>JARHVA010000800.1:2657500-2857500 GCA_037957365.1 Torreya grandis
CTATTAGGTAGCAAAATATAATATTTTATTACTAAAGCATGTTTATAAATATTTACTTATTTATATATTATAAACCCGAGTAAACCATTAATTGTTTACGGTAATTGGATAAATAATTACAAACATCAGTTACTCGATTATAGTTTTCATTTATTTGTAGGACACAAACATCTCACCTTGATCATTCACACAAGCATAAATATTTTCACCTGTGATCAATACTCTACCAATAATAGAAATATATTTAGAACACACATAACAATAAGCTCTTAAATGAGATATAGAATTATATCACTCAAGTATTTGAAAGACAAAATATCATACAACTGATGTGTAAAAAACATCTATACACTAATCAATAACTAGAACATGAATAATTTCATGTGTGTGTGTGTGTGTGTGTGTGTGTTCAACAGTATAAGTATATCATGACTCAAATCATAAACCTAGATTAGTCCAATAAGCTCACTTGACAATCACATAAATATCAAGTTCATAGTGAAGAATAACACATATAATCATATTTTATCTTTGTCACATTATTGTAAGTAAAGACCATGTCAGGTGGGTAGAAATCTCAATGAAAGATGTATAGTGTTGTCCTGATTGTATTTAAATATGATTATATGTGTTGTTCTTCATTATGAACTTGATATTTATGTGATTGTCAAGTGAGCTTATTGGACTAATCTAGGTTTATGATTTGAGTCATGATATACTTATACTGTTGAATACACACACACACACACACACACACACACACACACACACACACACACACACACACACACACACACACACACACACACACACACACACACACACACACACACGTGTGTGTGTGTGTGTGTGTGTGTGTGTGTGTGTATTCAACAGTATAAGTATATCATGACTCAAATCATATACCTAGATTAGTCCAATAAGCTCACTGAACAATCACATAAATATCAAGTTCATAATGAAGAACAACACATATAATCATATTTAAATACAATCAGGACAACACTATACATCTTTCATTGAGATTTCTACCCACCTAATAGGGTCTCTACTTACAATAATGTGACAAAGATAAAATTGTATATAATGGTTCGACACAAGGGTATTAAATTGTCCCCCTCTTATAAAAGTACTATCCTCGATGTGAGACTTCAACCAAAGGATGCAAAAATAATTTGAATTTATAATTAATCAAGATTTCATGATTCAAAATTCCAAGATTACTTACATTTTTTAATATTATGAATCTTTTACTCACTATCTGTTATACTTAGCGTTTGTTTTAAATTACTAATTATGATGAAATTTCTGTAATTAGTTTCCATAGTGTCAAACAACCATACTGTTATCTACTTTGTTTCCCTATCTTATTAGTCATAAGAATACTCTATCATAATATAATGCTAACCAGTAGTATGTATAACAAAAATTTTGTCATGTCATGAATCAAAATGACAAATCTTAGCAGCATCTAATGGTGAAATTATAATATGTTGATGTAAGAATAATCCCTAGAAAATAATATAGGGAAATAATGAATCACACTGAACTATGTAAAACTATTTTGCTACTAAACTATGTTGAAATAAACATACATATGCATAAATGACCAAGTAATAGTTACATGCAAATCATCTACTTAGACCTCCCATCATCAACATACCACCTTATGCCTTTCAACTAGCTTAAACATCACTAATTAGACCTTTCAGCTAGTAAAATAATAAGTAATAAATAACCACCACGTCTGGTGGGGTGGAAAGGATGGTATCTCGACTTGAATGACATGTTTCCCATCACAATCCCACTAGCTAATTTTCAAACTACTTCTATCCCATAATATGCCATTGGCATAACAATCATGCACATACATATACATGGGATACTATCACAACAATTACTGAAATATTTATTAAAAAATCAATCGATCATATAAAAACATAAACCAATAAAAAAGAGATCAAGTTATCAAAATATTTTTAAAAACAATTCAAACTATTAGTCTCAACAACAATCCAAGTGATTAAAAATTTAATAGAAAATCCAAACTATTAGTTTCAACAATAATTTACATAATCAACTAATTGATTAAACCATTCAAATAAAATGTTGGTTTCTAAATCAATTTAAAAATAAAATTTAATCAATTAAAATAATTTCAATAAACATATATGAAAATAGATCAAATCACACACACTATGCAAATTTACAAGTCATCTAAGGGGAGAAGGAATAAAATCATCTCAATTAATTTGCAAAGGTAAGAGGCATCTTGATTACCTCTTTGAGGTTCGAGGCATTTCAAATACCTCCCAGAGGTATGAGGAACATCGTCTATTACCTCCTAGAGGTAAGAAAATACTTGTAAATTACTTCCTAGAGATAAATCAATGCACGTAATCATATGTAATAGTGTCACAATACATATCGACTGTAAAAATCTTGTAATTAACATCTTAGTGCTATAAAAGTAATCAAAAGTAATCATATTACCCCACATCCCTAATTGTCATGTGACCCATCTGATGTCAATTAACATATCCCATAGAGAACAACCATGTCAAAAACATAACTTGTTGAAAGTATAAAACAAAGGTACTATAAAGTAAAAATATCTAAGTGTTTCCCACTTATTACTATCCTCTATTTTAATATTTGAACTATCAAAATAGGGTAGCTACTAACAATCTCTACATCTGATATCATAATGTCCCAAGGTAATACAATGAGAGTTTGTACCATAACTTACAACTATCCATCACTATAATCATAAGTTCCACTAAGATCACAATTGATCTTAAGAAGGCTTGTTATTTCATACACAATTTACACATAAGGGTTACATACAATGTTGCCACAACACATACACAATTATAGAACTATCCTTAATAACGTAACATCATGCAAGTACTCATTCATATACACATGATATTTATACAAGGTTAATTACATAACATAGCTCCACCATTTTTAAGGTCTAATGAGTTTACAAATGTTACATTGGTGTACACAAAGTCTTGTAATTATATATGCACACAACTTCACACGTTGAGGTTACACATGAATGACATAAATACTAGGTTTACATAGTTTCATGAAAATTAGGACAAATTTCACAATAACATAACATAATTAATGAGTTTTACACAAGGATCAAGGCAAGCTCATAGGCCTAAAAAATAGATATATTATCTCTAATGTCATCATTATCCATCATCATCTTCTATCATATCCACAAAATAATATACATGTCCAAATGTATCATATAATAATACCCACAATTGCTAAAACCAATACAACTAAATTCATTTCAAGTATATTGAACAAAGAAAAGTATCAATAATCTCTATAACACATCTGAATAACTAAATACCTTGTTTATCATAATTATCATGTTCTTATTTCACTTCCTGGAAGTACCCATGTCAAATCTAAGATCTCTACAACTACATAATCAATGCAACCCACCATATTCATTAATCCCTCATGAAGTAATCTCTGACTGAAGAAGGTTAAAAGTTCTTACTTGATTCAATATTAATAGCTTGTTTTCTTTTTCATAATTCTTTTTATTTTTAGTTTATTAATTCCAATTTATTTCTTAGACATAACACAAGATAATAAATTCCACAATGACTATTAACGAGTCAACCTAGTCCCTAGATAGATATATGAAACCAAAGACATATTTCAATAGATACACAAAATGAAAAAATCCAATCTTACCTAGTCTCAAAATAGTTTTAATAGAATATGAATCATCATAAAGTGGCATAAAGTCATGAACATAGACAACTTGGGTTTACACAAGGTATTTCCATGGGCAAAATGACCCTAAAAGTCATAAACTCTTTAAGGAATAAAAATCATATAATCCAATAATGTTTTATATAAATACAAAACACAACAACTATATTAAAAAAATTCTATAAGTTACTAACGGGGCATTTCAAATAAATACATAGCGTAGAAAGAAATGTGAGCACAATATGAATTTAAATATGTAAATTCAAACCCAAACATCAAACCACCAAGTAAAGCGATATATCCATTAGAACTAAAATATCAATGGATGAATATAATTAAAAATCTACACTATGATCCTAAATTTAAATGCTCTACACCATGATTAAATGGATGAAGGAAAATATGAAGATTAGATTGATTACCTTAGACTAAAATTTTTAGCATGATGTTTCTTGATCAAGGATGCTTGATGATGGATTGATTTGACATGAAGATAACATGAGAATTGTTTTTTTCTCCAATGGAGGAGAGGAGTGGTTAAAATAGAAATAGGAGGGAAAGATCAATGGTGGATATTCAAACTTGGTTCAAGGAGATCAAGGGTTGAGGATTATGTAAAGAATTTAAAATTCCTTTGAAGCTTATATATTCAAAGGCTTCTAGAGAGGAGGGGTGAGAATAGAGAAGGTTCTAGATTTGGAGGGTTCCAAAATCTTTCTTAGTGTTAATGGTGATAAGAGGGAGGTTAGGTGAGTGTTTTGTGGGATTAGAAGATAATTAAGTCATGACTAGGGGAGTAGGTTTTTAGAAAAGCCTAGGAATAGGCTAGTGTAGGTGGGTAGGTGGGTCATGGGAGTTTAAAATTTACAAATAATGAATAAGATAGATTAGGATGGGATTAATAAGTGATTGGAAAAATTAATGATAAAGTGGGATAGATTAAGTTTAGTGGATGAAGAAATAATGGAATGAGGATATTAGATAAATAGCTAAGAAAGGGGGGATAAAGTATTGAGATAAATTAGAATAAATGAGATAAGCAGAATTAGTGTCGACTAATAGTAATATTAGTGATAATTAATGAAGTGAGAAAATTTATGTGTATATATTTTCCCCCTCTTTGAAATGGCATTGCGAGTAGAGCAAAGTAGGAGTATGAGTCTTTCAAAGAAAAACCATTTCATAGATGAATGTTAGTAGATATGATGTTAGTGGATATGATGCCCCTTTGAGGGAATGTGCAAGGAAGAATGAGATGGATGGACACTCAAAATAAAAAATGATGGGTGAGATGAGATGAATAGGTAAAGGGATGGGATGCCAAATGTAAGATAAAAAATGAAGAAGATGGATTTGACTTGAGCAATGAGCGATAGATTGATGATGATGACATTGACAAGGACACATACACAGGGAATAGAGATGATTGTGTCACGATTGTAGACACATCACAATGGGGAATCAATCATAACATGATGATGATAGGATTAAAGGGCTGCAAGCTTTAGACGTATCCCAAGCAAGGATGCATGTATGGGAGAGCTATAGGCCAAGATAGACAAGGACTTGATAAGATTGATTATGGGTGTAACTCAAAGATAAATTGATCAATATGATGTATGTGATAATAGAGAAGAAAGGATATGATTGAGTGACTAATGAGTAGCGATGATGCCCTGAGTAAAGACACATGAAAGGGAGTGATAGAGGAGATAATGGCTGAACTATCCTTGGGCACTAAAAAGTGTCCTAGTGTTACCTACATAATCTGAAAAGACCTCAAGCCGATGTAGTCATGGCTTGGAAATGATGATGGGGATTAGTGATTTGAGGATGATTTTAGTGATGAGAGAATATGACTTAGATGATGATACGAGGACAAAATATTGGATGTTAGTCAAAAGGGTCAATAAGATTAGATTAGTGATGAGAACTAAGGATGATTAGATGAATAATGAGGGGTAGATGATCAAGCCATCACAATTATCATAAGGCTCATCATAGTATAAGGAATCAAATTAAATATATCACTTGAAAATATGCCCCATGATATAATTATGACCAAGAGGACATGGTCCCAAAGTGCATAAAATGGGTAAGTAGTGAACTCTACATCCTCGAGGGCACTTTTGGTGTCCTCATAGAATCCTCATTCATTTCCCAATAGACAAAAAGAGATATGACACAAAAAAATCATGAGACAATTAAGATATATACATGATAGTCAAACAAGACAAACAAAACAAACAAATATCTACATGTAGTGTCATAATGTCTTATCTAAGGATGGGATGAGTGATTGGATTAAGTTGGTTATGATGATGATTGGGGACTTGTATTTAGATAGGATGATCATGATTAGGATTAGGATGAGGTGTTGCCCCTAGTTTAGGATGGAAGGATGGGTGACACAATAAGGTCTTTGAATACTGATTTAATCTTGAAATCAAATCAAAAAGTGGCCAAGGAAGATAGTTTAGAAAAGTGATGAACAAGGATTACCAATAGACAAGGACCTACAAGAGTTTAATCTTGCAAGGAGATTAGGAAATGATGGGATAAAATACCTTTCATACTAGAAAAATAGTGATTGCATGGGTCTTAGGTATGAAGAGGCAATGATAAAGATATTGATGGGATCAAGTACCTTCCACACTAGCAAAGAGGTGATGTGATGGTGCTAGGTGTGAAGAGGCATTGATAGGGAAATGATGGGTGATATATTAAATTATTTGAAAAGGTTATGTATGCCAATAATACCTAGGTCAAGTATGAGATTATATAGATGAAGGGATGGGTGACCACTAGGATTGGATTTCAAGACTAAACGTTGTATCCAAGGATGATGGATGGGAAGACAAACAAATGACATAGAAATGGATATTAGATGGCATGGAGATGGATGCGACTAGGGTATTAGGCATAAGACAAGACACCATGGACTAAAATTTTTAGTTTTTTCAAATTTTATGTTTTTAAAGGTTTTTAACATATTTCAATTTTTAGTGCTTTTTGGGATATGTATGTACACTATACAAATGGGGTTACTAGAAAAGGGAATACTGAGTCTAGCAACCAGGATGAGGATGGATGGATTAATGAATGAGATTATTAAAGGATGAGGGTGATGAAAAAAAAGGGATGAGAACAAAGGAAGAAGGGACTAGGGATTTCTAATAACCACATCATGAAGGAACCAAATGTTTAGTTACCTGAGTGATTATTGGAGGATATGTTGAGATAGTTTGAGAACATTTATCAAGACACCTTCCACTTCCTTAGGAAGGTCACAACTAGAATAAAAGGAGGGATAGGATGTATGTTATGATGGAAAATTATGGATAGGGTGATTTGATAAGAGATGAATGGATTGTACCCCAAAGTGTTGAGATACAATGTAGATAATAGATTATTTTACCATGACACCAAAAATTAGTTTTCATCATGGTACTTCAAAAGACTAGTTTTCATCATTGGATGAATGTTTTTTTTCTTAAATTTTATTGGGCATCTTGATTTATTAGAGAAGGTTGAGATGCAATATGTTAGCATCATTGTGATCTTTAACCAATGCCTATTCTAGAGATATGTGATGCTAGGATCATGTCTCAATGGCCTTGATTGATTCTTGATTTAGCATCCTCTAGACATTTTGACCAGGTGTCTTTGTAACCCCTATGAGGGACAATGCTACCTAAGGATTTGAGATATGGTATGGATGGGATGATGTCATTATTTTGATGATGGGATATAGGATGGAAATGAATAATATGATTAAGATGAATAATATGATTGGGATGGGGAGCGTAAATGGGGTTCAACATTTGTATACACCATTGGATATGGAGGAGGGGATTATTTAGATTGGTGCCATAAGAGTAAGGGATTCAAGGCATTTTGATTTGTTGATTATTTGACCCAAGCATTAAGAAGATGATTGGCCTTGCAATTATTATTTTTATCTTTATTTTGAATTGATAATTAGATTTGATTTTGATTGCCCCCTGGTGCCTGATTTTGGGACCAGAGGAGATTGATTTTTAACTTGATATATGATTATTTTGACTTTGATATGCCCCTAGTGCTAGATTTTAGGCTTCACTAAGGGAAGACATTTTTTTATTAGGTCAATGATTTGATTTTTCTTAATTTTGATTGATAGGATCAAAGATTATTTGATCATGACTTATGATTGTTAGATGATGGTATTGGATCTTTGTATTTGTAGCACATCATATGGAATGCAAAGGGGAATCTAATGATGCATATTCCTATTCATTCCTTTTATGTAGTGGTATGTAGGGATTATGGAGGTGATGTGGATGAGTAATGTTGGGTGATGGATTAAGGGGATAATGGGTAGTATAGTCCTCATAAAGGTCACTAGGATTCCTAACCTCAATGCTAAATAAAGTGTCTTTAAGAATCTCAAAAGGATCACTAAGACATGCATTTAAGATGGGATCAGATCCACTCCAAAAATTAGATAAAGCATTCAAGAATTTAGTTATGACTTCATCATCCTAATTGGGATCAAAAGGTATGCCTGGTGATGTATTAGAGGTACTTGGATTATAGGTGTCATAAAAGAGATGGGCATTATTAGCATCTATTGCAATATCGATGAGGGATGACATTTTAGATGCAAAATCTAATTCAGATGCTAGTGCTACACACGATCCTAAGGAAGATAAAACTTGTTTTGGGTTCAATGCTAATATTGATATACATGATGTAATGCTATGAGTAAAGGAGTGGTTATCTACAATTATCCTCTCAACGTGGGGTTTTTGGTATGATGGGTGAGAGGAAGATGATGGAGCAATAATGGATTGGGGAAAGATAGGTCCATGAAAGGAATAATGGGATATGTGAGGACTAGGATTATGGAGAAAAGACTTGTTTTGAATGGATGGGTGGTTGAAGAGTGGGGGATATGGAGGATAGATAGGATATATTAACCTTGGCTTGGAAGGGGAAGGACTTGATCATGATTAGGAATGGAATCTTGGCATTCCTCTTCTTGTTCATCTAGGAAGAGAAATTCATTTGGTTCCTCCTCAATTACTATCACCATGGTCAATGAGGTCTTAGACATAATCTCAAAATTTTTGACATCATTTAATGTAATTCCCCCAAGTTTGATGATAAAGACAGTATCATTTTGCTTTATACTAGGAGGCCTTAGGCTTGGTGGGATTAAGATGTCATATGGGTGGGTATACCATCATGTTAGTAGTGACAAGTTGTTGTAAAATTACTTCTAAGTACAAATGAAGGGGAGTGTAAGGACCCACTTCATTATGTGATTCAGATGTGGAAGCATTAGACTTTAGATTAAAAGGTTGGTGATGCAACTAGGTGGATGGTTTGGTAGTAGATGAGGTGGACATGATATGATTCCCTTTGCAAGTAAAGGAAGGGCTGGATGATTGGCTATGATGAGTGGATGAAGGGTTTGACTATGGATGGGGATGGTTTAAGGGTAATGTGAATTGGACAGGGTTGAGGTCTTTAATAAATTGGACACCCATGTCTAGGAGCCATAAGAAAACTACCTATGGGTTGTCATCAAGGTATTTATAAAATGAGGAAATTTGTGAATTAGAAAGGCCACGACTAGGATGAGGACTAGTGGATAGTGGAATGGAATAGGATGGGGATGAGAATTGATGAGAAGCTTGTTTGGGGGAGGGTATTAGGATTTTGAGCTTAGCATCATTGGGAATTCAAGCTCCATATTCCATAGATGTAAGAGGAATTCACCTTTATTCTCTGTGATGTATTGATTGATTAGGGTGATGACATCAAGGAATGTTGGTATTGATTTTGATGAGATAAAGGGTTGATATTTTGGGATGAATGGGATCAAGGTCAGAAGGTAGGTGAACACCCATTTCTAGAGCTTGTAAAAGGATGTCATCCTTATTGTCCAGGATGTATTGGTCTACATGAACTGGGTCCAAATCCATGATGATAGTTGATAAAAGATGGATGATGGTAGATTAATGATTAGGGATAGAAGGACCAATCTATTATGGTAGGTGATGATGAGGAGGAGGTGGATGAAATGTGAAAGAGATGATATAAGATGAGGATTAAATTTTGAGCCAATAGCATAATAGGTGCTAATGACCTATCAATAATGTCTATTGTCAAGCTAACAAAAATACAGGGGATTTGATGGGTGCCTAGGTTCCAAAACTAGCAAGATGATTGGATGGGTGGTAGTTAGGAGTAGGTAAAGATGATTAGACTAAATTGATGATGATGGGTTTGCTAAATTGATACTGACAAAGTTACAAGATGATAGCAGGATATCAACTAGGTGTGAGATTTGATCGTATGATGAGTGATAGTGGAATAAGATGGTAGGATGATAGAGATGGATAAGACTATCTCAAAACCTTAGACTTATTTTCTCAAGTTAGGATGGGATAAGATTATGTGATGAAGGATAATAGGATAAGGGCTATTATAGATAGGTGATGATGAAGGTGATTAGGGATAAAGATGGGGGTGGTTTAGGACCTGGGTGTGACCTAAAGAGGTGACTAGGATAAGATAATATGGGGTTAGACTAGATGGGTGATGAGGTGACTAGGCTAAGGCAAGGCCAAGACAAAAGGTTGATTAGGACAAGATGTGGGCTTAGGATAAGATGTGAATGACTAGACCAAATATGATTAGGATGTGTGATAGGGTATGACTAATGATGAGTGAGATGAGTGTAGGATGTGACTAGAAGGATGTACAAGAGAAAAAATTATGTATAAAATAAGATATAGGAGATGGGGGTGTGGCCAATTATGAGTGGATAATGATTGGACTAGGAGGAGGAGAAGACAAGGTGGTGATAAGATGTGCCTAAGATAGGATGAAGATAAGATGGGGGATGGGATAAGACAATATAAGGATAATATATACAATGGGATGATGATAAGGATGCATAAGATGTGATTAGAATATGTAGGTGATGGGGGATGATCAAGGAAAGGTGGATATGGTTAGATTAAGATGATAGTAAGATAAGAGGATAATATGTACAAGATGATGTCTAAGATGTACAAGATGAGATATTAATGATGGGGGTGTGACTAATTATGAGTGGTTATAATGATAAGAGGGGATAAAAGGATGTAAAATATAAAAATGATATGTACAATAAGGTAAGACAAGGATATACAAGATGATGATTGGAATATGTAGGTGATGAGGGATGATCAATGATGAGGGGAGATGGTTAGACTAGGAGGGGATGAATAAAAGGTCAATATAAGTGATAAGGTAGGGACTTAGGACAAGATGTGGATGATATAATATTTAGGATATGTAAGTGATAGGTAGGGTCTAATAATAGGATGTGATTAGGAAAATGTATAAGAGGGTGACAAGGTAAGGATGTTTAAGACAAGATGTAGGTGATGGGGATGTGGTCAATGATGGGATGAAGACAAGCTTTGGGATGGGATAGGACAATGAAAAGGATATAAGAAGATGATAACAAGGATGTACAAAGAGATATGATGGGATAAGGATGTACAAGTTAATAGATATGATGAGGCAAGAATATATAATTTGGGTAGTGAGAAGACCTAGATATGTATATAGGTTTGGATGAAAAGGCTGACTCAGCTCACAAACAACATTGGTTTAACACAACACACACCTAAGCAAGCCAACTATAACCCTATGATTATTAAACTCAAGTGATTTTAACTCGATGCCTGAATCATCAAATGGCTTCAAAAGTGAGGTTATAGGTTGATGACCCATTACAAAATCAACTGAACCCTCTCCACCTTGTTTGCACATAATGATTGTTTAGGAGCTGATATTGACTTTGATAGTAGTACATATATTATGACCAAAAGGTCTATATGCTAGGTTTTCATGGGCTCTCTAGGTGCATCTCTTATATATACAAAGGTACATAGGGGCCCAAGTCTGTATAAGATGTTTTCTAACTTCCCTGTGTATTGGAGCTTAACCACTCCTCATTCCATGGAACCCTTTATGGGGAATTTAACTTAGGTGCCTAATGATAGTTCTCATATTTTTTAGACTCCACCAAAACATGGAGTTTGATCTAGTACATGGTGGTAAAATCCATGCTCACTAGCCCCCTAGAAAAGAAAAAAAGGATGGAAGGTTTATAGGTAATTTTTTATCCCTCAAGAATCATCACAAAAATGTAAATATGAGAGCATATACCAGTGTATCACTTGGGTTATAAACAAGTAGATTATAATATTAATTAACTGATTAGATTAATATGTGTGATTATAATTACAAAATACAAGAATATACAAGACAAAATGATTATAATGATTAAAGAGGTATAGACAAGAATATATAATATGATTTAGACCAAGTTATTAGAATGATTTTAGATCAAAATGAGTTTTAGGATGCCAAAATGTCTTTGACAAATAGCCTACAAGAAAGAGATTAGTAATTTTATGGACACTCATGAAATGACAACCTATAGGACAAGTGATTAGTGGTTTTGATAAATTTGTCTTTGACGATCATATTACCTGCAAACACACTTCAATTATGTTAACAAGCAAAATTAGATGGATGATTAAAAATAATAATTGTATCTAATTCTAAAACTGGTCAACCTGCAAAACCAATCATTAGTATGTTTAATCAATTTTATCTTTCAAATAATCATTCTATGGAACAACTTGTAAATAAAATAAGTCAGTAGGTTTGAATGAATTTGATTTTTCTCATTTATGAATATCTAGATGTTGAAATGGTTAAAATAAATGACTAATATTCAAATAAACATGACTATTTAGATAACATTACAAAGGAAACTTTATTTGAATATTTAATCTAGTTGAATATATAATAGTACAAACTATTATTAGAAATTTAATAACTTACTATGCATACCTTCATAATTCAAATTCAAATCAATATCAGATCTCTATTTTTTCACTTAAAAGTTTAAACATTGACTAAACACAAAATTTAAAACTTCAAATTCATGCCATGAAACTCACAAAACTTGAGGTCATTAAAGGCTTTGACTAAAATGTCTTATTCTAATCTAGTTCTAGATTTTGATTTTAATTCTTGAAATGTCTACCTAAAAAAAGGTGCTACTATAGATTCAAAGTTTAAAACTTGGTGTCAACCATTAGCACTATGAAATAGACAGGTGTCTTCCCTTTGTCTATGGAGTAACATGAGAGAATATAGGGAAAACATCCCCTATACAATATATGGTGAATGAAGTGAATATGCCCTAGGTATCTAGACAATGTGGTTGTTAGTGTTGTGGTACGCAGATGGTTGCAGGGCATGTACAGATTGCTTTGGAGGTTATTCAAGGCATTGGTAGGTGTAAATCCAAACTCCACAAACTTTTCTAGCATTATCCTTTATTTGCTTCACCTTTTCCAATGCCTTTTCTGTATAAAGGCACATGAATTATTTGAAAAAATGTGTAATACAAAATTTGGTCTCGTGAAATGTGATGATTACATGATATACATAGAATGGCATTGTTAAATATGTCTTAGATTTTTCTTAACAAATGCAATTGCCAAGTGTAAATCAAAAATTGCCATAATACCATTGTGTGCATAAGGTGGGAACTTTGGAATAGGGTATGGATATTCAACAACAAAATAATGGATGGCATGAGAACTGTTTGATAAAATTCCTCAAAGAATATTGCATTGGAAGGTTGGATAGAGTGCCTTAAAGAGGCATTATTAGGATATTCCCGAGATGAACTTACCGATAGAGTGTTTATTAGGAATTATATTGGTTGTGCATGGAATATTCAATGATAAAAAAAAGAGGTGAAATGGTAAACAAGCCTACGTAAATCAATAAAGGAAAAACCAATAGATGGTAGGTAGTGATAGTGAATCAAAAAATAGCTCTCAGGGAGTGGATGAATAGATAGATATATCTATGAAAACATGAATATCATGGTTAATAAAATATTTACACTTCTGAAATTTTTGAATATACACAAAAATAGAGACATGTAAACATGCAAATACTTAAAATATTATAAAGTATACATTATTTTTTTGATTTGTCCCATTGTTATTATCTTTATTTAAAAAATAACACTAAAATCATATGAAAATATAGAGAACACAAATTATATAAAGGCCAAAATTCTAAGATAATAAAAAAGGGGCAACTTATGTGAAAACTAATCAAACACCTTTACTACTTACTATAACAAGACAACCAATCACCTAGTGATTGATTATGAATGAAATAAATTGTAAAAATTTGAGCTACTAAATTTTTATGAGACTCTCTTGTAAAATGGATTATCACACTTCACACTCATAATATTAGTCCAAAAGGAAAAAGCCCATCCCACCATGGTCGTTAAAATGTAGTCTAAAATTTGAGCTTATGGGTTAAAGTATCTAATTTAATCACTCAAACTTCAAACCACTAAGTAAATTCTAGATCCATTAGAACCTAATGCAAATGCATGAACAAATTATTCAAAATATATACATTTCTATAGCTAAATGCTCCAAACCATGATTAAACAAGATCAAAACAAGAGGATTGGGATTAAGATTACCTTAGACTCAGAAATTTGACATTATGATGCTTGATCAAAAGGATGTTAATGATGGATGGTTGGACATGGATTTGTTAGATAGCTTGTAGTTGCTAATTTGACATGGATTTTCTAGATGACTAATAGATGCATTTCAATGGAGTAAGAGTTACTTAAATAGATTTTGGACGGAGAGATCAATGGTAGAGATTTAAAGTTGGTTGAGGGAGATCAATGGATGAGGATTATCCAAAGAATTTAAAATTCCTTGGAAGCCTCTAGATTTAGAATTTTTTAGAGAGGATGGGTTAGAATAAAGAGGATTCTAGAATCCTCCACTTCTAGAATCCATTTATAGATTAATTAGGCTTAGGATAGGGGATTATATATAGATTATGTGGGTGATTAGGGACTAGGGGTGTAGGAGAGCCTAGGAATAGGCTTAGTAGGTGGGTAGGTGGGTCATGAAAATTTAAAAATTTCAAATACTGGATAAGATAGATTAGGATAGGATAAAGGGATGTTTAAAAAAATTAATGATGAAGTGAGATAGAATAAGGTTACTAAATGATTATAAAGGGGGATATTAGATAAATGATTATGAAGGGAGGATATAATAGCGAGATTAAAAGGAGATTAATTAGATAAGTGACATTGGTGTCAACTAATAGGAGTATTAGTGATAATAATGTAGGCGAGTGAATTTGGATGCATACACATAGTATATTAATAAATGATATTTTCTTCACACTACTAAGAGATATATTTTAACTACTCACTTAGTAACAATCCATCAATTGGAAAATTATATAATAGACCTATTAAAAACACCTTTACCTTAACACTGTAAGGTTATTTATGGATTCAAAATAGGCTAAATTACATGAGATCAAACTTAGGTCAAAGAACAATCAATTCAAGAGATATAATATCACCTCACAACTAATGTAAGATATAAGCATGTGGTATAGACCTTATAGATCTCACTAATTTACTTATACAAACTGATAACCACTACATACCATACATATTTATCACTTCCTCTTCATTAATGATAACACTATCATCTCTATACCTTGTGAATAATATAATAGTAGATAAGAGAAAAACATTCAAGAATTATAATCATACCATAATGAAATCTTGAGGAAAATGAATCATATACTCCTCTAAAATAAGGTTAGTTAATTTATATTAGAATACTTAGGGAGTGAAATAAATAAATAAAATATATCTCATAATACACCTGTAGAAACTATAAAGTCATAAAAAATAATTAAAATACACTATCATGTATAATTAATTATATATCACATAATAGGTATTACACAAAATAATAACTTGAATTATAGACATGAAAATGAAGTCACCAATCCAAAACTCATGGGTACTTTACTCAATATCCAATTACGTGATCAACAATTCAACTTATTATCTGAATTCGCTGTGAGTACAACCAAACAAAGAAATATTATGATGTTAAGTTTTAAAAATTCATAAAGAATACAAACCACAATCCCTAGAGCTCCCATCATAGAACCTAGGATCTGATACCAAAATGTATCACCCAAAATATCACCTTAAGAAAACTCAAACAAAACCCTTAAAATGCGACCAATTTTTTTTATGTAACTCTGTCTTCACTCAAGTGAACACTCAAACTAACAACCCATCCACATACATGCACACTATGATTGCATGCATCTTATAACTCATGCATAATAATAAGGTAACATTAAAGGAATGGATTCATAAATAAATCATGTCACCTACTACTTGACTGCTCACCATCAATCTCATAATGTGAGCTTCATCAAAGTGTTAGACAAGCTCGCTACAACAAAGTTGTGTTGAATATACTAGAATCGGTTTAAAACACTATAGTTGACTTTAATACTCAAGGTTTTATGAGTTTAATTTATACCAATTATAGATGCACTCAAGATCATCCCCAATGGTAAGAAACACAATCTGCCAATGATTAGCTGGCAAAGAGATGCTGCAACTATGACCTCAAGTACAATAAAACTAAGAGAGCAACCAATCTCCAATTTCACTCAAAATCTCATCTAACCATTGTAAAACTCATGGATACATTAATCAAGGTTAACCATTTGTGTTGAAGTGGAAAAAATCAATCCCGAAGCAAACAAACTTGGTTAGCTTACCTCCTGGTCCAATCTCAAAATCACTAAATCACCTATGAAATGGCGATGGAAAAAATACTTCCTCGAGGGGAAAATTATTTTTGAAAGTTATCCTATAATATATTAGATATAGGCTACCACAAAGAATCTACAGAAAAAACCTACATCAATTTAGATGCTAAAATAACTCAGCATTCCAAAAGAGTTTTTATGCTGAAAATTGTTTTGCTAAGCAAATCTAAACAAACTAGGTTTGAAAATAGGGTCGATAAAAATAGTAAAGATGTCCAAAATAACTAAAACAAAGTTTATATATAAATTTAAATGTAAAAAAACCACCATCACTATTTATTTCTTGATATGACTAATTTATCTAATTTTGGCAACTTAGTTTTGAATTGACTTCATAGGATGAAAAGGGAACACAAGTGCAAAAAAATGGTTAAATGCCTCCGAAATCAATTCCACTAAAATCATTGGATCAAGATGGGAGAATAAATATTATAGGTTTTAATTCACATAAGATAAATCTAGAGCTTACAAGTTTTCATTTCAATAAAAATCAAGTTCTAGTATTAATTTAGAGCCTCTCTCTGGACTAATCTAGTTGGTTTTGAAACAAATAATTTATAATGTGAATTTGTACGAAATCTCATAATAGAGAACGAAATCACCCAACCATCCACCAAACAATCCTAGAGGTGATGTAACTATCCATGAGCTTTACAATATGGAAATTAAATCTCAAATACACTTCCTATAATCTAAGATGATTCCAAATGATACTTATAGACGCACCATGGTCAACCTACCCAACATAGTTCTTACAATACTAATGTTAAGGGAGATTCATACTATTCACATCAAGACACCTAGGATATCCTAATAAGATTAATTAACTTTTTCATTAATTTCAATTATAGGTCGAACTCAAAATTAATTGTTTAGCAATTTTACACAATAAGATTTACCCATAAATTTTATAATATGAAAGTGAATTAACCTCATTTATTTTCCAAGTCTATGATTATCAATGTTAACTTTTCGTATAATATTCTTAATGTTGTTTACTATTCAATTGTGTGTTCTTAATATTAGTGTTATCATCGAACCATGAGTCAAGAACTAGCTTACGTCTAGTGCCAAAACATTAAATGTTATAAACAAATTGTTGCCCACTTATATTAAGGAAAATCATTATACATTGATATTATTGAATATTACAACCACCATTATGGCAATTGAGAACATAAGCTACAATAAGTATCTTTTCAATAGTAAGATAACTCAAGGTTGAAGACAATTTTCAAGAATAAATTTACAAATGTTCCAATTAGATAAGACCATATAATCAACATCAATTACAAAATGCACAAAAAATAACATTCAAGATGCTACAGATGTCAACAGAGCAGGTATAACATCTCTAAGCTGTACATCTTCCATTGGTAAATCTTTTTTTCTCCTACACTGAGCAAAATGTAACATTGGGTCATTTTATGCTGAGCAAGTAAAAATGCCTTCATACATCCTTCTTTCTTTTTCTATATCAGAGTCATAAATAAGATAATAATGATTGTTTTTAGTACTAATTATTTAAACAATGATTAAACTTAACTCTTTAATACCACTCACATTATATCATGTCAGTTTCCACGTGGCTTAATAAATCATGATATGATAATTTCATATTTTTGTAAATCGTGAACATTATACAAAATACTCTCCAAAATATATTTGTACTATTTAATACACCACTCATAGCACTTGAAGTGCTAACCACTTATATTCTGACCACTACACTTTTACCTCTTCCTATTATTTTACGTGTTTCCTTTTATTAATACTTCATACTTGTTAGTACATTTATTTCACTTAATATATATTAAATTCTTTATAATGCCCCAATATCCATCAAAATAATATATTAATTATTTCTATAATAATACTTCAAAAATATGTACATGGTCATATTTACTCTAGCCTTATTCTATATATGTGCACACCAAAATCTATCCATTGTGTCAACTGCTACTATCTTCTATCATTGGATATAAAATAAAATATAAATTATAAATATAGATATAAATTATAATTTATAAATCATAAAATTTAAACTAAACAAAATAAAATTACATATTATATATTATAAAATATATATTGTAAATATAAATATAAATTATAATTTATAATTTATAAATCATAAAATATGAATTAAACAAAATAAAATATAAATTACATAATATATAATCCAAATTAAAAATTATGAAATAAACCACGTATTAGCAATTTAATTGTTTAAAACTTAATGTATGTGTGTGTATAAATATATTTATTTTATTTTATTTATGTAAACCCTCGACCCACAGCTGATGATCAACAGTTAGGTCGTGAGGACTAGTCACGACCATAGCCATCGGCCAGGGTGTCGAGGGGAAGGTGTAAGGAGGTAAGGGTGGGGGGTTAGTTGGCCCAACCCCTCCTCCCTACCATGGGAGGGGCACAGAGGTTGGCTCAACCGTTTCCCCTCCCATTTTATTTATTTTTATCTTTTCGTTGTTTTAATTATTATTATTATTTATTTATTTATTTATTTTATTTATCTCTTTTTTGGTTTAATATAAAAACAATGATGCATATAATATGTAGATCATGCTCATTTTTTAAATTATTATATATACTTTTTAATACATTAAAATTTGCATATATATATATATATATATATATATATATATATATATATAAATGAGTAAAGAGAGTGTATACAATGAGTATATGTTTTATTTTTTATTTCCAAATAAGAGCCCAAATAAAGGGTTTTAAAAAAAAATTAGAATACAAAACAACCCAACAAACAAAAATATTAGATTCAAAAACCTAAAAGAAGTTATTATTCTTGTATAACTTGTTTATAAATTTGAAAAAAAAGAACAAATAAATTGATGAGGAAGAGTTCACTTACCTGGATACACTTGAATCTGGCTCTTCTCGCTGAACTCCATTCAATTTTTCCCTTCTCCCTTCCTTATTTGCTTCCCTAGTAACAACTTCCATGAAGGCAAGAGCTTAGAGGAGAAAATGAGACTTCAAAATCCTAAATTGGTTTTGACCTTTTCCCCTTACTTTTATTTATTTTATTTTTATTTTTCTTCAAAACTCTAACTACTCCCACCACAAGCTTGGTTACCCACTAAGTGGGTCTAGTTATGACCTCACTTACTTTAGGCTTCACTAAAGCAATTTACTATTACAACAAATAATAATTACTTAATAAAACATGTTACTATTTATTATTTAATTCCTTGCCTATTAGGTAGCAAAATATAAAATTCTATTACTAAAGCATGCTAATAAATATTTATTTATTTACTTATTATAAACCTGAGCAAACCGTTAATTGTTTACAGTAACTAGATAAATAGTTATGAACTCAATTACTCGGTTACATTTTTCATTTGCTCGTAGGACCCAAACGTCTCACTATGATCATTCACACAACACATAAGCACAAAGAATTTTACCTATAATTGGGACTATATCGGTAATATAAATATAATTAGAACACACATAATAATAAGCTCCTAAATGGGGTCTAGAGTTATCACAATTAGGTATCTAATGGACAACATTTCATACAATTGATGTGCAAAAAACATATATAAACTAATCAATAACTAGAAAATGAAAAATTGTATACATACATATATACATATCCAACAATACAATTATATCATAACTCAAATAGTAAACCTAGATTAGTCCAATAATCTCACTTGACAATCACATAAATATCAAGTCCACAATGAAGAACAATGCATACAATCAGATTCAGATACAATCAAGACAACACTAGACATCTTTCATTGAAATTTATACCCACATAACAGGGTCTCTACTTATGACAATGTGATAAAGATAAAATTATCTATAGTGGTTGGACATAAGGATATTACAACTAACATAAGTTTGTAATACTAGTCCCTACATACACGTGTTACAAAATGTCATATAGAATAACATATCAAATACCCTATGTAAGATAAAAACATGAGTATAGACATGTTTAAGATATATAATATTTGTAAGATAATGGAAAATGATCGTAAAATAATAGAACATATGTTAATCAAGATCATATAGAAGCAAGATGCCCCAAACCTAATGTATCATGATAAAAGAGGAAAGGTCCAACTTCGACATGCTTGAGATATCATGAGTCTAATGTATGCCTGTATCACACTCAAGTACCCGTGAAATATGTGTGTGTATAAAAATGATATGATATATACTAACATAAAGGTCAAAACATATGCAAAAGCTAGTAAGCATTTGAAATGCTAAATATTTTTGGTATTTTTAAAATTATTTTATTTTTTAATATTTTTTTAAGAATATTTGATTTTTTTAGAAATTTAGAAATTTTTGGAATGTTTTGAAAGAGAGTGCTAGCTGATGATCCTATATTCAAGATGCTCATAAGGTGCTATATATTTTAAATGTGGTATAATAGACTGGTCATGCTGCTAAGGTTCATGTCTTGTGCCAAATCTGAATATTTATAATCTATGATGTTATGTGTATGTATCATAGCTCTTTGTGGTTGTGAAGTAGTAATATAAGTTATAGGGGTTTATGGAACCCACTATTTTATGCTCTTTAATTTATTCAATGTAATAGTGGGTCTTGTTACCCATTTTAAAGCATGGTGTTCTGATGTAGGTAAATGGCTAGGCTATGGAGGTGTGAATCAGGTTCTTGAGTAGTCTATTGTAGATCTCTAATGAAAAGGCCTCTCAAATATGAGATGCCTAAGAAATGGGATTGCATGTTGATTACCCTTTCGTACATGATTAATCTTAGTAGGTTGTATAATCAATTGTCATGGAATAAACTTTGCTTATTGCAAATGATGTTCATATGGAATCCATGAATATATAATTACCTTGTTGGCATGAGTATAATTAAGAAAACCATGCACAATGGAAGGTACTACCCATATATTATGTATCCAAGGACGTACCAATAAAATATCAAATACTCTCATATGTGGTATAACTAAAAAGGTAGTTGTCACATGTGTTGGACTAACATGAAGAGGTAAATTGATCCCATAAAAAACATGTTGTAGTTTCCCATAAAATGATTTTATCATTTTAATTGAATAGAATAAATCATCATGTGTGTATCCCAAATGTGTGAGTAATGTCATGGTACATACATTGTCACTAGCACCATTGTCAATCATAACACTTTATATAGGTTGATGATCAATACATGCCCTGATAATAATGATTGAAGATTTGAGTCATTATCTACAATTTCATTATCATCAAATGAAATGGAAGGTCTCAAAACCATAAGATGTTTCTCATGTATAAATGTACCAATAATCCCATATAATGGGTGTACATAATGTGATGGAGGAAGATGTACATGATATGCCATTTGCACTTTCAGAGTTATCTTAGAAATATCTTGCAATGAATTATTGAATATCTTTTGTTTTTGTTAGTCATTTCATTTTGATCCTAAATATGTGGGAGGATTCTCAAAGGTAAGGTGATCACTATAAATAAGGTCTTGTATCATTTACTTTAATTTATAATAGATGTTCATAGAATGCCCCACATACTGAGGATAATCACTATATGCATTAGCATCATATGCTTCTAGTAAAGCTCGACTTGTATCAACCACCATAGGAGGAGAGAGATATGAGATGGCACTTTACCAACTTTATAAGCAATGAAGTTGGAGACTCACGTAATCATGTAAATTGTCTCTTAGGTGCATTGGACAAGATGAGCTTGTTAGGTTTTTACAACACTATATTAGCCATGGTAGTTGTGTCCTTTTTAGCCTCAATAGGTTTTATCTTGTAACTAGGTTTGATATGAAACTTGTTAGTGGATGTATTTGGTGTGTTAACTTCATACTTAAGCCTTTTTAATGCAAGAATTTTAATTTCTCTATCTCAAAAAATAAGGCATAATGTAGAGCATGAATAATAATATATTCAGCTAAAGAATAAATTATTACATAGACTATTATATAGTCAAGAAGATAGCCAAACAACCTCCTATAATATAAGGAGGAATAACAAATAAATCTCGAATAATATTTGGGTGAAGCAATATTATAACAAACTAACAATAACGTGCTATGGTGAATTAATAACCATTTATTTTAATCTAACATTCTCCACCTTAATTTAACATAGCTTGAAGTGAAAATGAGAGATATTCTCTAAATGCCTCAAATTATCACGTTCAAGTGACTTGGTAAAGACATCACCACATTGTTTTTATGTCGAGTAATATTAAAGACGGATTTTGTATTATTGTACATTTTTGCATATGAAATGGACTTTCACCTTAATGTGTTTTGTGTATTCATGAAAGACTATATTATGAATAAGTTTTAGAACACCCTCATTGTCATAGTACAGGATTATAGGTGTTTTCTATGGTACTCCCAATCCTTCTAGTGTGTAATTTAACCATATCACTTCACAGATAGCTCCTCTTGCAACATGATGTTATGCTTCAGTGAAAGATCAAAAAATAAAGTTCTATTTCTTGATCCTTAGGATATAGGATCATATCCCAAAAATAATATATATCTATAAGTGGATATTTTATCATTAGTATTTCCTACATAATCGAAGTCTAATAACCTTGTCAAGAAGAGGTTATCATTCTTATTATACTCTATGTTGATGTCTATTATACCCTTGATATATCTTAGTATTCACTTTGATGCTTTCCAATGAGACATATTCATCACCTACATGAGTTATGAAATCTAGCTAACTACATCCCTAATGTTTAGCCTAGTATATGTTAAGTAAATAAGACTCCCAATCATCTACCGATAGAGAGTTGTATTCACTTACGATGATGAAATTGTATGAGATAAATGAAGCCTTATCTCCATAGGTGTAGCAATTGGATTACTATCCATCATCTTAAATTTCTTGATCATTATCTTGGTATATTTCATCTAGGACACAAATATGTTGTTCCTTTTGCCATGCTTCTAATTGAAGACAATAATGTAAAAGCCCAAGATCTATTATGTTGAATGATCAGTTAAGATATTTCTTAGTTGCATTTATCATCTTCACTAAATTGCCAATGATGACTAGATCATTGACATATACTAAAACAATCACAATATCTCCCCCTTGTTGTTTGAGGTAGATATTTGGATCATAAAGACTCCTTTGGAATCTATGCTAAATGAGATGCTCATCAATTTTTATGTACCAAGATTAGGGAACCTTTTTTAGACTGTATAAAGATTTGATGAATTTTTATACTTTTTCTTCATTACTAGGAGTGATAAAACCTTCTCGTTGTGTCATGTAAACTTATTGTACATATCCATTGAAAAAGACACTTTTTACATCCATTTGGTAGATCCTCCCTCCAAATTGTGTGGCCATAGAAAATATCATTCTGATAGTCTTGATCTTGGTCGTAGGATCAAATGTTTCATGATAATTTATGCCTTCCTTTTGTGCATATCCCTTTACTGCAAGTCAAGCCTTGTACTTGTCAATACTGCCATCTATTTTGTATTTAGTTTTAAATACCCATTTACAGCCAATTGGATTCTTCCCTAGTGTAAATATTCAAAATAACATGTTTTATGTTTCATTAGTGATTTAAATTATACATCCATGGCATCCTTCCAAGGTTTAGACTCTAGGGCTTCCAGAACTGTAGAGGGATCAACATATTCAACAAATGTGCTCATTAGTCCAAATTGACCTCTCCTCAAGTTATGCTATGAGTCCTTGGTCTAGTAGTCAATGTGTCTAGAATTATATCTAGTTTGGCATCCCTTAATCTACTTATATATCATTTAAGCATACATTGAGTGGTTTTTGTGGGTGGTGGAGCTACACCATTATTTCCATCATCATCACTATCTTCATCTTATTGATTTCCATCTTCTACATTCATTGTGGGACTAATTGGTGTACCAAGTGAGCCTATAGAAGGAGCTTCTACTTCTATCTTCTCAAAAAAATAAACATCCCTACTTGTGTAAATTTTCTTGGTCTTTGGACCCATTAATCTATAGCCAAGTGTTTCTTCACTATACCCTAAGAAGACATACTTTTCTACTTCATGTCAAGTTAAGTCCTCTCTACTTTGGGAATATGCATACTTTCTTTGCATTCAAAAACTCAAAGATGTGTTAAAGATAGCTTCTATCCTAGCCATGCTTCTTGTGGTGTTACTCCATCAAGTGCTACAATGAGAACTTTGTTGAGTAGATAGACTACAATTTTGGTTTTTTTACCCAAAATGCCTTTATAAAACCTAAATCATGTAGCGTACATTGCATCATTTCCATGATAATATGATTCTTTTGTTAGAGGTACAATCCACTAAGAGGGGGGGGGTGAATCAGTGGTGGAAAACAATCTAATTCAATTTATAAACCCTTAAAAATACTTAAGCATTCAATACAATCATTCATGAAGCATACAAATCATTCATAGCAGTGAATAACGAACATAATTCAAGATCACATACACAACACCATATCTACTTGGGAAACCCTCTTGGGGAATAAAACCCACTTTCAAGCTTGCAAACACATGGACTATTGTCCTATAATATTATCACAAACAAGAGACTAATCAATTCTTTCTGATCAAGAACCTTGGTCAATCCTTCTGACCTAAGGCCTTTAGTGAAACAAAAGTTCCAAAAAGAGAACCTACCCATAAGATGATCAAGTCTGACCTACAACCTTGATCAATTCCTTCTGACTAAAGGTCTTTAATGAAACCCTATTTCACAAGGAACAACTACCCTTAAAGAAGATCAAGTCTTTTAGACCCTCCTTGAAAAGAACACTCCCGCCTTAGAATTTATGTCTTCAACACCTAATGATGGACTTCTTTATTATCTAACAACTACACAAACTCTCTCTCTCTAATTCATACATGCCTCTCACATAGGCATGCCATAATCTCTCTCCTTCTTCACTCAAATAGTCCTCATATGCACACTCAAATCTCTTCACAAAAATTCAAACTACAAGAACACTATACTGCCATTAGAAACATGACCTACAAATAATACACATAATCCTTAATCTTCTCTACTCATCAACCCAATAGCTTGGCATTCTCACTTTCCTCTACTTTCCTTTACTCTCCAACTCTCTCACATACAAGTCTCTCATTCACAAGTCTTCCACAAAATCTAGAAACCAACACATTTGGTTTCACTATATATAGAGAAATCATGATTTAACATGAACATAATATTTTTTGTCAACCACAATACATGCCTTCACCCTTAAGGTATCTCACATGGGTCACACTTAAGCACAACACACTTTTAAATAGGCCTAAGCCACTTTTAGGTCCTATGGAGACCCATTCATCTCTTTGACACTTATTTGAGAATAATAAGAACACAATACCACTTAAAAATACATAAGTCCACTCCTTATGTCCCTTAGGACATCTTCAAATGATCATAGTTTCCAAAACACTCTTCTGCTAAATCCCAATTAGATCAAACACTTCTTTGTACACACAGTCAACTTTGGAGCTCAATATCTTTTTATGTGCACACTTTTAGATCTTCAAATCCATATTTATAGATGCACTTTGGAGTCCTCTACATATTTATTTCTTACTACAATAACAAATTTGACTTCTATCAAATGTTATGGTCCAAAAACTAGACATTGATCTTTCCTTCATAAATTCAAATATTTAAATGCAAACGGTCATAGTTAAAATTCAAGCACTATGCTTAGATCTCATGTCTCTCAACTTAGATCAAATATGATCTGTCGATCTTTTTTTATCTTTAACACATAGATGCCAATGCTCAAATGTTAAACCTCTATCACTTTGACCTCATCTCATGCAATCTTAAAATTTTGACTCAATGTGCTCTGTCAATCTCTATGGATCAACCAGGTCTTTAACTATCAATGCTCATCATTCGATCAATCTATATGAACACTCACTCACCATTGGATCCTTATCATGTACCTTTGCTCAATCATTAAACATCATACACCTATCCTTATCTTTTTGCTTCCTAACTTCTTAGAACAATGCACACCATCGATCTTGCTCGAACTTTAACTTTTGTAGAAATGACTATGGGAAACTTGCTTATCTACCTAGAAGGGCTAATTTGGACATTAATAACTTTCTTCATGCTTCGATTCATGATTTCAAATTTAGACTAGATTATCCCTTCACATAGGAGAATCCAACCATATAACAATCTACTCTTTGAACCTTCACATGTGTGAGATATAACACCATTAAAATGCCTTTTAAAAATATTCTATCACAAAACCAACTATGCTTAGAATTTGTCTAGGAGATCAACTTTGCTCTTGCATAACTTTTGTAGTGCTTCGAGACATGACCTCAAATTTAGTGAAAATAAACTAGGATCAAAACTAAGCAAACCCATTTGATTAGTTTCTTTTGAAACATTCACATATGCAAGATATATCACCATAAAAATGCCTACTCAACTTTTCTTATCACACAAATTTGGCTAAGTATGGAAAAACATAGTCAAACTGCCTGGGAGCCCAACTTTACATATGCATATCTTTTGATGTGATTTGTCACATGACCTAAAAAATAGCACAAATAAACTAGGCACAAAAATTAACAAACCCATATGATCACCTTTTCCTAAAACATCCACATATGTGAGATATGCCACCATCAAAATGCTTACTCGGCTCTTCTTGCCACTTTTGCAAATTTGACTATGGGAAAACATTGTCAAAATGCCTGGGAGCCAAAGTTTTCACCTATACATATTTGACTACACTTAGTTGCATGACCTAAGATTTATCACATATAAACTAATTAAAAATATGATCACAACCATATGACCAAATCCCCCTGACTCATTCTCACATGGTAAGGTGATGTCATCATATTGCCTACTTAGATTTTCTGCCACTAGACCCAAACTGTCTAGATGAAAACTATGGACTAAAAAATGAATTTCACTTATGCACACAAGATATAAAAGCATAGATATCATCTTAGAAATCTCTTTTTCATGCTCTAATAACCATACTCATCCTTTAACATCTCTAATCATGCCAAAACTGAAGATCAACTAAGCCAACTTCAAACACACTAAGACAAACAAATTGCACACTTTATCATTGTTACTTAGGCTATTAAAGCACTTCATCCACTCACAAGGTGACCTCCATGAAATCACCAAGACATCACTAACAACTCTCCAACAATCTCCTCCTTTGTTAGTGATGTCAATAAACATCATATATAGCAATATACAACTCACCTTCTCTCTCTTCAAGCACTCCCATAACATGAACTTTCTCCCCCTTTGACACAATGACAAAGTGGGCACAAAATGATCTTGAGGAATTGAAAACACCATCAATAGGAAATGACCATCTTATAAATATGATACAAACTCTCCCTTACGTTGAGCCTACTTCTACTTGTCTTGACAACTTCCTTTTACTCCTTGCCATCACTCTCTTCAACCAAGCACTACAACCAATGAAGAAAGAACATATAAAACACTAAAATATAATGGAAATTATCAAGAGACATCTAAGAGGGACTCCTCCTAAGATTTTTGAGCCATTTCACCTTTTGAGCATCTTCAGATCTCCACATACCATGAAGAACCACTACACATGCTTACTAGACTTCTCTTTCAAGATACCACAAGGACCACCAATCGAAATTCATGCCTCTCACCTGATAGGAAACATGCTCTCAACCAACCTAAGAACTCTCTTTGAAATAAACATACTTTTCTCTTTTTATAAAAACTGAGTAAAAATCACTCTTCTTCAAACTAGGCTTGTATAGCCTCCTTATAGCCCTACTTGGAACTTACAGAGCCCACAAATTTTTCTAGACACAACTTCAAGACCTAAAACTTCATATATATATATATATATATATATATATATATCACTCCCATATTCCCCCTTGAGAAAACCAATTTACAATAACAAGCTCATCCTCTGCAACATACTTCCTTCACAAACCTACTACCCAATTAGTCCTCCAATTTGATAAAAAATTGAATAACTTGAGAACCACAAACCTTCAAAGCTTTATGAAGATTGATTTAACAACCTATTTGGCCCATTCAATAATAATAAGCCTTTGAACTCAAATCATAAGGTAGACCACTCTTCTAGCAAAGCCCAACCCCTTATAATCTCAAAATAAACAAAGTCAACACAACACCTTCCAATCAATGTCCACCTCTGAAACTTCTTATACACCTAGAGACAACCATTACACACTTTTGGACCAAGATTTGAGATTCCACTCCATTGATAACATAGAATTTTTATAACCCATTTTAGGACCTACATACTCATAAGCACAAACTAAGAAACCCGAGAGCAAACAAAAAATTTTCAATTTGACTTCAATATACCTTCAGATCACAAAACCACCTGGAGCATGCTATAATAAGGTCTAAAAACCTTTCTATGAAAAAATATTACCTTGAAAAATCATAAATCCTTCTTTTCCATCTGGGAACCTTCAATCTGACCCTACAAATAGTTCTAACTGAAAAAACACCATAACAACATTTGCTTCTCCACTTGAAAGGAACCTCTTAAGAAGCATAGATAGAGACACCCTCTATAACTCAATGCTCTAAAACAAAAAAAATCCTCATATTCCTTATCCTCTTTTCTCAATTGATACTTATAGTTCTTCTTCTTCTTCTTTGGCTTTAGAGAAATAACTTCCTCAACTACTACAACAATCTCCTTTTCTTCTATGATTGGATTATCAATACATGGAGACAACATAGATTCATGGCATACCTTTTCATCTGAAGAATCTTCCTTATAGCTTGGATCCTCATCACTAGGTACTTGTTCAATAATAGTAGGATGTTCACTTGGATCCATACATACCTCAAAACTAGATTTAACCGGCACCTTGGTCTTTTGTTTGAGCATAGTCTTTTTATTATCAACATGAGTAGATAATGAGACCTCTTAGGACTCTTCCCATAGCGAAAAAATTAATTGAACCTCTAGATTCATCATGATTCATACTTATCACCTTTGGTTTCTATGAGTTAACCTACCTCCTTCCTTGTACTCTATGAGCTTGATTGAACCTATTCTAACTTGTAGGCCTTTGCTTGCAGAACCATGCAATGTGACCTTTGTATTCACAGTTGAAGCACACCATACTTTTTTTTAAAAGTTCATTATACCTTACCATATTTGGAGAAAATTTTGCAATGTGTCCTAGTTCATAACAATTATAGAACTTAATATCTCTTGAAAGAAACTCAACGTGTCTTACCTTAAATGGAAAACATTTTTCAAAGTGTCCCACATTACGATAGTTGAGACACTCAACCTTTATTACACCTTTTGACTGATGACCCCCATCATAGTTTCATGCAAATTCATTCTTAATAGGTCTTCTACATTCTCTATCTCTATGTCCAAATTTATTACAAGTATAACAGTAACCTTTAAAATTTGCATAGCTCATGGCATTTGGTTGTCTGATTTGATTTGTATTTATTCTTCCAGCACCTTCATTCCTTGTCTGATGATTTATATTTATTCTACCAACACCTTCATTCCTTGTCTGATGATTTATATTCAAAGTCTGATCCACCTTGTTCTTATTTACATTCATGTCATCTTGAGAAGTAACTTTGGGCTCTTCATTAAAACCCAATCTAGATTTGTCACTAGCTAACTTTTGAATCTTTAGGAGATCATCCAAATCATTAGACTTTTTATCAAACTTGACAAATTATTTCACCTTGTTTGTAGACTTTTCTAATTCATATTTCAAAGACACTATCTCAGAAGCATACCTTGAGCATTCATCTTCTTTAGCTTTTAGGCTTGTAGGTAAGACTTCCAATTGAAAACTGAGATGTTTGACCATATATTAATGATTTTTGACATCTTCATCCATTCTTACCTCAAACACACTAAATTACTCGTCAAAGTCCTTGAGTTTAGATTTCATTTTTTTATTGATATTCTTCTCAATCTTTATTTTTTCATGAGCATTAGTCAAAGTAGTCTCATAGTCCTCCTCTTCTTCATCATCATTTGAATCACTCCAAGTAAACTCCCTTGACTGTGAGCAACTTCCTCAGCCATGAAAAGGTCAGGATATTCAATAGGACCATCATCCTCATGATCATACTCTAAATCACTATCTTCACTCTCATATGATGAGTTGTAATATTATTTGGTGTAGAAACTCTTTTTATCATTGAAGTACTTCTTGTTATCAAAACTTATGAATCCTTTTTTTAGGTCATAAGGGTGTCATGCAATTGATCCATCTTCAACTGAGTAAGGTCATGAATCTCTTTTAATAAGATACTTTTAGATCAAACTTGGGGGATAGAGACCTTAATATCTTTTGAAAAAAAATATCCTCTTTAAAGTTTTCTCCAAGACTTTTGATGATGTTCACAATCTCATCAACTCTTTGCATAAAGTATGCCACACTGTCTTCTTTGTTCATCTTGAGACTTTCAAATTGCCTTCTATGAGTCTGTAACTTTGCCAACTTAACCTTTGAATCTCCTTCAAAAATAGTCTTCAATTTATCCCATATTTCCTTGGTAGATGTGCAATGAATTACTTTGGTGAACTCAGTTTTTGTAAGACCATAGGTGATGGCATTCATTGCATTAGAATTATTCTCAAACAACTTCTTGTCTACATCACTAGATGGAGGAGTAGTAGGAACAACATAACCATCCACATCAGATTTCCATACATCAAACCCTAAGGACATAATGTATGTACTCATCCTTGCACTTTAAAAATCATAATCGGATCCATTGAACATCAATGCTTGCTTAGTAGAGAAACCACCTTGCACATTCTGACTAGCCATTATACCTTGGATCACCTTCAAGCTATTAATCCTTTACCAAAGGACCGATTCTGATACCAATTGTTATAGGTACAATCCACTGAGAGAGGGAGGGTGAATTAGTGGTGGAAAACAATCCAATTCAATTTCCAAATCCTTGCAAATACTTAAGCATTCAATACAATCATTCATGAAGCATACAAATCATTCATAACAATGAATAATGAACATAATGCAAGATCACATACACAACCCAAGATCTACATGGGAAACCCTCTTTGGGAATAAAACTCACTCTCAAGCCTAAAAACACATAGACTACTATCCTATACGATAATCATAAACAAGAGACTAATCAAGTCCTTCTGATCAAGAACCTTGGTCAAGTCCTTCTAACCTAAGGCCTTTAGTGAAACAACAGTTCCATAAGGAGCACCTACCCCTAAGATGATCAAGTCCTTATGATCACCTATTTAGTAAAGTCCTTCTGACCTACAACCTTGATCAAGTCTTTCTAACCAAAGGTCTTTAGTGAAACCTTGTTTCATAAGGAGCAATTTCCCCTAAGGAATATCAAGTCCTTTAGACCCTCCTTGAAAAGAACACTTACACCTTAGAATTGATATTTTCAACACTTGATGATAGAACTTTTGATTATCTAAAACCTACACAAACTCTCTCTAACACATATAGGCCTCTCACATAAGCATTCCATAATCTCTCTCCTTCTCTCAAATAGTCCACATATGCACACTTAGATCTCTTCACATAACTTCAAACTACAAAAACACTATACTATCATAAAAAACATGACCTAAAGATCATACACATAGTCCTTAATCTTATTTGATTATCAACATAATAGCTAGGCACTCTCACTCTCCTCTGCTTTCCTTTGCTCTCCAACTCTCTCACATACAAGTCTCTCACTCACAAGACTTCCACAAAATCTAGAAACCAACACATTTGGTTTCACTATATATAGAGAAATATTAATTCAACAAGATCACAATATTTTTTGTTAGCCATAATACATGCCTTCACCCTTAAAGTATCACACATGGGTCACACTTAAGCACAACACAAATTAAAATAGACCAAAGTCACTTTTAGGTCCTATGGAGACCCATTCAGCTCTTTGACACTTCTCTGAGCATAATAAAAACACAAGACCACTTAAAAATACATAGGTCCATTCCTTATGTTCCTTAGGACATCTTCAAATGATCATAGTTGCCAAAACACTCTTATGCTAAAGCCTAATTAGCTCAAACACTTCTCTGTACACACATTCAACTTTAGAGTTCAATATATTTATCTATGCACATTTTTAGATCTTCAAATCCATATTGCTAGATACACTTTGGATTCCTCTACATATTTGATTTTTACTACAATATAAAATTCAACTTTTATCAAAAGTTATGGTCTAAAAACTAGACACAGGTATTTCCTTCATAAATTCAAATATTTAAATTCAAACAATCACAGTTAAACTTTGAACACTATATTCATATCTTGTGTCCTCTCAGCTTAGATCAAATACGCTTTGTTGATCTTGTTTGATCTTTAATACATAGATGCCAATGCTCAAACATTAAACCTTTATCACTTTGACCTTATCTCATGAAATATTGGAAATTTGACTCAATGTGCTCCATCAATCTATGCAGATAAATCAAGTCTTTAACTATCAATGATCACCATTTGATCAATTTGCACAAACACCCTCTCACTGTTGGATCCTTATCTTGTACATTTGCCTAGTCATTAACATCATGTACTTGTCTTTATCTTACTACGTCCTGACTTCTTGGATCAATGTGCACCATCGATCTTGTTTGAAATTTAACTTGTGTAGAAATGATGAAGTATGGGAACCTTTCTTATATGCTTGGAAGGCCAAATTTGGACCTTAATAACTTTTACCATGTTTCAATGCATTATCTCAAATTTGGACCAGATGAACTCCTCACATAAGAGAATCCAACCATATAACAATCTATTCTTGAAACCTTCGCATGTGTGAGATATAACACCATTAAAATTCCTTCTCAAAATCTTCTATCAGAGAGCCAACAATGCTTAGAATTTGTTTGGGAGACCAACTTTGCTCCTGTATAAATTTTGCTACACTTCAATGCATGATCTCAAATTTAGCAAAAATAAATTAGGATAAAAAATAAATAAACTAATATGATCAGTTTCTATTGACACCTTCACACATGCAAGATATATAACCATCAAAATGCCTAATCAAATTTTCTTGTCACACACAAATTTGGCTATAGAAAAACATAGTCAAACTGTCTGGGAGCCTAATTGATGCATTTTATCGCATGATATAAAAAATAGTGAAAATAAACTAAGCACAAAAATAAACAAACCCATATGATCACCTTCTCTTGAAACATCCACACATGTGAGATATGCCACCATTAAAATTCTTACTCAACTCTTTTTGCCACTTTTTCAAATTTGACTAAGTATGGGAAAACATTGTCAAAATGCCTGGGAGCCCAACTTTGCACCTATATATCTTTGACTACACTTAGGCACATGACCTAAGCTTTAGTACATAGAAACTAGGTACAAATTTGATCACATCCATATAACCAAATCCCCTTGAATCATTCCCATGTGGCAATGGTGATGTCATCAAACTGCCCACTTAGATTTTCTACCACTAAACCCAAACTATCTAGATGAAAACTATGGACTACCAGATGAATTTCACTTATACACACAAGCTCTCAAAGCATAGATAACATCTTAGTAACCACTTTCACATGCTCCAATCACTATACTCATCCCTTAACATCTCTAATGATGCCAAAACTAAAGATCAACTAAGCCAACTGCAAACACACTAAGACAATCACATTGCACACTTTGTCATTGTTACTTAGGCTATCAAAGCACTTTATCCACTCATAAAGACACATCCATAACATCACCATGACATCACTAATAACTATCCAACATCCTCTATTCAACATCATTTTATTATGGTGTGTGTGGAGGTGCCATTTGATTAAGAATGCCAATTTCTTACAAAAATGCTTTGAATTCATTACTGAAAATTACTCCCCATGATCTAAGTGAAGGGTTTTAATGTTCTGACTAGTCTCATTTTCAATAACTTAGAATTTTTTGAAAAATTTAAAGGCTTGGCTCTTTCTAGTCAGACAGTAAACCCATATTTTTCTAGAAAAAATCATCAACAAAGATCATGAAGTACTTAAACCCAACATGACTACGTGTCATCAATCTACATAGATTGGTATGCACCAAATCAAGTTTTCCATGGGCTCAATATGTACTTTTATAAAATAGATCTCTATGTTATTTGTTGACTAAGTAATGTTGACATTTATTTGTACCCTTTTTGAGAGGTGGCAATCATCTTACCATGTTATAATGGTGGAGTGTGTTGAGATATCTAAAATTGATGTGACCAAATATTTTGTGCCACAATTGTGCTGAGTCCATGTCTTTTGTCATAAGTGTTGATTTTTTGTCTACATGAAGTCAAGTTGGAACATTTTATCAACTCCTAAGGATCATGCAATAATTTTTCAATGTTTTGACTTATCTCTGATCAGACACATATTTTGCCACCTTTGCAGTCAAAGTCAACCTTGAGGTTGTGGTCAAGTAATTGACTAACTAATAGAAGATTCTTTATGAGTTTTAGAACATACAAGACATCTAAGACTTTATAGGCATTTCATTTAAGTGGTAAAGAGATGCTCCTAATACCTTGAACATGGTAGGATGAATCATCACCCAAAGAGTCATGATTTTTAGAAGTCTCATTCATATTGTAGAACCAATATTGTCTTCCATTCATCTTTCAAGTGGCACCTAAGTCAACATACCAAATAAATCTTGGTGATATTGATTCTTCATGAGACTGTGTAGTATAGATGAAGTCTGCATCTTAAGGAGTTTCTTCCAATTTAGTAATGTTTCCTTGCTAATTAGGTTTCTTCTTCCAATGACCTTTCTTCTATTCTTGTGCTTTGTGTGGATACAATGATTTTTGTTTACTGGGTTTCTTGTTGCTTGAAGATCCTTATGTAAATGAGTTATACCAACAATCCTTAAGGTCATGTCCTTTCCTTCCACATATAAGGTAGAATTTATATAATTTATTCCCCTATACATTGTGCTGATAACCTTGATTTGGTTTAGAAGACTTGATCTAATTTTTACCTTTATGTTGATTAGAGGCAAGAACATGTTCTTCTGATTCTTCTTCTTCTATATGCATAGATTCTTCTTATTGCAACATGTTTACCAACTTAGAAAAATATGGTTTTTATTTTGTGGTTGTTAAAGTAGTCATAAATATCTTATAAGAGGGTGGCATCACTCTCAAAAAAATAGGTAAAAGAGATGCATCTGACATTGTCTCTCCCAATACTTGGAGCAAAGCCCTCAGGGTTGCAACACATCATAGAAAAGCTTCTTCTTTCTCACCAGACTACAATTTGAGTGAATGAAGCTGATTCTACAAGTGGAGAATGGTACCTTCATTTTTGGCCTCATAGACTATTTGGAGATTATCCTAAGCTTATTTAGTTGTTGTAGCCTCACAAATATGAGGTTGTACCTCATCTGATACTTCAAACATAATGATCAATTTTACCTTCTGTTGTTTTATCAAACTTAGATTGCTGATCAACGTTAGTGGCATGTTGGGTGAATGTACCATTGACAATAGGCCAAAGGTCTTCAAATTCTATATGTGTCTTGATTTTTGTTTTTCAAGTGGCATAGTTTTCACCATGTAGAAGTTGTGAGTCTGACAAAAATAATTTTGGGTCATTTCTAGCCATTGTGTAGAATCTGACCAAAGGTGATGGATTGGTTCCTTATCACTCTAGGTATCAAGGTCTCCCTTTCTATATACTATCAGTCTGATATACCAAACCTTTCTTTATATGTGCCCTTCCTTTATACCCGTCGATACGTGGAAGAAGCTCACCCTTTCTTTATACCTGGTGGTACATGAAATAAGTGTAAACGCATGTGAAAGAGAATGATACGTGGTACTTAGATAGTATTGAAAGATGTTTGATCAATAATTATCACCTACTTAGATGGAATTCTATATATGTGGGTGTAACTTCCTTACATACTTAAAATTTCTACCTTTTAGGATATATGCCTTTCAATTGTACGGAACAGATAAAATAAAGGGATGGCTCAATGAATGTTTAACCTTATTTCTACTCGACAATTTAGAGGGACAATGCCTAGATGTTATTGTTACAACTATGTTAGGCTATGTATTCAGTAACTCAATCATGATAACTTTACTTGTAAACGTGAGATAGAGGCATAACTGTGATCAAACATTGTGATTATGCAAAATACACTATTTTGTGTTTTTTTTATTTGCTTGCCAAAATAAAATATTACAATGCTTTGCAAAGAAATGATTACAATGAAAAAACACTAAATGCATTTTATAAAATAATATCCCCCCTTTAAAAATTGTTCGCTTTTGAATTTTTTTGACTTCTGTAGTTATATTTAGTTAGCTGTAACTAATTTTAGTAGAATAGATAAATATAGTGGGATGGATAAAAATTTTGTTTTATTTTTAAAAAATGCTTTTGGGGGATTTGAACCTTCCACCTACTTTTTATATAAAAATAATCCCTACCAACCCAGCTAAACATCTTTCAAGTTTATAAAGGACAAAACTTGTATGTAATTGCTTTAAAAACTACAAACCATACCTATAATGCATTGAGAAAAAACTTCTAAAGGACCGTACAAACTCATGCACAACTATATGTTTAAAATGCACATGCAAGAGTGGACAATATATATCTCCTCCAAACATCATATTTCAGAACGTACAACCTCAAAATAGGTAAAAATCATATGGTTGTGCAAAAAGCGAGGACAGATTGTAGATTTGATGTTTAAGACACTCAAATTATTGTACAACTTGCTTAGAAAAGCTAAAAATAGGTATGAGGTGAAACTTGGAAGATTCTTATACCATGTTATGGTCTTAGTTTTCAAATACTTGATCCATACAACTTGTAATAACCAAAAATTTTATGGGGGTGAAAAGTTAAAAAAAAAAAAAAGTCTGTAAGTGGTATGTTCAAAGAGCTTTATGACTTGCTCTAAATTGTATTTTTCAACTCTTAGAGGATAGATGACTCAAATGGATACTCACTTGGACCATCAAATTCATATTTTTAAAACTATACAACCCAACACCATAAAAAACATGCAAAATTTTGCATTAAAATCATTCAAATAAGAGAAATAATGTGAGTGAATGATTGGAATTTACATAACAATAAAAAACATGAACAAGCTATGTAATGGATTTCAGAGAGGCTCTGATAAATGAGAGATTGGATAATGAGAGCAAGGATTTCAATTCTTCCTCTGATTTTAGGATGAGGGTGCCTCAAGACTCCACCTCCTGCTATCTTCCTCGAAAATAAATACTACTTTAAAACCAAATGTAGAGCATGAATAATAATATATGCAGATAAAGAATGAATTATTACATAGGCTATTATGTAGTCAATAAAATATCCAAACAACCTCTTATAATATAGAAAACATGAATAACAAATAAATTTGAAATAGTCTTTGGGTGAAACAATATTACAACAAACTAACAATAACATGCTATGGTGAATTAATCACCATTTATTTTAATCTAACACATAAGTTATCAAATGATTTGAATTTATTGAAAACATCATACTCATGTAAGGGAACAAGCAAACTTTGCTTGAATATGTTTAGAAGTTATTTATCCACCACTGAATTTGTCATTTTGGCCAACATTATTTGATATCTCAAGACATATTCATTAATTTGTTAAGTGGTTCCTTGTTTGGTCTTAGAAATTTATGCATATTCCATTTTTTTAGTAATATTGATTGAAAAATGTGCTAAAAATTGATCGGCTATGGGTTTGAATGCTTTTACTGATTGTATTTAGAGATTATAGAACCATCTCAAAACATAGTCCTTTAAGATTATTAGAAATAATTTGGTCAATAATTTTTCATTTGAAGTATAATCAATGAATTCCACATAAAATGATCAAATATATTACTTAAGATCACCCTTTTCATCATAAAGTGTGAACTTGGGTGCAACAAAATCAATTGGCAAAGGGTACAAAGATATATTAGGTGCAAGAGGGTCATGCAATACATATTATGAATCAATAACATGAGATGATTTCATATAATTTTTCTCAATGTTGGTAACTTTAGATTGCAAAAGTTTTTAGAGTTTGTACAAGATCTTGTACATTTTGATTAGTAAGGTTTAAAGTTTTATAAGTCACCAAAAGGGATGCAAATGGTGTGTTGAAATATGCATTGAAACTGGTAATAAGGTTGAAGTGCTAATGGTTGCCATAAAATATCTAGAAATAACTATTTTTGTTTCAAATAAAAATAGTTTAAAGATATAACCCATTCCACCACTATATCTAGTATGTAATGTTGTGCTCAAGGGGAAAGAAACAAGAATATGGGGATGTTCCATATCTCTAATAACGTGATCAATAAATGCACATGGTTTTTCATATTTGATTTTAGTTGTTTTAGTGTCTAATATAGTATGCAGGATCTTATGAATATCTTCATGATTTTCATGAATACGTGCACCAAATAATGCAATAGCCCTAACTTGTTCATGATTTACTTGTTCATTTTAAATATCCTCATGTGTTTCATAATCCACATGATTAGATATATCTTCTATAAATTTTTTTTCAATATATGTCTCATTGTCATTATTTTCACTCTCATTATTTTCACTGTCATTATTAGGAGAATTTGGCATGATATTAGCTTGAGACATTTTGATTGGCCAAGGGGTAGCTCAAGATATTCAATGGGAACACCACCTAATCTAGGGCTATTCCTAGGTTACATGCAAAGCATAGACTATATTTGAATAAAAATAATAATTAAATACTTTAGGAGGTTGAAAACCCTAGAAAAAATTAAGATTTGCATGGAAGACTTAGAAGTTGGGCTCACCAAATGTTTAACCCTTTCTAAAAATTAAGGGTTAGGAATAATAGGCTATTCAAGAGTGAGATAACCTATTCCTAAAATCATGCCAATTAAATAATTTAGTTCATGATATCAATTTAAGTGTTGAATTATGAGAACACTAAATACAAAAAATGCAATTCCAAATAGTAATTTGATTGCACAATCACAAAGAAGAAAAAAATCTTAGCTTATGAAATGATGCATAAACAAATCTGAGATGTACAGGTGTGGAAACAGGATGTCTAATGTTTAGGAAACAATCATTAAATTCTAGAAATATTATTTTTAGCTACTCAAACACTTGTCACCGTGTGGACACTTGCATTGACACGACTGCCCGAATCCTAATACCATAGTCATGTATGGAATGCTCACTTTATCAAGATGTGACCACATGGTATTTATAAGTTTTTTGCCACCTTTTTTCTGATGTATCTAGATCTCATGCACAGGATACCGATGATTTTTTGTTGCACAAACTATAGTTTTCCACCTTAAGTTAGGTTACCTTATAAAAAAATGGGTTAGTGAGATCACAGTGTCAAACTAACCTCAAAGATCCTTACATCAATGAGTGATACCTACATAGCCAATAATCAAAATAGGACATCATAATAATGTATTTATCTCCTAAGTGTGTGAGTGTGTGTGCACAAAGGTGAAATATACTATATGGCAATGCATATAGTGATCTAACTTGTAACTTGAAAAATATGGCTCATGAGTTGTCTTTTGAGTGCTTTAGACCTGAAGTATGACTGCTCTTATGCTTGATATGTAAATAGGGATGAATAAGGCATAATAGCTTAGTTTTTCCATTGCTTGATTGAGCTTGAATAAGTGATTGCTTGGTAATTTTTAGATGTCCAAAGGAATTGGTTTTGACTTATATTTATACTATCTCTTTTTAAATAATCCTCTCAAAAGGGTTAATGAAATTCTTAGGCCAACCTGTACACTTCGAAAGATTTTCAAATTTGAGTTTTTGTAAGGTAAGGATACTTGTGTTGGATCAAGGACAATAGTGTTAATTTTATTGTCTTACCCTGAATGCAACTGTCCAAGATGAATTAAAGTTGCTAAGGTTTTGTGACTAATTTTGAAGGATATATATATATATCATATTTTAGGCATTCTGTGATTACAAATAATTTAGATAATCATAATAATTAGGGTTTGACTAAGAAGTAAGTAATTAGACATAGTGAAGTATCTAGTGTGAGCCATTTGGATGTAAGGAAAGTCAAACTGAAGGGTAGAGCCTTGAGATATATTTATCAAGTGTACAAGACTAGTTTAACATATAAATCCAAATTTAAGCATCTACAATAGCATAAAACCTCCAAAATAGATGCCATAAATGAATATTAACTTTTCCTACTCTCTCTGAATTTACTTTCAAAATCTATCAAATGTTGGTGCCACATATGCTACTCACAATTATTTTTGTGTGTGTAGTGATTGAAGAATAAGACTAAGTAAGGACGACCTAATTTTGACAATAAAATCATGATATTTTGGTTAATAGTCTTAATAAATCTTGAATCAACAATAAAAAGTATCAAGCATTTGACTTTAGTGATGAAATCCTCAATTTGAGGATAGATATCTAGACTAAGAGCTCTAAGCTCATTTTCTAGTTGACATACTTTCATCTTTCTATGCTTTCTGAAAATATTCTGTAAGGTATCTCAAACTACCCATGGCTTCATGATACTTGTTGGCTCAAAAATTTATCAGGGGGACAAACTAGTGACTCTAAGTTAGTAGTGTGGGAACTGAGTCATCACATTAGCCATCAATATAGGGATAAATTCCCTCTGTTATTAGTAGGAAAATATACCTTTATTGAAAGCCAAAAAGGAAACTGTTCATAGCTATTTATAACAAAAATGTTTTATATTGGAGGTTTCATACTTTTAATCAGAAAGGACAAAAAGGATATAGAAAGGAAATGAGGAATAATGGAAATGAAGAGAAAAAGGGTGAAATGTATAATAGGATGATTTTATCTAGTTAAACACAAAAGCTACTAAATAGCCCTAGGGAAGATGAAAGACGACTTTAGGTGACTAAACATTAAGATTCACTAGACTAGCCCACAAAACATAAACACTTTGCTTATGGAAATCTCTCTCATTCAATGGGTGGTAAAGACATAATTACACCCTTAAGAGTGCAAGTATACATTGAAATGATTTTTTGATACTTATAGCAAACCAAAGACAACCATCCCATATTTATTTGTAAAAGATAATTAAAATATTACTTAAATCCCACTAAGATTTCAAATTCATAGAAATAAGAGACATAGATTCAAAAAAAAAATTACTATGTAATTTCTATATTAAGACTAATTGATAATAGTTATGACAAAGTTTCAAAAGCAAAGATTTGAATACAAATGAATCATACGCACAGCTATAATCCATGAAGAAAATATGAACACATAGTTTGTAAACTCCTCCTTTGTATTGATCTTTGTTGAGTTATAGAGTTATAATACAATCTCATCTTCCAAAAATATGTCTCAGAGGTTTGTTGTTTGAAAAGCCCCCTCATAATGATCTTAACACTCATATTTATAATGCGAGATGGTGGTTATGGTGCGTAACCACCCATTTTGCATTTTAAAAGATATAACATTACATTAAGAACATCACACCATTTAAGTAGTGTAAAAATGAGTTGGTGTAATTACACCACATGCAAATGTGAAATTACAACATTGCACCACTTGAATAGTGCAAAAAAGCTTTGGTGATTTTACACCACTTGAAATGTGCAAATCAAAATTGCACAATTTAAGACTTATAAAGTTGACATAGTGCATTTGCAGGAATTACATTTGTGGGGTTGCACTTACAAAATTTACCACTAGAAATTACAAAATGAGATTTAACATTTACATGAAAAGCCCAAAAGCTTGAGAAAGAATTAATTCATTTGTTTTCCCTTTGTTGAAGACAATCTTGGTCATTTGTGTTTTCATAATAGGGGAACATAGGTGCAACATTTGTAGGTGGAGGAGTAAAACCAAAACAAGGGTGCCATGCACCAAGTCCCTACGAGGTAAACATAATTCATATGTAATATTTTAAGGTTTTGATGTGATTTTCTTACATTATAATGCATAAAAAGACTAGTCAAATGTAATTCATGTGTGGTTTATTGTAGCATCAAATCACATAAAATAAAATTGATTTGTGGTCAAGATTTTGGGTAATTGTGCATCATACTTTTCAACCTTCAATTTGAATCAAAATCCCGAGATCATGCCACATGACATGATCTCGTTCAAATAACATTTTTTGGGATCACCTCATTTAAATAACATTATTTGGGATCACCTCGTTCAAATAACTTTGTTTGGGATCACGTCCAATAAATACAAATCATCCTTCGCTTTCAAGGTTTGATTAGATTTAGTATTGAATCTAGCAAAATCAAGATTATATTGCTCTTATGCACAAAATTAGAATGGGATAAACTCTATTTGAAAGACCTCATCACATAATTCAGATAGATTTAGACTTCATCCACATTATGTTATAAATCAATTTAAATTCAAGTCTATGTTTTAGAATTTAACAAATTAAATCAATGCAATAATTTTCTATTAAATAGATTTTTTTCTTGATTAATCAATTTAAATTCAAGTTTATGTTTAGAATTTAACAAATTAAATCAATGCAATAATTTTCTATTAAATAGACTTTTTTCTTGATTACACCTTAATTTATCTATCAAATGTGTTTTAATTATTTTTCTTCTTGATTTTTTTAATCAAAGATTGTTATATTATTATAGTGGAACTTGGACATGTGTTGGGCATATCTACTATATTTGTAAGAATGCCAATAACATATTTGAATAAAATTTATTTCTATCAATAGATTAGACCATAGTTTGGTCTCTATTTTTAAGAATTAAGATCTTTATGTTTTTTTTTATAATTGATAATGGTAAAAATAATTATATAATTAAATAAATTTCTACTTTCGTATATAGTTTTGTTATTATGAATGCCTTGCTAGGTTTTCTTGCTTTAATGTTTTTTTAAGGTTTTAACGTGGGAGTGTGTCTATTTCTTCAAATAAATGTCACAATATAAATGTAATGTGTAGTCAATGCATTGTAATGTATAGTCAATGTGTTCAAAGAATCAAAATGAAATGTAAGTAAAAATTAGATGTATGGCCAATAAATTCAAAAAGGCTTTAAACAAAACCATGATCCAAGAAAGGAAGAAAGTATGTATTATATAATGGACTATCTATTTTAGGGGTTTTATTTTGACAAGGAAATATGCAAGATGAAATACACTATCAAGCACGGCATTGGAGTCCATCCCAAAACATTATGCTATAGACACAATATGATATAGCAGGTTGTAAAAGTCAAATAACAGCGATAAATACTTGGAAAAAGTTCAATTTAGCATTTTTTTTCTTTGACTACTTCATAATTACATTGGATTATATTGATACTCTAAAATTAGAAGTACAAAAAATAATAGCATACAAGGTTCCCTCAATATCTATGTAAGCGACCTTTCCATTGCATATGTGCATGCTAATTGAACACTGAGTCCATTACATAAAATGTCAAATTAAAGAATAAAATTTTTACTTAATAAAAGAAGCAGAGATCAGTTAACACTACCAACTTGTACCGCTTGGGGGTCAAGGGAACAAGTTCCAACTATAGCAGAAGGATATCCCCAAAAATCCAAATATAATGGTTGTTCATCTAAGAAAATCTCTATCCCACAAAATGTAAAATAGTAGATTTCTCCTAAAATAAAGATATTACAATAGTAATGAACTAGTATAGAGTTATTATGTATATATGATTAATAAATAAGCAAAATAAACATGAAAAAAAATTACCATCTACCCCGGTATTTATACATTTAAGTTTGCAGTGGACAGAACATTCCAACACCGTCCCTGTAATAAAACCTTGGTATGCCACCATATGCTTGAAAGAGAGGGTAAATTCGCAGTGTGATGTGCATTAGAAATTGGGTGAAACAAAGTAAATAGATTTCTTTCAAGGACAAGAAATGAAAAGAGAGGCCTCCTAATTGAAAGATAACATTGATAAATAGGGACAATTCCATGACCTAGTACGGTGAGGATAAGTATGAACTACTTCAACAGGGGTGATGTCAAGATCCTCCGCATCGTTTTTCCTGTTCTGTATCTTTCCATCTGAACAAGAATAGCTGACAATTGGTGTATTTTATTTTGTTTCTTGCTAAATCCTACTTGTGAAGTGCCTTCGACGTTTTCTATTTTATCCCTTGCTATTTCATATGTTTTGATATTAGTTATACTTGGCATGGATACTAAACAATGAAAACAATGTCAATTATCAATGTCACACAAGATGCAGAATTGTATAGACAGGATTGTATTATCTTAGTTCAGACCAAATGCAAATGTGAATCGTACATGTGATTCAATTGCAAGACTGAACCCTTGTACCAATAAAGCAAAAATTTAACAAGTGTATATTAGTAACACTGTTGAAATACAATGTTATGGTACCGGTCACTGTTTTATGTATACACCTCACTGATGTATAACCAAAAAAAAGCTTAGGAATTGATGCAAACAGATTCACCAAACTGATTTTTTTCATCATGTTGTAATTTCAAGCTTCCTACGATTTTACGAGTAGCAGAGAACCCAGAAATATTGCCATTTGAAAAGAATATTTTGATTTGCTTGCAACACAGATTTATGTCAACAATAGTTTACAACTTCAGTAAGAAATATTTTAAGGCCCAAAATATGTCAACATTGCTCTCAAATCAAAGACGCAGCTTCTGCAATATCTCTGCCCAAACTATCTTAGTAAACAAAACAAATATGCAAAAAAAAAAAAAAAAAAGAATTCAATTAATATTCTATAAATTGCAAAAACATATAAAATATGTACCTAGAACATGACCCAATATGGATAATACTATTTAAGCAGCAGAAGAAATAAAAAAATGGCGGTAAGTGAAGATAGGTTAAGAAACATATGTACTGTCAATTACTTCTTTAAATATAAGCAATGACAGATTCCTCATTATATTCACTTTCGTGCCCCAAATACAAGAAATATTTCATCGCTATAGGGCTTGAATTATCAATATTTGCAAAGATATTCACCTATTACACTTCAGTGGCTAGATGGAAAGGCATATCCATCTGTAAAATTCAAACTGTACTAAATTAAAACACCACGGACATGAGATCTTATAATTAGTGTTTGCTTGGATAAAATTTTAAAACTGAACCCTCGATGTAAAAAGCCAATAAATCTTTTCCTTCGAAAACGAAAACACAATAATACTCTTAATAATGACTTCAGAACAACAGAATACCCCTAAATTGTCAATCTCACATATTGACAAAACCAAATTATGGTGCATGTATAGATAAACAACTTCAAAGCCCTGCAATTATTACTTATGGATATCTGGACAACACATCAACATACTAAGAACCATAGCAGCAAGCCTAAATTGGCTCAAAAAATTGGTGTACCAACCATGTAGGTTCATTCCAAGCATTTTGGAATGAATCTACACCCTTCTGTTCGCCAGTTGTTTGACCTACTTGCAACTAAAAAGAATTAGTTAAACAGTTATGATGGGCCGCTTTTCCTGCCCTGAAATTGGAGTGTCTGTGGGAGTAACACCTATAAGCCGTTTGATTTGTTTTAGGCGAGACACAACTTCTTTCATGCCTGGTCTAAACTCCCCCTCTCTCGCAAGGCATTCAAATGCCAATTCGGCAACTGCTCCAACCATCACCTTCACCTCATGATTTTTTTCCATCTTCAAATCCGGATCCACCTTCATGCCTGGTCTATTGCCATGTAAGCAAGGCTGATTTCGTTGTTACTTCGGCCCGTATCCACGACCACTTTAGCAGAGATTAGCTCCACCAAAACCATCCCAAAACTGTAAACATCAGACTTATCTGTGAGCTGGAATCGCTGATGGTACTCTGGGTCAACATAGCCTGGCGTGCGTTGGGGAGCAGTTGTGACGTGTGAGACATTTCCAGGCATCAATCTGGAAAGCCCAAAGTCTGCAACTTTTGCCCTAAAATTTTCATCTAAAAGAATGTTACTGGATTTCACATCTCTGTGAAATATGGGTGAATCAATGTTGTGGAGGTAAGCCAAGGCCTGAGTAATTTCTATGGCAATGCTTAAGCGTGTCCCCCAAGGCAAGAGTCTAAGGCTTCTTTGGCTCCCATGAAGCTGATCGAACAAGGTTTCATTTGACACGTAAACAAGCAGAAGCATTGGAGTCTGCGGAAGTGTACAACCATACAGACGAACAAGGTTCGGATGGCAAAGGGAGGACAGGATCTGTACCTCGTTGATAAATTGTTCCACTCTTCTAGAGTTTTCATGAAAAAGTTGCTTTACTGCCACAACTCGTCTGTCCTGAAGCTTCCCCAAATAGACTGAGCCAAACCCTCCATCTCCAAATTCGTTCTCTTCATCAAAGAAATTTGTGGCCTGCTGAAGTTCTTGATAAGGAAATACATGCAGGGTGCAAACACACTGCAAATTATGAAGTGACGCTGACGATCCTTTAATTGGCCTTCATGTGTTTGTTATCCAACACTTTACACATTCTAAATTGCGATGTTAAGATAATTGAATAATAACAGGAAACATCTAACGTATTTAACAAGCATACATTAATCGAAAGTTAAAGGAAAATGATTCCTTTAATTATCTCTTCGAGACTTCTCAATGTTCCCCAAAACAAGGGCTAGCTTCTTCTGATTAAACTAGACCACCCGTAGAATCAATAAGCAATGGTTTGGAAATAGCATCTTTTCCCACAAGAGAAGCTCTAACATCATCCTCCTCTGCACTGATTGCTTTTAAAGCTTCATCCTTTTTTATTTGATCTTGTTGCTCTTCATATGCTTTTAATTATTCACCAGTTAAAAGGAAACCTCTTGCTCAGAGTGACTTTTTATAGCTTTTGGTGGTGGCTCTATTTGAAGCATCCGTGCCAAAGTCCCAAACCGCCCTCTTTCTTTGGACCATTCTGCAGTTTTGCTAACTCTTTCTTGGTAGGCAAAACCTTGAAATACTTCAATTAGAAAGCATTATCACGTATGTGCTCAGAGGCTTTCGCTATTGAATCACTCATCCATACAAAGAAGCTCTTGACATAATCAACTGTACTTATTGTAACATTTGTTAAAAAGGCAATTGAGTAAGTCAAGTGATGTTGTGCCAAGTGCTGTTCCAAACATAGAATAATCTCAAGCACAAGCCCAGTTCAGGGTATTTTTTAAGGATAGAGAATTTTTAAGAAGTATATATTTGTAAGCGAATATTTTTATATTAAAAACTATCAAATAGCCAATTGATAAAAAATAGCCCCTAAAAAATACCCAAAAAACAGTTGTATCAACTGGAAGAACGTTCTCATCTCTCTCTAAAAACTCCATACGAAAATTCCATCAATTGTGCATTTGTTGACTATTTTTTACTCTCATATTAGCACACAGCATGTGAAGCGTTTGAATTTCACTCAATCTACTTTGCCTTCGGTTTTGGTCTTGGATTTTTACCTGTCAAATGCATTTACTTTAAAGAACAATTCCAACGCCTGTTCAACAAATCCATTTTGTGCATATCCTACAGTCATTGCATTCCATGAGACCAGTTTTCAGTTATGCATTTGGTTAAACACTTAAATGGTTCAAAATTAAAAGGTACTTTGGGTTCCGAAACTTAAGTCCTCTTTTTTAAGTCCTCCACGGATTTATTATCGGATGCTTTTGGATTGTAAAATTCATATCCAACTCGTATTCTTTCAGAAGTTACTCTTTCATTCTTCAAAGAACTAAAATTATATTTTGTTTGACCTGTTCTTGTTTTTAGAAATTCACTTCTCAAAGCTATGGTGCCGTACAGCCTCCTCTTGGCATGTAAAAACAAAAATTTTAAATTTATTTTCTCCTCATTTTTTACCTACGACCTCTTTTAATGACAGCAAGCAAAAAACAAACGTAATTTTTCTTTTTTGGGTTTTGTCTTGCCTTTCCCTTTGGGCATCGTACGGTTCTCTTATGGTTCTTGGAAACAAAGAAGCTAGGTGTAACAGCTTTAAAAGTTTTATGAGAGAAGTTTTATCTTTACATAATTTGGAGAAGATATAATGGTATTTTTATTTGCATGCATTGGGGAGGAAAGTGTAAAACAAATTTATATTGGCGGAGGAAGTGACCGAGGGAATTGCACAACAACAAGGTTTCAAAAAACAAATTATAAATTGTGCCATGTGCAAATTTGAAAATACAAATTACATGATTTGAAAAAGTGTCGAGGAACTTTTGCACCATTTGGAGAAAACCAAAAAGCATTTGCACAGCGTGAAAAAGGTTTAATAAACTTTTGCAAATTATGGGAAGGCCAACAGCGTTTTACCCGTGAAAGCTTGAAAGCATTTTTTCATAGTGCAGAGGAATATTTTGTTTGTGATTTGATTTTCAATTAAATTAATTACTTTTCAAAATTTGACAATTTTAAGCCCAAATTTAAAATTAGTCAAAAAAAAAAAAAAAAAATTATCTAATTTTTTAAATTGTCAAAAACTATGACAACAATTGGGTCTCACTGGGATTTAAAACTGCAAGGGATGGAAAAAACTTAGACTTTTTGGTTTTGTACACAAGCATTTTATCTATTGGACAACGGTATCTTGAATTTGACATCAACTTAATCAATTGAGAAGTGACTGATCTTCATTAAAATGATGGGTCTTCAAGCCATCAAAACGCTATCAAATGTTAATAGACAATATATATAAAGACATTAGATACTTAACCGGATAGATGCTATCACATATCTAAAAGGATAGTGTATGTGAGAGCATGTTTCATTATGTGTTTTCACACAAACAAAAATGCAAAGAGAAACCTCTCTTTCATATACTTGACATTGTGATTTGCCTTACAAAATTTTACAAATTTATTCCTTGCCACTACAAAATTGTTCCCTGGCTTTATAATGTCAACTTTACAAGAAAAACATTATTCAGCGATTGCATATTTTTTGCGAATATCACCTGGGACCTCATTGAACATGAACTGCATGACAAAATGACTTAATGAAACATTGCCATCTGAATCATTTAAAAAATTGTCATAATATATGCTTGATCACAGGAGTACCTTTCATGTTTACTTTATATACCATCAATATTGATTTGTCTTGTAGCTTTACTTATGCTTTGTATACCCTGTAATCATCAAAGTCCATGACACCATGAAACACTCTCACCCAACCTATGATCGACCATTGGCCTGCGGTTGCACAAATCTCATCAGGCTCACAACAACAAGAGTTCCAAATCGCAAATCATCTCCACTGCAGTCTTCCATCCCGGATGCCTCCACCTCAGACTTCATCTGGTCTACAAACTACACGACAGCAGATCGCATCCTCCTTTATCACGTCTCTCGCCCCACACAGCATACACGGCCTCTCCACCATCTAGTTGCAGATCTCAACGCAGATCTCTCCCCATCCAGTTGTTCGATGACTTCAGCGACCTCAGTGACCTCACCTCTTTCCAAACGGCTCGCTCTAATCTCCATTGTCTACGGCCTCCATCTGTAGACTCTGACGCCACCTCTCCTTCAACGCAGCTGGTGATCCACTTTCCTCGGATCAATCCTGCCTTCCGCAATGCAATGGAAGTTATGATAATAAAACAATTTTGTTATTATTTTTAAGGTTCATTTTATTTTGTCTTCTTTTTAAGTCGTTTTGTTCTATCAATTCGTATTATTAGTTATTTTGTATTTTGGTTTTTTGTGGTCGGTTTAAATTTTTTTTAGATATTTTGGATTCCGCTTAAATTTTGTAAGATATTAAGTATTAAATTTTTCTAATTTTAGGTTTAGATATATAGACCAAGTCGTGGGTTTTTAAGTATATTATGTAAAATTAGTTTAAGTAATTATTTATTTTTTATGATTTAGGTTTGTAATTTTTAAAATTTATTATGAGTCAAATTATTATTTAGAATCAGGGCATATTTGTTTAGTATTTATGATGTTTACTAAGTTTTGTTATAGTCTTTTATTTATTTTTTGATTTTAATTTTTATATTTTGTTTAAAAGTTTTTTTAAGTCTTAATAATGTTGGAGACATTTTTTTTTTCATTTTGTAATAACATGTCTTTTCAAATTTTTTAGTTTAAATTAGCCATGATTATCTAGTGTTTTGTATCATTTGAAACTTTAGTGTTATTTATAGTTGTCATTTTATAGTGAGTCAAAATTATTATGTCATAGGGTTTATAATGTTTTAAGTGTTGTAGTCATAGTCTTGTGAGCGTCAGTGTCTTTTTGGAAAATAAGCCATCAATGGTAATGTTTTAAATAAGGCAAATATAAAACCTCTCCGCATTATAATAAAAGCTCCAATTTAATATATTTGGATGTATTATCGGGGAATCTGACGTCCACATTCACTGGGGGCAATTTAGGTTTGTAATTCCTCACCCCATGTTAGAACTAAGGCGGGGAGGCGGGAGGGTATGGGGCTAGGCGAGAATGTTAGGAATTAGTCCTAACATGATTATTATAATTATTAATCATATTTAATTGTGTGAGGTTTTAAGTGAGATATTATTTCACGTAGATTGTGCAGGGGATTTGAGAGAAATGTGAGGATAGGGATAAATGTTGGCTCCTAAAAATATGAGATCAACCCTCTATTTATGTAACCCATTTCTGTTGAATAATTATGTTGTTTTGATCGACCACAAATTATTTGTGCCTGTGCACATTTCAAAGCCTTCGGCTCTTCACAAAAATGGGATAAAATCCAACAAGAATGCCCAAATTTTCTTAGTTGAAGTTGTTCAAAGCCTCTTACATTAGGGTCAGAATAACTTGCGCATGACTTGGAAAATTAATCATTGTAAGCTTTTTGATAAGGGGCTCCAAAAAATATGCTTTATCACCAACTCTCCCTAGAAAATCAAAATATTTTGAATGCATGGTATTCCTCAACCAAGTATGACAAAGGGAAATAGCTAGGCTTGCATTCATACATTAATGATCACTAGTCAAACCTAGCTTAAACCATGTGGTCTTGAAAAGATCAGTTATAATGTTACTTGGAGAGGGACCGATAATTTGAAAGGTTTATCTTTGAGAACATCCATTTCCTCTTGCAATTTCATCTACAAGTAAATTCACAACATCCATTTTGGAATTATAATCCATGGTATAGGGATGAGAAAAACCAAAAAAAAAATCAGCTTTGCCATTAACATCAACTTCTTGCCCATTCTAAATGCAATCCTCAAGCCATAGAGAGTTGATCGCGTTGACAACATCCCACATTGTAAGATTTCTAATCTCCATTTTGAGAGCCACCATCAATGCAACATTCAAAGTCTCACATCTTTTAGTTTATTAACAATGACATGAAACTTATTTGCCTACAAATACATCAGGTGATGGAATTTCTCTTGCATTGTTAGAATTGAGAATGGCATGATTGTTCACTTTGAGTGACCACCTTGAAGAAATTATTTCATAGTGTCCTTTGGAACCCACACATTCATCCCTCACAAGATACTTAGAACTGCAATTGAATTGATATGAAAGGCAATGTAAATCAATGACATCCGGAACACCAGGTAGAAAATGCAAAGTGAGAGATTCCTAACCACTCAAAGGTACTACCAATGAAAACTTACACACTAGTATAAACGGCCACAAAGTGATTTTTTCAGATGTCATATTCTTTCAATATTGAGGTTATTGATCTTGACTGTCAAATCATCCAATGTTGGTTATATCTCATGTTATAAAATCTTGTTAAGAATGCAATTAATGGATTGAAATTTCAGCAAGACTATCACTTCTATTCAATTCAAACCATGATTTCACCACATAGATGGATCCTCCATAAATATTATCTTCGAGAATGAAAATGTAGTCCTAACCAAATCCCCATCCAAAATTGTCTTTTCTGCTCATAGCTATGCTCCTATTCCATATTCCAATGCATAAGTGACAAAACTAAATCCCCAAGGCCTATGATTTATTTGGACATACATCACCACTACATCTATAATAGTGCCAAGTTTTTGAAAATATTCCCTAAAGTTATTATCCATGATAGTTGATGCAAGACTACCAACAAATACTTTTTTTGTTCTAATCTACAATATTGGCTCCAACTCACCACTATTGGTGTGATTAATAATAAGATGGTCATCTTGAGGGACCATCATTTTTAATTCAACCTTCTCTTGCTGAAAGAGGCATAGTTGAGAGATCATCAATATATTTAAATTTGTAATTTAGAACTTCCAAATTATGATTCTCCAAAATATTCTCTTTGAATGCATATCAATCCACAAAGCTATTCCACAAACCAATCAATGTCTCATCATTGGAAGTTTTGAAAATGAGAAGATCTCAATAAGTGACTTGGCCCTTACCCATTGGGATACAAATTCAATGTTCCATTAAAAAAAAATTACCATCCCTGTCATTAAGACAGATCCCTAAAAAATTCTATATCTCACATTTGTACACCCTGATTTAGCCATTTAATAGCCATTTTGCCTATCTCAATTGTATGAGAAATGAACACGAGCTACCATGCCAGATACTCTATTCTAAAAATTTTCACATGTACCACCTGTTCACTTGGAGATATCCATGAAAAACCCATCCAATATGTCACTCTTGTAAATCATGTGATTGCCCATGACATTTCCTAGATAGAGATCACATCTACAACTATGCATAGGTAGAAAGACCAAAACATGGAGGAGGAACAACAAACAGACTATTGTGTTTATTGAAAACAACATATGCACATCAAAATAGAAATAGGAAAAGGAAACAAGCCAAAATTGAGAAAATAAAATAATTTACAGGGAGTAGATGAAAATGAGAAGACTATACAAAACCATTCATCAACTAGGATAAGTACATGCCATTTTGGAATAATGGATTTGACTTATGAACTTTGAACACATTTAACAACATTGACCAAGTAGGTGGGAAGAGGAACTTATAGTTATTATTCACACAGGGATGATCATGAATGAACAAATCAACAATATTTTCTTATTTTGAAATAAAATCATTATGAACTCTTCAATCTTCTATGAGCACTCCTAAGTAATACTAAACTTCTTCAATGTCTCTTGGTTGGTTTTGAATGCATCTGTGTTAGAGACAATATCTGAATTGGAGAGAAGTGTGTAAAATATCTATTTTTGACCTAGAACCATAATATAATTATCTTCTAAAATGAATTGAGTGTTGACATTATTTTTTAAATTTCTTCCCATAGTAGAAATGAATTCATCACTGAATGAGTCATTGTCATCATCTTCATCAATTTCCTCTGCCTTGATAGTTTCCATTTCACTCGAAATAAAAATTAGGCACCATTCATTTTGTTATGTCTTGATGTCTTCCTTGACCTCATCTTTGGGCTGCTTATGATTTTCAATCTATGTGGGGTTGATTGCTCTGTATTCATGTTTTATGGATAAATCTTCTTTGGTAGAACTTGAAAATGAAATACTTGAGGAATATTCATTTTTGATTATTGATTCTTCCATTCTGAGACAAGAAAGATATTTTACTTTACTAAAAATTGGTTATATACTATCTTCATCTTCAGAAGGTAAAAGATCATATTCTACACTAATCCTCTTTTTTGTTTGTCATTCAATCAATTATTCTTCAAACAACTCATTTTCTCCCAAGATCATGAGATTTGAGCAATTATGTGAAATATGCAAATATTTATCTTCTTTGCCAAGGGGAAAGCTAAATTATTCCTCTGTTCTCTAATGAATCATGAGTTCTTCCAACTTTTTACCTTCTTCCATAATTGTGGAACTGAAACAATCATATGTGGTAGGAAATGCTTTCTCTTTTTCTCTATCAGAGTTATGACATGTTTTATTGGGAATTTACCTTTGGAGTATCTTTTCTAAATGATGATGACTCTTGATTATATCTGGTTCCACCACTTCATCGCCACTAATGGTAATTGTAGCATATTTTGAAGTTTCTTTCTTCAACAATCTAGACAAGACCATGTCATCTTCAATCTCATTAGTTTCTTGTTGTTCAGCTTCCAAGTCATTTATCTTGTTATTTATCAAGATGAACTTAATCTCTAGGTGAAGAGAACTAATGGAGATGTAGATTTGATTGTTGAGACTTGGCTAATTTATTTGAGGGATCAGTCTCAACAATTTATTAAAACATGATACAAATTCTCTCATCTGCTCATCATATTGCTTTTGAATCTAGAAAAAGTTTGATAAAAGTGAACACACATTCATAGTTGTTTTGATCTATCTATGAATATATTCTTCAAAGATTTTAAATCTACAATACATCCATCTTCTAGGTTCCAAAACCACTTAATAATAGATCTAGTGAGATTTTCAACAAAAACCTTGATAGCGACATCCTCATGCATAACTCCCAAGATGCTACAGGAAACTGTGAAGGCTAGGATATGGTTATCCACATCTTGACCATTTCCATAGAAAAATTTGGAAATATTTTCCTTAAGCTTGATGGTAACTCATTGTATTGGGCCAAAGCCAATGGCCCAAAATGTTTTCCCCATGAGACATAGGGAACATTAGGGTTGGAGTAAACCAACACCATTTCTGCAATCAGAAAGATGGAGACACTAGGTACTTTTTATTAATGGAGTCACCAACCTCCACTCTTAGGGAGATTCCTTGAAATATCTAGAAATTTATATGTGTAATGCACCTCGATCCCTAGCAGAGTCACCAAAAACTATTGGCTCAAAAAATTGTCAGGGGAACAAATTGGTGACTTTGAGTCAGCCGTGTGGGAACTAAGTCCTCACATTAGTTAGAAACACAATGATAAAGTCCATCTCTTATTAATAGACAGAGATACCTTTATTGAAAGCCAAAAAATAAAAATAAGGAGAAAATCTATTCACAACTATTTACAACAAAAATGTTTTCTATTAGGGGTTTCATAATTTTAACTGGAAAGCACATAAAGGATATAGAAAGGAAATGAGGAAGAATGTAAATGAGGAGAAAATGGAGAAAGGTATAATGGGATTATTTTATCTTTTTAAACACAAAACATGATAAAATAACCCCTGGATGACTTTCGATGACTAAACATAGAGATTCACTAGAATAGCCTATGGAAATCTCTCTCATTCAATGAGTGGTAAAGACATAATTACACCCTTAGGAGTGCAAAACATACACGAAGATGATTCTTTGATACTGATTGCAAACCAAAGACAACCATCCCATATTTACCCATAAAAGACAATTAAAATATTGCTTAAATCCCATCTAGATTTCAAATTTGTGAAAATAACAAACATAAATTCAAAAAAAAAATCTACTGTACACTTTCCATATTACAACTAATTGATAACATTTATGACAAAGTTTTTAAAGAAAATATTTGAATATAAATGAATCATACACACAATTATAATTCATGAAGAATATCTGAACACACAATTTGTAAATCTCCTCCTTTGTATTAATCTTCGTTGAGTTGTAATACAATCTCGCCTTCCAAAAATTTGTCTCAGAGTTTTCTTGTTCAAAAAGCCCCCTCATAATAAGCCTAACACTCATATTTATAATGTGAGATGTTGGTTATGGTGCGTAACCACCTTTTCTACATTTTAGAAGGTGTAAAATTACATTAAGAACATCACACCATTTAAGTAGTGTAAAAATGAGTTTGTGTAATTAAACCATGTGCAAATGTGAAATTACAACATTGCACCACTTGAACAATTCAAAAATGCTTTGATGTTAACAACAATCTTTTTTGGAAGATAATGTGTCAAGTTTAGATGATCGACGCATTTCGGATCAACACCTGTGATCCTTCATAAGTAAAGAAAATTGTGTTAGAATAGCAGAGTCATGGTTCTTAAAAAAGAAGGAAAAATAGCCGTTACAAAAATTGTCTAAAAAGAACTAAATAGCCATTAGATAAAATTTATAAAACAAATAAAGAAAGAAAGTTTGAAATTTTAAATTCATTAATTTATTACTAAAAGAGATTGTAAATGGAAAACAATTAAAAATTTAAATTGGTTGATATAATAAAGGGTTATAAAAAATTTAATTAGATTTTTTTTTTAAACAAGAGATCACCCTTACTAATCCTAACCTAAAAATACCTTCAAAATTTTCTATAAACAACAGGTTTCCATGCATGACTAATCTCTAATCTCTCATCCCTATTTAAATTGTTAGGGTGTTTTAAAAATTTTATAGATTCCCTTAAATTATGTTTGTGGAAAATGATCTTCTGCTACTATAATTATGCCTTCTTTAATATTAATGAAATGTTTTGACTTAAACGAGTTTTCAATAAGGGAATATTTAACTTTCCTTTCAAAATTAATGTTAGTAGAATGTGTTGAGGCAGCGGATTGCACCCTTGACAAGAGGCCGAGCTCCTGCCTTCCACACGTAACAATGGAAACTCCCCTCTTACCTGTGGGCCTGGCAAAACTGGGGGGAGAGTCTCTAGATAAGGGCTAGCTCCCTTTGATGTATCTTATAGGTCCTGGATTTCCTACTACTAACAAATAAATGAAAAAGGGTGGGGGGCGGGGGGTGTTGAAAAGGGAGAAGGATGCTGAAAATAGAACCTAAACCTAAACTAAAAGGTGATACACCAAAAAAGCTGATCTACTTAGCTCAAACCTACACTTTTCACCAAGGACAAGCTAACATACACTTCATCCGATATGGAAAAACCTTCTGTGTCAGTGAGACAGGATTCCATGGAGATATAAGGAGGAAGAACTACTAGAGGTGTTTTGTGACACTCTATGGCAGCCTGTTCACATGCGCCTATATTCCTGCTGTAGACACTTCTGGTAGACCTGCAGAAGAAGAAACTTCACAATGCACTAGACATGATAGAATCATTCTATGAAAGAATAAAATAAAATGACTTAACACAAAATGAAAACATAGACATATGCATGAGTGAAATCTCAAATGGAGGTAAAAAATGTTGTCTTTGATTCAAGGTAAAATCCAGCAGAGTTCTGCCTTACAAACCTGGAGATTTTTGGGCAGAGCTTTGCCTTACAGGCTAAGAAGATTCTTTTCTCAAATGAGAAGTTTAAAATATATATCAAGAGAGGAATAAAAGATGCCACTTTTGAAAAAGACTTTTGGTGCCCTTTTACAAGTGGCCCATGTGCGTTGAGAGCATTGGGAAGAGGAAGCCGCTTGATAGATAATGTTGTGTCGACTCTTTCTTTGACTTTGGCATTCAAACATTAATGTGAAAGCATGGGCTATGCCTCTTTTTTGCAAATAGACTGTTCCCTTTAGATATTCACACAATTTGTCTGCTTATAAATGCAAAGTGGAGAAAATAGGACGCGTCGTTCACTGTTCTTGCCTCTTGATGACCACTTGGCAGGCACTATTCCAACTGCTGGAGTAACTTCTTGCCCTTTGCCACCTGGGCTATTTTGTCCATTTCTATACTTTGTCTCTTCCTGGCTTTATCTTTTCTGGCTCTTCTGGCCCTCGGGGGCTATCTTCTTGGTAGGTCACTGAGTTCACTCGCAGCCTGTCCTTAAGTTTTTTTCAAAATCAATGGCTATTTCACTACCTTAAATTTGACATCTTTGCACCCATCACTGGGCATTTAAACTTCCAACAGCTAGTTCACCATGCTTGATTTTGACGTCTTTGGGCCCGTCACCCCTTGGAATTTCTTTGGCCTTACTTTCCTTTGGAATTCTCTTCAGGCTTTTTCTCACGGCTTTCCCAAATTTCTTCAAACTTTTTGTCCAAAGGAATTCCTTCGGACAAAAGTCTAAAGAAATTATTTCTTGCTTTTGCCTTGGTCTTGTTTATTTCCACAAAATTTTCTTCCAAATAATTTCTTTAAACAAAATGTCTGAAGGAATTCCTTCGGATATTTTGTCTGAAGAAATTCTTGTCATTCGCCTTAAACAAATTTCTGAAGAAACTTACCCTTTCAGCCTTGTTCACTTTTTGATCTTTTTTAAGTGTTCCCTACCATCCACAAGGGCACTTGGGTCTATAACTTCCCTCCACAAGGGCACTTGAATGGTTGCTTTTATGTTTGACTGCCCTCTGCAAGGGCACTGGTCCTTCGAGAGACTCTCTTGAACCTTCCCATTAAACTGATTATTGAACCAAGCCGTTGAAATTTCGATTGAACCTTGTTGTTGAACTTTTTTGATGAACTTTGTTATTGAACCAAAGGATTTGAACCAAAGCGTTGAACCAAAGTGATGAACCAAAGTGATGAACCAAAGTGATAAACCAAAGTGATGAACCAAAGCGTTGAACTAGTTCAATGGTTCAACGGTTCAAAGTTGCTAACTCTTGAAAAGATCATATCATTGAACCCTGATGTTGAACCAAGTCATTGAACCAACTGGGTGAACCAAGCCATTGAACCGAACCGACTGAACCAAGTTGTTGAACTTGGAATGGTCCATTTTGTGCCCAAGTGTTGCGAACCCGTTTCTTACCTATAGAGTTCGTAAAAATTTCATACAAAGTCCATAGAAATTTCCTACAGAGTCCATAGAAACATCCCTACAGAGTCCATAGAAACTTCCTGCATAGTCCGTAGAAACTTCCTACAGAGTCCGTATAAACTTTCTGCAAAGTCATAGAAATTTCAAGACTTGTGCAAAATCAAAAAATGAACTGGCTCAGAACAACAGGGAAAGAAGGGGACCAATTTTTGGCCTGTTGGACCAAAAATGGTCAACATAATGTTATTTAATTATGGTTTTAATTGACCTACCTATTTCCCTTATGTAAGGAATACCACATGAACAATTCACTTTATAGACACTACTCCTAGGGTTAGGGTCCAATTTGTCTTTAGCAGGCCCTAACATCATGCGTAACTTATTGATGCGAAGAAAAGTTAAATGAATGTTCTGGTGTTTGAGAATTTTAGCTAATTTAAAAGAAATGCCTTAAATATATGACAAATAAGCTATAGGACCATCTTCAAAAGACTCTTATCCTTAGTTATATTGAAATTATCTTTAACTTGATTGATATCCGTAGCTATTTATCTACTTGAGTAACCATTCAATTTAAAAACTTTGTTAAGGTGATTGATTTCATGATCAATATTATCTTCATCACAAATTTTACAAGCCCTAGTGATTAAATTCTTAACAACCCTTTCTTTTTGAGCAGGATGATGATGGGAGGAGGCATGCAGGTAAAGGTCTGTGTGAGTGCCTTTCCTATAAACCTTTCTAGCTCATGAACCATATTTCTTCTTGAGCATGAGGACATCCAAAAAAGGTAGTTTGTTCTTTATTTCAATTTATTTGGTGAATCGTATGCTAGTAAAAATACTATTGATGTGCAAATGGAAATCTTCTAGTCTATCCAAGCCATGTTGCCAACATAAGCTAGTGTCATCAACATATCTTTTCCACCACTTAAGTTTCAATGGAAAATAATGAAGTACATAATCTTCAAAATTTTCCATAAAGAGGCTGGAAACCATGGGGGATAGAGGAGAGCCCATTGCCATGCCTTCACATTGTTCATAAATAATACCTTTAAAAATGAAAAAAGTTGAGTTAAGACACAAAGCAACAAGATTAGAAATTTTTATGTTAGTAAGATTACAGACCACTTCTACTGCTTCAAAAATGGGAACCTTGGTGTAAAGTGATACCACATAAAAAATTACTAACAACTCATTATCTTCCACTGATAATGAGTTTACACCACTTGAAATGTGCATCAAGACTTACAAAGTTGACATAGTGCATTTGCATGAGTTACATTTGTGAGGTTGTGTTTACAAAATTTTCAACTAGAAATTACAAAATGAGATTCAACATTTACGTGAAAATACCATAATATTGATGAATAATGAATTCATTCACTTTCCCCTTTACTAAAGACAATCTTGGTCATTTATTTTTTCATAAAAGGGGAACATAGGTGAAACACTTGTAGGTGAATGTGTAAAACCAAAAACAACATCTCAGTGTTCCCCAAGTCAAGGGCTAGCTCCTTCTGATGAAACTAGACCACGTGTAGAATCAGTAAGCATTGGGTCTAAAATAAAATCTCTTCCCACAAGAGAACCTTTGGCATCCTCCTCTACACTACTTGATTTTATAGCTTCCTCCTTTTTTATATGATCTTTTTTCTCTTCATATGCTTTTAATTCTTCACCCGTTAAAGGAAACCTCTTTCTCATAATGACTTTTATAGATTTTGGTGGTGGTTCTACTTGAAGCATCTATGTCAAAGTCCCAAATTTCCCTCTTTATTGTGACCATTCAATAATTTTACTAACTCTTTCCTACTAGGAAAAACCTTGAAATACTTCAATTAGAAAGCATTATCATGTATGTGCTCAAAGGCTTTCGCTATTGAATTGCTCATCCATAAAAAGAATCTATTGACATAATCAACTGTAGTTGCTGTAACATTTGTTAAAAAGGCAATTGGGTAAGTCAAGTGATGTTATGTCAAATACTACTCCAAACATAAACTAATCTCAAACACATGCCCAGTTGTATCAACTGAAAGAAGCATGTAACATATATCTTCAAAAACTCCATACGATAATTTGATCGATTATAAATTTATTAACTATTATTTAATCTCAAATTAACATGCAACATGTGAACCATTTGAAAAAATTATTCTAATAATTTCACTCATTTTGCTTTGCCTTGAGCTTGGGAGGACACATAGTAAGGTTGTGTGCTTGGATTTTTACTTGTCAAATGCATTTAATTTAAAGAATAATTCCAATGCCTATTCAACAAATTCATTTTGTGTATATAATGTAGTCATTGCATTATATGAGACCACTTTTTGGTTAGGCATTTGGTCAAACCCTTCAATCTACCTTCTTGTGCTCCAAATCTCTCATTCTTGCACAACTCAAGAGGATGCTAGAGTAGGTTATCAGGTGCTGAGTAGTGAGTGGGAAGATACAAAACCTAATTATTATTGCATATTTGGATTCCTCTCAAAAAATTATGTAATTTCAAAAAAATCAGTTCAATCTGAGTCTATATGCAAATGTTACGACCTTGAGAAGATAGCGATTTGACATTGCACTTATAGACGACCATCATCATATGTTGATGGTCATCTACAAGTGTAATGTCAACTCGTCAGCTTCCTAAGGTTGTAACTTTTGCATACAGACTTAGATTGTGATGATTTTTTGTTTGAAATTGCATAATGTTTCGAAAGGAATTCAAATGTGAAATAATATTTATGTTTAGGGAAGTTTTTTATTCATAAAACCTTAAATTACCCTGTTTCATCACTTGATTTGCCTACATAATTAATCACCTTTCAACTAATTTGCTACCATTTCAAATCTGATTCACCTGGAAACATCCAAGGTTTAGTTTTTATAGGCCACTAAATTTTTCTCTAGAACTAGCTTATGATATCATGCTAAACTTTCTATTGTCTTCAAGCATCCATATCATCCATAGCTAAACATGTTGTCCAAATTATGAGTTAAAAGACAATCCAACATTTTTCTCAAGCATTCAACTTGTCAATTTTGTCATCTTGAGGCACATCACTTTTTTTGGGAGGTAAACTGGTTGCATAATGAAGGTATAAATGTCTTATTTTCATTATTGTTTGCATCTTTTTTATCTACATTGATTAGTATTGGGTTTTAACATGAGTTTAAACTGAATTGAAGTGATTATTGCATTTGAATCTTCATGTCCAAATTATAGTCATTACATTATGGCAATCATATTGGGAGCCTCCTTTGATTTGGTGTTTTTGAGTTGTTATCAAGCTTACAGGATGAATTGAAAGACAAATTTGAGGCCAATCTTCCAAAATATCATGATTTTCACTTTTAGGTGAAACACGTGACATCACTCTTCAAAAATGTGAGTTCATTATATGTAATCATGAATTCATAGTTAATTCCATGACTTCATCAATAACCATTACACTTGATTGTCACAACCTAGATAATTATCTATTTTCCTTTTGCAAATTCACATTTCATGAACCATGATTTTGTTTTTCCAACTTAAGATTTTGCTAACAGTAACCACGATTTTGTTTCTATCTGTGAGCTATTTTTATGCAAGGTCAAACTCGTGGATACAAAACTAAGACATCGTTATCTATCAACATGACATCGTTCACCTTAAACACAACATTGCCTCTTTATGTCTTCTATTTTTGTAGAAATGAACCTATTGCTGCATAATTATGATATTATATATGAAAACCAACATTGAAATGTATAAAAGTAACTTTGTGACTTAAAATATGAGTTCATGTTGTTCTAGTCTTTTTTCAGCATATTTTTGAACTAGCTTCTAAAAACTATGTATTTGCTAACCTAAATGCGACATTATTAATTGTAGACATGAGTTCACATTATGACTAAACCCATCTTCTGAAGGCCTTAACTTTTATATTGGGTGTCTGTTTGACCTCTCATTCATGCCAAAATAAAGATATTAAAAATATGCATCCATTCATGTAAAAATATTTAGTTTTTTGCTATGATTTCAAAATCATAGCTAAAAAAACATTTCATTTTGATTGAGAAATGTGATATTATCAGTCTCAATCATGGCATAGATTAGGTATAACAATTTGGTTTATATTTTTCCATATTTTGTTTCTATAATTATGATTTCATTTCCTTTAGTCGTGACATTATGGTTTTATGCCATGTTTTCTTTTCCTAACCATTTTTGTTTAGTGATCTCACATCTTTACAGCTGCAACATTAGTCTGTGTAAATGTGACATCATATTTTTAATCCATGACATTATTCTATTGATATCTTGCATTAGATCTAAAAATTATTTTGTAGGTTACCATTCAAGTTGCTAATTTCAAACTACTAACCCTTTGTTTTACAAGCCACCTAGAAATATTTTGGCACATTGAAACATTTTTTTGATATATTTGCCTATCACATCTTAATTTAGGATTAATTAATTTTTTTATTGTTGTTTGAATTTCAATTTAATTGGAAATTTTTTGGTGGATTGTTTGTCGCCCAAGCCTATGATGACGTACACTCTTCCCTTGCACCTATAGGTAAATTATCAAGGATTATAAACCATCAATAAAACACCACATTTTTATTTTCTAGGGTGTAGTGTGACATGTAATTGATACTCACACAGTTGCCATAGTCTTAGGGGGATTGTGATCTATATTTCCTCACCAGACAGAAGACCACACTCTATGTTTTGGTGGAGTATAAATATCAAGGAAAAATATTGTTTCAGCTAAGAATAAATCCCCATACATGATTCCATGAGGTGAGGATGTAACACTCCAATACTTAGGCTTCAAACAACACCCTGCATAAAATTGGTACCTATGTATCGAAAGTGTTTAGGGGACTCCTTTAGAGAGCCAATCAAACCTAACTCAATACCCCTTAGCCACATCATGCATCTAGGGTAGGGAATATAACATTACCAAAGATTATTCACCATGTATGAATGATAAGAGAGGTTTAGATGACACCAATCTAGGCACCTCTGATTATGAGTCATTTGGTGGGATGGGTGTCAAGTTTCACTTGTAAATTAGTCACTAGAATTAGGATTACAACTTTATTGCTATTATTATGTCGTTAAGACCCATATTGATTGAAAACCTAAAACATACACATAAACCACACTTAGTCAAAATACTTAACTTTAGGTCAACCATCACCCCAACACTTGTCCAATATATTCTATCATCATCTTATCCTATCACCAATCATCACCTCATTTTATATCACTTTATTTAAAACCTTTTCATTTTATCCTAATCCAATCCTATCATCCATCACCATCACCTAAGCTTACCTTAATTATCCCATCTTGCCTTGGTCAAAACCTTACCAATTTTATCAATCATATCTAAACTTGCCAAATCCAACCCCATCACCCATCATCTTGTTATATTTCCCCCTTTGTCAAACCTACCACCCCTCATCATATCTCATCCTAGTTCGACCCTCTCATTCATCATCTTGTCTAAGCATCATGCCATCTTATCCTAGTCACTTTATCTAGCTTGCCTAAACATTAAATCATTATCCTTTATTCCAAAACCCATCTAAAACTTAGTCATTCCTTTTAACCTAGTCTATCACCTTATCCATCACACTCTTGACATAGTCTAAACCCATCTACATCCTAATCACCTTTATCCATTAGTCAAACACATCTTGTCAATATTAACCTTGTCTACCTTGAGAAAACTCATCTAATCCATCAACTTAAGCTAGTCCTTGTCAAAATATGTCTTGATTAGGGATACCCTCCTTGGTCGATATTTGGTTTAGACCCATCACTCTACCAATTTGAACTTGGAACCTATCGTTAGCCCATCATTATCATATCACTTTTTTTATTTAAACTTGTCACCCATCATTATTTTGATAGCACTCATCATTTTGTTAGTTTTGGCACCCATCATCCTCTTTCTATCACGCATCATTTTTTTGGTTTGAATCCAATACCTATCATCAACGAAAACAACAATCAACCTGGTCTAACCTAGTCAAAATTTATGGAGGCATACCCAATTATCATCTAAATTAATCATACTATCTCAAATATTGTAGACCTATTTACTCAAGGACATACATCATCTGAACCCTAGTTAAACTACTTGTCCTAAAGGGAAGTTTAATCTATCATTCACTTATTTCAAAACATTAATCCACATAAGGTTACTAAACCTAGACATTCCATCCATCATCCCAAAGAGTCATAAATTCACTCCAATCATAGCCCTAACCTATAATCCACCTACCATCCCTAGTAGTAATGACCCTTTGCATCCCTTAGTCGAATATCCTTAGTCTAATCCCCAATAGTTCATAGTTCAATCCCTCCTTTACCTCATTAGATAAAATAACCTGGAGTTTAGACTTGTCCATATCCACACTTTTAAACCAATCATCCCTACTACTGTCAAGTTTGAAAATATTCCCTATTCACTAATAATCTCTAATCCCATCAATTATGCAAATATTACCTTGGTATATGTTGGCAACACCTCATTACATGTCATAGTCCCCTTCATAATTTTTTTTACATTGACCCTTAATCAAGATTGAGTCATATAATCAAATCTTATCATCAACTTAGCCTAATCTCCATCCAAATCATCTAGTCTAAATTGAGTATATCATTTAATATTAAACTAGTCTAAATCAAGTCACCCCATCAAAGGTCATTCATGACCTAACCACGTATCTTTGACTAGTCAAACCTAGCCCCCATATTAAATCAAACCCTAGAGCTTTGTAACTCACCATTATCAAATATCAAGATAATTGAGTCTTGTTGAACTTTTAACTAGCTCATGTCCTAACTTTATTTGTTCAATCCTATTCACTTGACACTTATCATACCCTATAAAACATCTCACAACACATCTTGTCAAACATATCACATCACCAAGTCAAATTTAAACTCAAATTCAAGTAAGCCATGGCCTCCCAAATAGATTTATATATCATGTTTGAAAAACATCTCTTTGCCAACAAGGATGTACTCTTTTTATGGCTCCTAGAAATGGGTGCCCATTTACTTGTAGACTTTGACCCCATAAAACCTAAATTACCTCATAGGCAAAATCCTCCCATCCTTTCCCATCAACATCAGACTACTCCTAACCTCCATACCAACCCATCACAGTCAAACCCATCATCCACAAGTCATAGTATTGGTCATGACATCCATCATCATACTATCAAAGGGAACTCTATCCTAGCAACCTTCTCCAATGCCAATTCATCCCTTAAGCCATGTAAAATACCCTAGACCCATTATATCATGAATTTTATATATCTCGAGTAATTATCTGATTTTGAATCAAATGCTTCCATGTTCAAGAAAAGATGTAAAGAGATAAAGTATACTCCTCTCCCTATATCATTGGGAACCATATCTCATCAACTAGTTACTGTATACATGATCATCTATCTACATACCATGCATTTTGATCTAACCAAGCCCAAGCCCTCTTGGTATATATAAGACCAATACTGTCAATACCATAGAACCCAAGGGCATACTATTAATTGATGTTATAATTTCAAAAACTCCATTCAATACCTAATCAACTATGATGACATTGAATTTGAGAATGAATTATATAAATTCTCATCTAAGGAAGAACAAAAGGGGATATGCCATGATTCAATTCCCAATCATGATCAAGATTTTCCACTTCCAAACCAATACCAAGACAATAAACCCATCTTTGACAATCCCATATTCAATAATAAACCCATAATTCACCAACCATATACCTTTTATCCATTATATCAGATACCCCATTTCCAAAAGTCACTTCATCCTAAAGCCTCCATCATTAAGTAAAAAGTGAATAAGGTACTTGTGGACCATGCTATCCAATAGACCCTCCTTATGGCCATAATGAAAACATCATATCCTAGCAACATTTCATCATCAACATCATCCACATCATAATCAACATCAACATTATTTGTATCAGGATTAAATCCATCATATGTAGCATTTATTGCACGATCTAGGCCTAATTAGGCCTCCACTGCCCTGTGACACTCACAGTCACTTATATCCATACACCTCTATACTGTATCAACATGAAAACTATAAAATATCTTAGATAATTTTAAATACCAACTAATAACCAAAAAAAAATATGCTTTGACTAGTCTAAACTCTTATAAATCTAATTTTACTTTGAAAACCCTAGCACAGGTTTTATACAGTCTATGCTAACCTAAGATGGGTTATTTTGATGAATTACACTTCTAAATCAATTTCATCCTTATATGATGTTTGTTTATGATCTAAATTAATCCTATGCACCTTCCTAATATATTTATTTCATATTAGATGACTATGTTAGTCTTCATACACCTGTTTTAGTTTGATTGTAGGACTATAGATGAAGACACAATCTTCTTACAAAATCTAATTATATTATTCTATGAAATATATATTCAAATCAATCTAAAACCAAATCAAGAGCCTTAAGAACATATAAAATGTGTGCTTACCTAACATATGTATATAATCAAACAACTTATACAAAATATTTCCTTGCATACATACATACTAAATCTTCTTTATCACAACATACAGGAAACACGGGGTCTATGTTTGATCTCCTCAAAAATTCTTTACCAAAATAACAAAAGACAATGTAATAAACCTTAAATTATTTAAAATAAAATATTACCAACATATAGATGTGGTTAAAACTCTTTCCACAGAGTCTTTCCTTGCATATGACATTTACACAATCTTTAGTTTTGAACATAGAACATAGAAACATAGAATACAAGGAACACAGGGTATACCACATTATTTTTCTTCAAAATGGAGGTGTTATCGTGATTCTCATTAAATTTACATGCATACCTCCTCATGCTCTTCTTCCCAAAGACTCACTCAAACATAGACATTTACAATTTTTAATATGATTTGTAACTACTCCAACGGTTCTTGAAATCCCTCTCAAGAATGTTGAAAGACTCCTAACCACTCTAAGTCCTATCATACATATATGAAAGACTCCTAATATGACTCAATTATGTATTGGGGTGATATTAACCCCTTCTAGAACCTAAACAATGAAATTACACTATTGAACTCCTTTAATTGACTAAGGACTCAACACTTACCAAGAGAATTCAAAAATTCAAACTAGCTAAATTTTGTGGGAAAATGCCAATTTAAAATTATAAGCTTCCTAACCACACTTAGAATCTTGGAGAAGATTCACATGTGTATGCTAAGAAAACCCTTCAAACATCCTAGACAAGCTACATGACCACTAAACAACTTGATCACTCCAAAATTGAGCAACAAAACATGACTGAATTCATCCTGAGTAGGATGCTCCTTCATCACATTTCCTCTAACTCTTATTTCTTGTCCTATGTCCATGAGGCCAGCTAATTGAGTAAGAAAATTAGGTAGCTGCATCTTCTAATTTCTCCTTCATCTTCCCTACTTTCTACTTGTATTATTATATTTTTGTTTGATTTTCTCATCTGGGTGACCCTAATAACTCTTCCTTGTATTCCTCCCTTTCCTCCAATTTTTTTAAGATTTTGTCAACTATGGCTTTTCTATGACTTATAAAATTCTCCACAATTTCCTCTAGTTATTTCTCTATTGGAAAAGTTGTATTAGGATCATATTGTGGGTTTGCATTAGTTTATGCATTGAGACATGTCTTGATGCCCTCTTCAAGAGACAAACATCTCACCATCCAATATCCTCTAGCACTACTAATGAGAGTTTCACCGATTGTTTCCTTGCAAATTAGGGTCAATTTTTGTAGGGCTACTTAATTTTTCCCTCTTACAACAGGTCAAAGAATTTTTTTTGGCACCAAAATCATGGATGTAACTTGTTTGTGACTTGCCAACACTGCTTTTATTCACTTCAGGGGGTCATAGAAGTACTTTACTAATCTGTTTCATTCCCAAATTCCTCAAGGCATTCTGTGTTGAAACCTAAATTGTACCCTTTGCTACTTTAAAACTTGTAGGTGGGCTATCTATCTTTTTCCCGTTCTCTTTTGATTTTATTTCTATTTTTCCCTGTTCATTCTATTTCTTCTTTTCCCCTTCCTTTTCCTTTTTTTTTTCCTCCTCTAATTTATCCTTTTATTTTATGTCCTCATCCTCTTTTATATGTTTTTCAATTTTCTCCTCTTCTAATTTATTTATTTTTCCTTATTGTATTTTTCTCTCCTCACCTGTCATTTTATTTTCTACTCCTATACCTTTTTTTCATCTTGTTCCTTCTTCCTGTTCTCCTCTAATTTTTTGTAAGCTTCTTCTTACCTTCTTTTTTTCCTCTTCTATTTATTTCTCATTTCTTATTTTATCCACAAATTTTATTTCTACTTTTTCACTTTATAATAATTATCTACCTTGTTGAGTAGCTAACTCTAAAATATCCTTGATTTTATTGGTTCTTTCTACAAGTTCTTGTTCTATTGCTTGTGTTGTTGCATGATCTATTCTTCTAGATATTTGGTAATTTCTAACTATTTTTATTTTTTTAGCGACCCATAGATAAGATTTGTCTTCTACTTATTTCTTAATTCCATCCATTGGAGTTGCCTTAGTCTTTCCTGGACTACATGAAACATTTATGATTTTGTGATAGTTTTTATTAAGGCCTCTTCGTGATATTTCTTAATTTTCATCTTAGCCTATTTTATCCTTTCCTTTATATGTATGATTATATCATGTAGATACTTTATAAGGTTGCCTATTACATCATCTAGCACATATGAACTAAGTTTAACATATTCCAAAATTACTCTGATCACCATGTTTTTTACTACAGTATCTGCATCCTTATGTAGGTTATCCACTTTATATATTTGGTCCTTGAAATAACACATGCCTAAGAGAATATTCATTTCTGCTACTTCCATGATAACCTCTATTTATTCCTCTACCTCTATATCTTCTTCATCCCCTTATTCAAATGACTCTATTTCTAAATATGTTACTTGGGTTTTGCCTTTGGTTTTACCACTTTTTGTTTTATTTTGACCTTATATTTTAGATCCCCTTTTCCCTCCACTCATTTATAGAAAAATTTGGCTAGCCACTAGAGATTTTTTAGTTTAACCCTCTTGTTCCTCTATAGTCTAATTTTTATTTTTTAATTTTTGGGGACAACCCTTCTCCAGGTGATAGTTTCTGTGTCCATAAGGAGTAAGGGAGAGTACCTTTTTATTACATCTCTTCTTCTTCTAACTCCTTCCCAGTGGGTGTAGTCATGTCATCCTCCTCCTCTTCTTCTTCATTGAGTGCTTCCAAATTTAGGACTTATCTCTTTCACCATTAGGATATGAAATAAATATATTAAGGATGAGATGTTTCGATCTCTTCTAGAAATAATTGTGTTTCATTTACAAGTATCTCCTCTTCTTCCTCCTAATGAGAACCCACCCCTAATTCACTAAAGAATTGTTGTGCCCTAGGTTTAGCTGGTAGGCTCCTAGCTCCAATAATTAATGCCTTAAGGGGTAAAAATTTTATTGCATAAGACTCGATATAAATATTATTTGCATATATAGTGAATTTAACTTCTATGTAGTATTTTTGAATAATTTTCTTTGAAATCTGGAATCTCCCTTCTACCATACTCCTAATCATTTTCTCCCATTACATAAATGTTTATACTTATTATACTATAGGGATAAATTTCATTATAGTTTTTATTTGAGATCATATGGTGTAATATAAACTCCATTCTACTAGAACCTAGTGTCCCAGAATGTTGTGTGTAAATTACATATCAAGTACTAAAAAAATTGAACCATAGCAGAAGTCATGGACAGTTTTACTTTTCTTGACTTTTTAGAGCTTCTTTAAGTATTGTTCCTTTAGTGTGATATCCATATCATATTACATGCTAGTGGAGATCATGTTACATACTATTTTCACACTTTTTTCCATTGTTGACTCATGTCTAATTGTGTAGTACACCTTCTAAGCACTAGTCTTTGTTGAAAATCTAACCTTTAGATCCTTCATGTTTTGAATTGACATAGCTTGTTTATTAACTTTTTTCCTTGTAAGTATGGTTAGGGAGCTCGTACTTATATTATTATTTCCATCATACTTGTGGATATAATGTCCTTCATGTAGAATTATTATAACTATTTGAATCACATTTGGTGTGATGTGATAGGGTTGGTCCAGATACAAAATATCTTCGTGGGCTCTACTCAATAACACTTTTTTTGTGCATGTCATTAGAATGAAATATGGGAATTAACTCCATGTGTCCAATTTTAGCTTCAAGATGATGTTATATTCCTTATTATTTTACAACTACTAAGTTTGTGGGTTTAACTACGCCATTACGCTTCTCTCTACCTCCAAAAATGTATGATCAATTTCAGCTAAGTGTGTCATGATGTATTTGTAAATATATTCTACATGTGTGACAAGGGAGGGGAATTTATAAAATGCTCCCAATGGATCTTATTTTTCTAATTTGATCGAATGCTTCTTGTATTTGGGTTGCTTAATCTGTTCAATAGCAAAACCAAGAGAAATATCCATCTTTTCTTTGTCTAAGTAGGTGATAAATTATCTTCTACCTGAGTATGAATACTTCACATAATGTTTTTTGTATAATGTTGGTTCTCAAATGATTTTTTAATTTTTTGTTTAACAAAAACCTTGATTTATAACTCAGTTGATCTATCTATTAATCATGTCGAGTCATTTTAATGAAATTAATCTAATTTATTATCTATGTTTGCTCCTTCATTTCACTTGATTTGACACATAATAACATGTATTATCATTAATTAATTTCATTCTTATCTTTGTGACATCATTGTTTTAAAAAACTTTTCAACTATGTAGTTCATGCCATCCACCTATTTGTCTATGTCAGCTTATCTTAAATAATCTACTTACTGTTATCATTTTATAGAAACTAAACTCACTATTGCTATGTTTTATTCAATCTTTTATGTCATTGTTGTCTATCCCTTTATTTCATATATGTGCATTTTTGTTGTTTCTAATTTTTGTGTTAGTGGTAAAATTTTCCATTTTTTTTGTAGTATGTCATATTCTCTTACCACTATAGTGTAGCTTCTTTCATAGTCCCATATTGTTCTTTATTATATTTTTAATATATTTGGAAAGAATGGAGAATGGTTTTGTTTAAATTTTTATCATTTTCTTACCACTGTCTATAATTTCATACTACACACTCATATTTTAATTCTACACATGATACATATCTTCTGTATTCTCTTATTTCTACTCTATGTGCATTTTAAGGTTTTGGATTATTTTTCTCCTTTTATTTTTCTCCCAAATTTATTTTATCTTTTCCACTATTTTTATTTTCATCATCACTTCTTTCTTACTTCATATTCTCTTTATTTTTCCCACTAAGATAGTTTGGCAGCATCAAATAGCCAGATATCGAGACAATTATTTTAGGGATATCGTGATAACCTTATTCAACTTTTCCATCTATGAGGATAGTGCCAAGTTAATGTGGAGGTGACATGATCTAAGACCAAAAACTTAAACGTATGACATAGGGAAACTTAGTACCTTCTATCAAACTTCACCCAGTTGGAAGGATAATATCACCTCGTTAATTCTTTCATCATTGTTTTTACTTCCCTTCACCATAGGTGCATGTGGTGTAGGGTTTTAATCAAGTTCCACTTACAAACTCTTATCTCAATGTGTTTACTAGTGTTCTTAATTGTATTATTCCTGAGTCTAAAATGTTCTTTATAATATAGGGTCCAAACCATATTATCTTTATCTTTCCTACATTTTTATATTTTCTATCATATATCAAGACCTTATCCCCAATCTAAAATTCTTTCACATTTATATATCTATCATGCCAAGATTTTTGGTGCCTTTTCTCATGTTTTGTTATATGTTGCTAAGAATTTTTTCATCCAATTTTTCTAATTCTACCAACATTTACTGAATGTAATATTTCTCATTCATTATAAATGTTACAATAAGTCTTAAACTTGGAAATATGTACTTCATTGGCATTACCACTTCTAATCAATAAACTAATTGGAAAGGGCGGTACTTAGTCAATTGCTTGAAATTAGTGTGATAAGACCACAATATTATTGGTATATTGTTATCCTAGTATCCAATCTATTTATTGCATACTTTTGTTAGTACCTTCTCTAATACCTTATTAAATTCCTCAAAAATGCCATTTTTTGGAAGATGGTAAGGAGTGCTTCTATGATATTGGATTAGGAAGCGTTTACTCAATTCCATAATTATGTGAATGATGGAATTCTTGCCCTAATCACTCATTATGTTTAATGGGAATCCAAACCTTGTAATTATATTTTCATACATGAATTTGATGATAGTATTGGTGGTACAATATTTTTTGGCATAGTTTCTACCCATCTTGTTAGGTATTCAATACCAGTAATGATGAACCTAGCATTGTTCTTCCTTGGTGCAAGTTTGATTGGACCTATAAAATAAATTACTAATTTATCAAATGGATATAGTGCTATAATTAGATGGAGAGGCATCTCATATATAGAATTTTTTTACCCATTCTCTAGCATATATCATAATTCGTTATGTATTGATGTGCATCCTTAAAAAGTGATGGCCATCATAAGCCTACTAGCAATATTTTATTTCCTATAGCTTATCTAGAGTTGTGCCCTCCTAAAACTCCATCATGAACTTATCTTAAGATAGTATGCTACTCATGTGATAAGACGATTCTCCACATTACCTCATATTTTCCTTTCTTATATAGTGATCCTTCAATCAACGTAATAGGAAATGCTTGAGTCAGCAGTTTCTTCTTCTATAATGTACTTAAATCTTCCAAAATAAATCACCTTTATCAATAAGAAATCACCATTTCTTACTATGGATATTGCACATTGAGAAATACTTATTTATACACCTTCAAATCTTTTGACATCATCAAATTTTACCAAAGAGGGTTTATGTGAATTCTCATGTAGTTGCATCTTCACATTTAGGAAATTAGAGGTCAAACCCCTTATTTTATATTCAATTTACAATTCACAAAACTATGTGAGGTTTTATTACAACATACATGATATGAATCACAACTCCTTTGAGGTTTCATGATGGTATTTTTAATTTTTTCTTAATTGTGCATTGGTGTAAAGTTAGGTCGAAAATTGAAATAAAGGTAAAATAAAATATTTTATCCATGAAATCAAAAAGTGTAAGTTCAACCCTAATCAACATCAAACATTTCACCTACTCAAGAAAATATAGAATATAACTGTATAAGGATAGAATTATTGGCCTTTTTTAATTTATCATAGGATAGAATTATAGGTCAAACTAACTTTATCCCATTTTAAAAATATATCAAATCATATAATAGTTTTTGAGTTTTGTTTATCTTGATGTCTTGATCACTTTTCATAATTGTGATATCTTATAATAATATATAAATAATCCACAATTCAAGTTGTTATACTTTAGACCTCTGGGTAAAATTTTAAAATTTTCTTTCCAAGTATTTCATATCTATTTGTATGATTGTATTTGATTGATTTGATTTGATTTGAAATTTACAATAATTTTAATGTTTGTGGATAGTTTTAGTCATTATATGCTAAATAGTTAAAATAAATGTGATTGTATATGATTGTTTTGATTCTTCATTTGAATGCAAATGTGGAAAATAATGCAAATATTAGAAATGCTTAGCTTTCTACTCTCCCTTTGAGTGCAAATGTAAAAAATAATATTTTGAATCCAAAATCTTATGTCTCGACTCGTTTCTTGGATGCTATTAATATGGAAAATATTTTTTAAAAATTATTATTTTATTGATGCATTTATAATAAAGATAGTATGAATTCATTTTGTGTGATAAATGATTGTTCTTATTTTTCTTATTTGACACATAAGAGATATAAAATATGGAATTTATGCATTAATTCAAATGATAGAAAATGTATCAATAAACTCATTAATCTGAATTGAAATGGGTCAATTGATATTATGATTGCTTGATTTATAAATAAAAATCAAGAGATGGATGATGTACTTAGTTAATTATTCTTTCTTGTTGCTCACATAAGCCACTAATATATATGTAAATGCTCAAAATGTGTTTTTTCAACTATCAGATCAAAAGTAGTAGATGAAAACCCACTTGGACATTTCTGATACAATCTTACACCTATGGCACTTGACATAATGAGGGCCTAAAATTTTTTTGAACCCTATGCATAGTGGGGGTATAATAATTATGGGGCTCCTTCACCTTCGTCTATAATGTGATTCTCTATGTATGCACCTCTTTTCGCCTACACCCAAATGTCTATTTTTTGTCTCCTTTGTCCAAAACCTAGTTTTACTTGACTAACCAAAATATACCCTTAAAAATTGGGTAAGTATTTTGAGTTTGACTAACCCCAAACACTCTCCACTAAATGGTTGAGCATTTTATACATTTCAATACACTAAAGAAGGCTTAAACCACACACAATTATCCCGATTGTGTGTGTGTGTGTGCAACATCTTGAACAATCTATAATGCAATGTTATCTTTTGGTCTTTGATACTTGGAACCATGTAAATTTGACTTTATGTATAATGTTTTTACTCTGTGGACTTCTGTAGAGCTACTCCTTGAATATTTGGATGTGTGTATGCCTTTGAATAAGATTCCAAGATATTGCTAGGTGATTTTTAAACTTTGATAATACTATCCTAATGAATAATAACCTTAGGGGTGACATGTATTTATAGATGACTCTTCATTAACTTTATGTTATGTGTAGATACTAAAATATGGTATTAAGTAGTTGATAATAACAAAATTGACATACATTTATCATGCATGACTTGAGCACACAAATATGGTCCTAATCTTCCATTCTCTTACACCTACATGATACCCTATGAGTTTTACCCTTCCTCTTATATTATTACATACCTACAAGAACCTCACTATCTATTTCAAACTTAATTAAGATTCTACACTAACATCTCTAAACCTTTAATTTAATTTGCCTATACATGGGTCAGTAACGTCAAATTTGATCAATATCATTAAAATCAATTTTAATATTTTACATTAATATATATGCTTGAATGCCATATCTTATAATCTAAAATATTCTACTAGTTTATATCCTATTAGGGTTTATAAAACAAAATGAATACTAATAAAACCATGTCAAACCTTAAGTCTCTCTTAGGATTTGTTTTTATAGGGTTTTAGTTTTTTGTCTTAGGGTTTTAGATATAATATTTTATTTACACATACAAAAGACAATGAATATTTTCACATTTGGCCCTAACCTTCTGTATACTTACATGATTCCATTTTATGTCATCCAACAAGGCTAGTTCCCTTGTACCTACAAGGTGCAATGCTAGATTATCTAATTCATCTAAAATGAATAAATAAATGATTATTCTTATTTTTATGTTGTACTTATTCATGAATATATGAAAAAAGATGATTAAGTTAACATACCTCCATTAGAACATGATAATCATAATGAACATACTAATAAATATTATTATGAAGGCCTAGATAGAATTGATCCTAATGAAATTAATGGGTTAGACCTTGACCAAGCCAAATCTTTGTCTAATTTTTTTCAATGACTTTTCCAATATGCCAAATATGTAGGTAGTATAGTCAAATTGATACTACCATCTAAGGCCACACACCAATCTAAGATTGTTTCATCGTAGGCACAACATCAAAATCCCTTTAATTGGAGGCTTATTTTTTAAATGATCAGTATTAATTTCATTATTTGTATCTTTAAAATATTCATTTTTCATGTTTTGAGATGGTTTAAATTGATCCATAATGAAATATTTTTGTTTTGCTTGATTGAAATCCTCTTCTAAGGTTCGAGGGGAGAATATCCTAATCTTGTATGGAAGAGGAGATTTAAAAGTGGTAACAAAGAGTTTGAAAATATTATTATCACTCATGTTATGGTCCACTTTATGTGTTAATAATTTCCATTTTTTGATGAAGTTATGGGCAGATTCATTAGGAAGTTACTTAACATTAATGAAGTTGTTAAGGTTATTTTTAGGAAGTTTGTCATGTTGGAATTCCTTAACTAAAGTATTGAATAAATTAGATATTTGTGTAATAGAATATCAAGGAATTTGATTATGCCATTCAAGAACATCTCTAACAAAGGTTTTGTCTAGAAACTTGATAGTAACATAAGTGTTGGTTTGAATCCATTCCTTCTAGAGATTGTCAAAGGCTTTGAGATAGATAGCATGATCTTTAGTATTGTCATAAGTGATAGTTGGAGAAATGTTTTCAATATATATGGACATAAATAATGGATCTAAATGTTCATTTTAAATATTTTGAAGCATATTATTGTTCATTGGTGGTTGAGGAATGATGTTTCCACTGTCATCTTCAAGAGTAGGTGGGAATATAATTCTTATTTGGTTGATTCATGATGATTTGAGGAGGTTTATTATCCATTTAAAAAATGTGGTTTTGCATTTGGAGAATTTGATTTTTGTTATAATCCTGAATAAGGACCATTAGTTGAACCATTTGTGCAAGGATTTGAGATGAATTTATAGGAGGATTAATATTGGGATTTAGATTAGAGTTGGTTGGAGGAGGATTAGAAGTTGGTGGAGGATTATATAGTGGATTCCCATAATTAGTTTTTGGAGGAAAATTCCCAATGTTGGTCTTAGTTACCTCAATTATTATATTGGAAGGGGGAAGCTTATTTAAACTTCCATTCTTGTGTGTAGCATAAATTATGTTATCATCAAAGTTATTAATAAGTTAGGTGGGATCCTATATATCATCATTTTGGATGATTTCAACCATTTTACACTTAATAGATCTATAGTGATTCTTAAATAAATTGAACCATGAGGATTTGTCCTCAATGATGGAAAATGTGGGGATGAAATAACATCCCATATAGAATTTGAATGGGTTGACACTTGCAAGGAAGATTCTAAGACATGACATCATGGTGAGAAATAAACAAAAAATCTAATGCAAAAGAAGTCTAATCTAAATAAATTGATGATATTGGGTAGTCTAATATAGTTAATTACTAGAACTAAATGAAAAACTATAACAAGCTAATTGATACAATTTAGTGTTGAAAATGGATTGTATCGGGTTAGCCGATATAGTTGGGGTATTTGGTTTTATAAATAGAATACATTAGGATGGATGATATAGTTTGGAAGATAAATAAAACTATAATAGGATAAATAATATATTTTTTATATAATAAAAAATTATATTGAGTTAACTGATATAGTTTATAAAATAATCAAGCTAATAATTAAACTAAATAGCAACAAAAATAATAGGGAGAAAAAACTAAGCAGGGTGTGTTTGACTTGTAGGCTCTCAAATATAGTGATCATAGGTATCAATAGTGAGCACAACTTGAAAGGGAACTAAGTACGAAGGATTCCACCATCCCTTCACCACACTATACCATCTTTGAGGTATGTTGAAAGTAACTTCTTAGGGCTAACCACTTACTAGTGCACTACAAAATCAAATGGTTTAAAGGCTTCATAATAGTTGAAAAACAAAACCCTAAGTGTTTTTTATATTCCATAAGGTACCTAAAAACAAATTTACATATATAATTTTATCTCATAGTTTAATTATTGGGTTTGTACCATGCACACCATGGATTAATTAAAACTATTAACCATTTGGCCTAGAATGACAACTCTTGTTAGTTTTACAACTTTCAAAACATAGTTATAGAAAGACAATCAGAAATAAAGATTAAAATTATTCAAGTCAAAAGAGAAATTTATATCATGTAATGAAATGAACAAACACTTGAAATAGTACTGGGTTGGACAATATCATTGGTAGGAAGATAAGAAATAGTATTGAATTGGATGATATAGTCACTAAACTAATCAACAATATTGAACTAGTCAATATATTTTAACTAAAATATATATGATGGTTTGAAATATTTTGCTAATAATATAGATTAATAACATAAAACTAATCCAATCAGAGGTGGAATAATATTCACATCAGGTTCACCAGAATGTATGCATGGGCTAGGATAACCTACTACTATCCTCTTTCACTCAATAGACTAGGATTCAAATAAGGTCAATCAAATAGCACCTGTGTATACTTGTGAAAGCTGGTAAGTACCAATGATATCTATAGATCTAATAGAGGGTGTTCTAAAACTTAAATGTCAATAGGAAACAGGTTTCAATCTTAATCCTATGACATAAGGATATAGCTCTCACTAGACCTCAACAAAGGTAAATGATTGTAACTATGATTGTAAAGTAAATGATTGTAAAGGTGTACAAGTAATTTAAATGATGGGTAAGTGATTATAAACATGATAAGGTGCAATGGTCAACCAAATGGGGTGTATGAAAAATAAGGCAATAAATAACAAGCCTAAGTAACCTTATTCCAACTTATTTGGTATAAGGAAGATATTAAATAAGGATATACACATATATCCACAAATCAATAATCAAAATCTAATATACTAAGTAAAGGAAGGAGTGTAGGGATATAAATATTTATCTTGGGTGGACCTATCAATGCTTCAATCTCTCCCTTTGGCTCAAGTGAAAATTTGAAATATATTTTAAGAGGTTGATTACGTCAAATGGTTAGATGAATACTAGATATCCTTACGTAGGAACTCCCAATGATCTCTCATATTGAGCTTCAATGACACCATAAGATAAATAAGGTTCTAAACTACTAACTCTCTCAAATAATTCCTTAAGATAGACATACAAGTGAAAATAGAATGTATGAATGATATATATTATTGGGAATGAAATATGATCTATATATATTTTTTTTCCTATACCCAAATTCAACCCTAAACTCTAAGCTAATGGTACTACTCATACCAATACATTTGGAAGATTTTAACTAGCACAATACAGTATTGATTAGGCAAATATAGTACAAATGTTAGAAAATAAACTTAGAACTATATTGAGTTGGTCAATATAGAACAAGAAGGAAAAGGAATGAAGAAGATGGTATCAGTCTGACTGTTATCATTAGATATAGGGAAGCTAATAAATCTAGGCAAGAATTAGATGAAAGGGAAAGACAAATAGAGACTTTGAATGAAGTTAGATTGATATTAGTGATAGTGTAATAGGATGTTATGCAAACATCTCTCATAATATACCATGATCAATTAAAACCCCATTATCGATGCACCTTTTTTAGGCTTGCATTTAGGGATATTGATGCGCCAACAAGCCCTTACAAGAGGAGACATACGTAAAGTGATAAAGTGAAAATATCTTGTGTATACAATATACACTAGCAATATATGTCAAAGTCACAATATAGAAAATTAGTATATCCATGTAATTTACATATGTAAAATAATAGTAATAATATTAATACATGTGTAAACAATCAATGTAACTTAACATGATAAATAAAAAGAGCATAAAAAGATATAACTTGTATCAATGTAACCAATGAAATTAAATTCCCCCAACATTGGTATGGCCTCCAGGTATAGGATATTTACTGTGAAATTTATGTGAATATGAAAAATTATATGTAATATACCAAACATGTGATAAATAACAAAAATTAATGATAAATCTAACAAATATGTCATGTTTAGGTCTTGATTTTTATTTTTAGATTTTTTTAATTTTTTGTTATATTTTTGAGATATTTTGAATAAATGAGATGTTTATTTGTAATATAGATTCAAGTGCATGATATTCATAGGGTTCATAATAGGTTTCTCTCAATTTTTTCCAAGTGATAAGTTCCTCTACCCACTTTTTCCATAACCACAAATGGCCCTAACTAGTTGGGTTTTAACTTGCATTTTCTCTCCTTATTTACATTATTATTCTTTTAATTTTATTTTAATACCAAATCACCTAATTCAAATTCATGATTTTAAGCCTTATTTCCATATGCTCTCTTTATGCACTCTTAATAAAATCTAAAATGTGAAATAGCCTGAAAGCTTTTGTCATCAAACATTTTTAACTTGTGTTTCCATTTTCATTGATATTTGTTATCCTTGATAATGTCTTTTAAGAAAACACACAAAGTGGTATTTGTAGTTATAAAGGAAATACTACTTATATTCCATAAACAAGTTAATAATGTATAGCCTTTATATGCATGCAAAACTTGTACTATATTCCCATAAATCATAGATAATGTTCTTATGCCAATCTTGACCATGTTTGGTAATTTTTTTGCTTAATATTTTATAAATTATTTTATTGGTTGATTCTAATTTATATTTCCCTTGTGGATAGTAAGGAGTGGATAAATTATGACAGAATATTGTATTCAACATAAAATATATTAACTGTCTTATTTTTTAGAGATGATCCATTATTTATTGCAATAGCTAATGAGAGACGAAATAGTGAAATGATGTTTTTCATTAGGAACATACATATGTCTTCTCATGTAGTTGATTGTAATGGTATGACTTCCATCCATTTTTAAAATATATATATATATATATATATATATATATATATATATATATATAGCTTTAATGATGAACGTGTGATACTCAAATAAATCTAGATTTATTTTTCCAATCAAGTCAAATCCCCATAGGGAAAATGGCCATGGTGATATATTAGTGTGTAATTCATGTGCTTTTACATGATTCAAATTACTACGTTTCCAACATTGAGGACATAATTTTTGCATGTTATTGACATTCATATTCCATTGATGGCCTATAGTAACATTGTCTCAAAATTTTGTAAGACATTATTTTTCTATTAAAATATGCCCCATATTCACTATCATGTGCATAAAATAAATCTATCTTAGCCTTCTCACAACTAAGGCATCAAATTAATTGTCCATTAATTTTTAATTTGATTAAGGCCCAACTAATTATGACATAATTCATTTCCTTGCATTGTAATATGTGTTTATCATTTCATCTATCATTTTATGAAATAATAACTTTATATAAGAGATTATAAATGTCATCTATGACTAACTTCAAGTACTTCTAAATAATCTATATCTATTGTAGTTATTTATGGGTGTCACAATTTTCATATATATAATTTGGTTTATTATCATTTATTTCAATATGAATCATAAAAGTTTCACTAGCCATAACATTTGCATGTCAATTTTTCTTACAAAGCATGTTTTAAATTGAAAATGTAGGAGAGTGTGTCATTAATCATTGTACCATTTCCTTATATGGGATCAATTTTCATTCTTTTCTTTGACAAATATCTAAAATTTGATAAAACATAAGTCAATAATATCCATACAATCTAATAATAATCAAATGGATTTTATTTAGAATGTGCATGGGGTACATAGTCCAAGTATTAATGCTTCATATTTTGATATATGATTTGTACATAAAAACCATAGATGATATGAAAATGGCATAGTTTGGCCCTAAGGAGTAATGAAAAATATACCTTCTCCAGTGCTTGCGACACTCTTCGATCCATCTAAATACATGGTCCAAGTATTTAAATCAATGCGATATGTAGCAAGATCATCATGAAAGACATCATTTATTATCAATGTTTCAACTAATGGTGCTGAAGATAGTTGGTTAGGATTTACTTGTATTTTTAAATATTTATGAGATATTAAATTTAAGTGTAAATCCATGAGTAACATTACCCATTTAGCTATATATCAAGACAAATGTGATTATTAACATGAGAAATTTTAATGGTTTCACCTTCATGTTGACATGTGTCTCATTATTAAGCATCTAGTGTAAGTTTATGTGTTGTGAAAACAAGGGATATATATAAATTTTTCATAGCATTGTAATTTATTTCATAGTCCACTAGTGTACACAAGATATAATAAATTACATGTTCTCTATGATAATTATTTTATTGTGCCAATAAATCCACTAAGGTGTGATTTATATCAGAAATTTATAATAGTAAAATCATATTAGGTATTAGAGGCTTGAGAATAGGTGGATTAAGTAGAGATTTTTTTATTGCATCAAATTGTTTTTTAAAATTTGCATCCCATTCAAAAAATTTAATTTATTTAGTAAGTGTGTTAAATGTTACATCTTATCTAATAACTAAGTGAAAAATTGTCCTATTACCTGAATCCATCCTTTTAGACATTGTAATTATTTCAATTCTTTTGAGGGTGGAAAATATACAATAGATTTGACCTTATTTAGGTCTAAGAACCTTTTAGATATGATATAACCCAATCATTTTTATTGAAACCAAATATAAATTTTGTTAGGTTTAAGAGCATATTTTATTTTCATAAATGTCTGAATATGTGCCATAAGTTTGTAGCATGATCTTGTCAATGTTGAGATTTTTTAATTCATCAACATAATATTCCACAGTTTATGTATATAAAAATTAAATATGTGTGTCATAGCTCTATAATAAATGGCCCTTGCATTCTACATTCTGAGGGGCATGAACGCATAAAAAAATGCCCCCCATGGTGTGGTAAATGATATTTTTTCTCGATACTCATGATTAATCTTTATATGATTGTATCTAGAAAATCCATTCATAAATGAGAATGTCTCATAATTAGTTTTAGAATCTATGATCATATCAATGTTTTCTAGTGGGAAATCATATTTGGGGAAAGCCTTTTTTAAATCATGGTAGTTTGTAAAACATTGAATTTGTCTATTAAGCTTAGCAACTAGTAATATATTACAAATCCACTTAGGATAATCAATGAATCGAATAAATCCAACATCTAATAGTATCTAAATTTTGTCTTTAACTAAAAAAACTAATTTTGGATACATTTTATGATTTTTTAATTGTGTGTGAATTTGGGTAAATACCTTACATGTGACTTGTTTGGGTGGCTCAAACTACCTTATGCTTTCATGGCTAGGCATTTCATGAATTTTGTGAATCAGATATATGATGCGCACTCAGTGAAAATTGACACTATTAATATTGACATCAAGTCTCATACTCTTTACCAATTATTTGTATATCTAGGGAAGAAAGCTTATCAAGAAAAATAGGAATCAGATAACACTAATACTAAAACACATCAGAGCCTGATTGGGGGAAAAGTTCAATTGTTGTATTATATGTTGAATCCAAAATGGAAGATGAGAGGGAGTAGCGAGGTTAGAAAATAAATCATTCCCCCCACCATAAATTGGAAGACATCAGAAGGAGAAGATGTTGGGGCATGATGCTAGTTCGAATGCTCAACAATAAAAACCAAAGCAAAAAAGGACTACCCCTTTACCATCATGATATCGAGGGGTGCCTATAGGTTAAAAATAAAAAGGCCCTCATTCCACCACATCGACATTTGTTCATTTTGAATAAGATATTTTTGTGCCAAAATTTGAGGAATTTGAATGGAGAGCAGTGACCCCTTAAGCACCACTTGAGAGGGGACCTTCCCCTAAGTGTCACATCCTGATTTCCTTGCTAAGCAAATTGACTTGATTATCCATGGATTTTTATGGTTGATAATTTGATTTGATTATTTTCTAACTAAGTTTTAAGTCATATGCTATTATAGGATAGTTGAATGTTCATTTGATTACATGATTGCATTGCTATGAGTTTAGTTGTATGGTATATTCTTACATTATGATCATGTTAATTTGTTATTATAATAATATTTTATTATATGTATATCATGATCATTATAGGTTAATTACCTTTTTGTCGTGAGTTTGACATATGAGAGATTCATCCCTCAAAGCATGATGGAGGGATAGCATCATCAAAGAGGGTAACATAGATGGAGGTGTTATGGGACGACAGAGGAACAACTAGAAATCTTGCACACACCACATTAGATATTACATGTTATATGTATTGTTTGAATTGTTAGCATTAGTATGCTCTTTTTGTTATCTGCATTTAGATAATCATTTATGCATATTAGTTGTGTGTTATCTTAGTTTAATAATTATGTGGAATTAATCTTGTGGGATTGCATTGTGGTTGTTATAATTTGGATTTGAATAATATGTGATTTACCATTTTTTAATAAAAGAATATTAATGACTTTTTATTAAGTGTGTTGATATTAAGTCATTATGATTAATTATTTGTACTAAATGATTATCTATTATTAAGTCATATTATTAATAAGTTATTAGAAAATTAGAATAGGAAAAGATTCATAAAATGAATAAAATAAAAGTTAAAGCATGTTTAGGCCAAACTAGAAAAATATATATTTAGGAAAAAAAAGTCATCCAATGGAGAAAAAAGTAAGGAAAGTGGCGACTTAGAAGTTTTTAGAAAAAACAAAACAAAAAGAAAAAGGCAAGCTTTAATGGAGAAGGGTGAAATTTAAAAGAAGGGAACAAGCTTTAAAGAGGAAATTATATTCATGCAAGGAAGGAGAAGGTAACGAGGTGCAGCATAGGAGAGAGGAAGGAATATAAATTGGAGATGAGGATAGCAGTGCAAAGAGGAAAATAAGAGAGAGAGCAAAGGGAGGAAGTTTGACAGATCATACCACTTCAACTTGTTCACTATTATTGTTGGAATAAATAACCGGAAGCACACAATTGATTACCAAGCAACTTAACATGCGGAAATTAACCAGAATACACAAGTAACTAGAATTCAGAAATAACACATGATATGAGAGACAATACACAACTTGTATTAAAACTCTTTCAGAAGGAAATACAACAAAGAAGGCTGCCACAGTTCTTCTTCCTTACACACCTCTAGGGCTCCCACACCTCTAGGGCATAAACAGTAAATCTTCCCTCAAAGCTCTCTCCCCTAGGTCCCAACACCCAACTCAAACGCAGAGTTGGTGTTCACCTTACACCTGTGCTCCACGCACTCTACAAGTACACACTGTACTCCAAGTAGATCCCACCTGATTCTGTTCCCTGTTGTGTTGTTATCCTATCTGATCTTGCACACCTACAAATCAATCTGGTTCTGCACACCTGTGAACCTTGACCTTGCACACACATACATCTGCAAATCAATGATCTTACTTACCATGCAGATCTCCTATCGTAGCCATGCTCACCTGATGACCAAGATCATACATACATGAAGAACCCTGCTAATTCTCCAATCCAGCACCCACACTTGGTACTGTGGCACTAAGAGGAACACACCATTGCTCTCTTCTCTCTGAAGGAGCTTTTCTTTTGCTCTCTTACTCTCTAGCACTAGTTTACAATACAACCAATGAGTCTCTTAAATAGATCTCATGAAAAAAATAATTAGACGCCTAATTACAATAATTAGATCCACAGCTCTCAGTCTAAAATTGGCTCTTGACATGCAAACACTTGGTTTGTTAGCTAACTGCCCGTAAAACACTCAGTTTGAACCACACAGGTGACCGACGTCGGTCCCTGTCTATCTGGGAGGTGCTGATGCCGGCCAACTTCTGACCGACGTCGATTGCCTTCCTGTCTCCTCCCTGCCGACGTCAGTTGGCCTGATCGACGCCGACGACAGTAACACTCTGCAACCCTTCACAACCTCCTCTAATGTCTGCATCAGTGAAGATTTTAGCTCCACAACCTAAAAATCTCCCACTTGGAGATAAATAGCTGCACTGTACCTGTACCTGTACCCCATCTAATCTATTTCCTGGCTTGTATCCCTCTTCAAGCTCAATCCTGAAGACAACCCACCACACAACTTGTGATGTACCTCCTGTCATCTGAGTACCCTGCCACATCTGAACCTACAAACCCCTGTAGTGAAGTCCTGACCCTGAATAGCATGAATCCCTGCTGCTGGTCCCTCTCAAATACCTGAAAACCCACTTCCCTGAATTGGCTCTTAACTCTCTGACAACACCCACTACTTGGGCAAACTCAGGCCTATCCCAGACCTCATGTGATTTCAGACACTGAACTGTCCAGCCCTTAGTGTGCTCTGATTCTGCATCCTGAACCTCACCAACACCTGATTCACATCAGTGCCCACTGGAGACAAAATCAACCTGTGATCTCTCATGTCCCCCATGCCAAAGAATTTCGCTGCTCCAAATTCTTCATAGCAAACCACTGAACTAATTTTACCCTTAGCTCAGCAAAACCCTGTATGTACAAACCTGCTAGCAAACATACCATCCACATATAGCAACAAAATGATGTTGCAATCATCATCCACCTGGTAAGACAAACCACAGTAGTTACCCTGACATTGACTAAAGTCATGCTTTGTCATCCCACTGTCAAAATCTGTACCACTGTCCTACAACTTCCTCAAGACCATATGCCCTGGTCTTTCGTCTCACGTGTCCATTCGTCTCTGTGCTTTCATACCCGCTAGCAACCCTACCAAATCTCCCACTTGGTTTTGCAAACTCTCTATGCCATGCTCCCACTATTTTCTGGATCCTTCCTGCTCTGCAGTCAGCAACTAGTATAAAGAAGAGGAACAACGAATTTGAAGCTTACTTACCACCTTCACTCCTCCATATGAGCGTTTGAGACTCCTTGACAGCTTGCTGCCTGCCCAAAATCTGTTACAGTGACCGACCTCGGTCACCACATAGTCTGCATCCAACCGACGTCAGTTCATGTGCCTGTCCTGACTACCAACCTTGTCTACGTCGGTGTCATCCTGCTGCCGACGTCGGTCCTCGTAACTGACATCGGTCTTACCTCCTGCCGATATCAATTTTCTTATCAACATCGATACCTGTGTTCGCCTGTGAGTGATGACTTTTTACTCGCGAGCTCCTTTGAATCAAGTCCCATGTCCAAACTGCCCTGCCCAGAAGTATCCAGCCCCATCCACTGGTCTCTGTCTGCCATCTCTTCCATAAACACCAAGGCTTTCCAGTTCTTAAGCCTGTCAAATATATATGTCTTCCACTTAAGAACATGCATCTCCTTCTTGCTCATGTGACCAAGCCTACGAAGCCACGTCTCCACAACAAAAGAAGAATCAGTAATATAAACAAGTAGATAAAGAGTACCTAATTTCTTACCACCAGCTAATTCAAGTGCATCCGCTATGAGAGCTCTTGTGCATCTCTCATCACCCAACTTTTCTGAAGAAATTAGCAACATCTCCAAACCTGGGACCTGCATGACCTCCTTTAACACCCATGTGTTGGCCGCCTGCAATTTCAGCTTCACTTCTCCTTTGCCAATAATCTGACAAGGCTCACCAGCTCCTCTCTCTGGGGCTGCATGGAAAGAGGCAACATAATCTGTTATCCAAGATTCAACTTTATCCAAGAAACCTCCCAGAGCATCCTGTGTAACAACCCCTGCAACATCTACATCTTCAGTTCCTTCATGCTGATTTGCTACCAACCAACAATATTTTTTTCCCTGCTCTTTCTTTCCATAGGACCGTAAGTGACCATCTGTGCTTTTCAACTCCTCCATTCTTAGCTTACTTTGATCTGCCATTGCTCTACTCCCACTCGATCAAAAACCCCTGAGAGTGACCTGTAACCAAACATAAAACCTACTCCCTGCAACCTTAGCTCTGATACCACATGTTGGGATAAATAACCGAAAGCACACAATTGATTACCAAGCAACTTAACATGCAGAAATTAATCAGAATACACAAGTAACTAGAATTCATAAATAACACATGATATGAGAGACAATACACAACTTGTATTAAAACTCTTTCAGAAGGAAATACAACAAAGAAGGCTACCACAGTTCTTCTTCCTTACACACCTCTAGGGCTCCCACACCTCTAGGGCATAAATAGTAAATCTTCCCTCAAAGCTCTCTCCCCTAGGTCCCAACACCCAATTCAAATGCAAAGTTGGTGTTCACCTTACACCTGTGCTCCACGCACTCCACAAGTGCTCCACGCACTCCACAAGTACACACTGTACTCCAAGTAGATCCCACCTAATTCTGCTCCCTGTTGTGTTGCTATCCTATCTGATCTTGCACACCTGCAAATCAATCTGGTTCTGCACACCTGTGAACCTTGACCTTGCACACACATACACCTACAAATCAATGATCTTACTTACCATGCAGATCTCCTATCTTAGCCATGCTCACCTAATGACCAAGATCATACATACATGAAGAACCCTGCTGATTCTCCAATCCAGCACCCACACTTGGTACTGTGGCACTAGGAGGAACACACCATTGCTCTCTTCTCTCTGAAGGATCTTTTTTTTGCTCTCTTACTCTCTAGCACTAGTTTACAATACAACCAATGAGTCTCTTAAATAGATCTCATGCAAACAATAATTAGACACCTAATTACAATAATTAGATCCGCAGCTCTCAGTGTAAAATTGGCTCTTGACATGCAAACACTTGGTTCGTTAGCTAACTGCCCGTAAAACACTCAGTCTAAACCACACAGGTGACCGACGTCGGTCCCTGTCTACCTGGGAGGTGCCAACGCTGGCCGACTTCTGACCAACGTCGGTTGCCTTCCTGTCTCCTCCCTGCCGACGTCGGTTGGCCTGACCGACGCCGGCGACAGTAACACTCCGCAACCCTTCGCAACCTCCTCCAATGTCTGCATCAGTGAAGCTTTTAGCTCCATAACCTAACAATTACTAGGTAGGTGGTGCCTTTGATTTATGGATGTGTGTGTGGGTGTTCTACTCATAATTATGTGTACATGTTGAACTGTGTGGTTACTATTTAAATAGAAATGATATGTATTTAGATTGTGTGTATATTCATCTTAGAATACCAATGATATGTGAAATGTTTATTTTAAACAAACCATGAAATATAGGACTTAGAATGCATTCACACAGTTTGGTTTGATATTGTTGCAGTCCTTTATTTTAAGTATCTATGAAAATGCATTCACATTCACACGGTTCCAGATATTTTTTGATTTGTAACATCCCCAAACTATGTTACATCGCTATTTTAGAACATTGCAGCATGTTACATTCTGATTCCTTAAAAAACACACACACACAAGGCAAATTGAAAATTTACATGTTACATTTGTGTAAAGAACTATATAGTAAATATATATATATAAATTTATTATATCTATAATATCATTTTGATCATATATTCAGCTCAGCAAACTATATCGTAGTATGATGTAAGTTAGCGAATATATAGTGAGTATACAATGATCGATATAAAATATATATATTCTGCAATAAAGAATGTGTCTGCAATTCAAAGAAAAAAAATAAATAAATATATATATAATATCATATAGTGATCTGCATGTATATATTCAATACATCTAAAATATTTTATATATATATATATATATATATATATATATATATATATAACAATGATGTGTGCTTTTGACAGCGATAAATTATATACATAGCAATATGAATAATATAAATATATATAGTATGGTGACCTGCATATATGTTTACAGGTAGCGATCTATATAAATATGAACATGCGAATATATTCTAATAACTTCTGATGTACCTACATAAAACTCAAAGCGTTGAGAATATATATAAGAACATGAAACTGTAATAGCAAGTTGTGAGACCATTATAATAGCTATGTAAAATAAGATATTGACTCTTGTATTATAATTTGGACTGTGTAATATAATATCAAACTATGTATATATATAAAAAAAACCATATAATGTATGGCATATATCATATCAGTAATTCGTAGGGAAATGGATTATATGTATGAGATAATCAAAAATAAGGAACTAGGTGTGAAGTGTGGCGATCTAGGTAGTTTTTGGTTGAAGTCTGCTTAGTGATAAACACATAGGACTATGTATGGTGTGAATTGCACAGATACCAAGTGTTGATATAGAAACTATATTATAAATTCTCAGTCAAATATTTGTCTAAAATTCTGATTAGATAAATATATTAAACAAGACTTGTGTTTAGTTTAAATAAATATGATGTTAAGTCAATTTGATAGCTGGTAGTCGCTTAAGGTTAGCATATACATATGAGGATTGTGTATATGTTGTTAATCAAATAGTAAACTGTGTGACTATATATAACTGTGTTAAACCATAATTGATGAGAATTATAAGTATATGGTGACTTATATGCTTAAGATCATTTCAAAATGGATAATCCTTCTTTCACATGACAATATATGTACTCTGGTTTCTGATTGGTTCTATATACAGTATTTATATATTTTTTGAGTACGTATATGTGGTACATATTTTGTATATATTTAGTATGAACAAGTGATCTTATAAATGAAAAATATCGACATGAAGACTTAAATACTCATATGCATATATAAAACATAGAGGTGTCCTTATATCTATAGTATTATTAACTGCTAAAAATAAGTCATAGAATCCCGAGTGTCAGGAATCTATAATTACATGAATGTAGTCTACTAGAAATGTAACAAGTTGTTTAAATAAAGGATTATGTTTATACAAAGTTTAACTTAGTTTATGAGTTATTTGATTCTCTAAAATTATTATGACTAGTTGTTTGGAATTGAGTAGTGTGAACATAAAAATGATGGATTATGATATTAGTGCTTGTCATAGAATATATTATATTTGAATCTATTTACAGAATTTAGAATATACAGTCTAAATATAGATTATACCTAGATGGTATAAATTGTACTTATTATGCTTATTATTTATGTGATAAATAATATAGTATATATTCATTCATACGTTTGACAGACTAAATATATGCATTTGATTATTCCTTTGTTTAGCATGTTTTATGCATGTTAGTAGTAATTAATTTGTATGAATTTTTCGGTTATACTTATATTAACCAAATCTCGTATTGTTGATACTAAGTAAGGAGTGAAACAGACTTCACTAGATTACTAGCATCACCAATGTCAGATGAAGGTAATCTGATCAAGTGGTGTGTATGAATTTGATTTATCCTAGAGATCTATAACTATTAAAAAATTTGGCCACAATAATGTTAGTTAGACATTATCATTTCATATATATGATTTACATGCTTGTGTGATATCATGTTACAACATATTTCTTTATGGTACACTTCATGTTCTTAGAAATCATATAACACATGGGTACTAGCTTGTCCCTCTAGATTCTTGCACCATCACTATATACTCATCCATTAAGGGAGGGCCATTCCTTGATAGGTGATTGTGTGGGAGATCAATGGTCCATGGTTGGTGTGTAAAATCACTCAAATAATGCTCTCCCTCCCCACAATAATATTTATTTGGAGACTACACTTGAGATTGCCATATATACTAGAGTTTTGGAAAACTCATGCTTTGTGGAGCCTTGTATCTTGTATATTATCTATTGTATTAGAATTATTATTATTGAGACATTATTTTTAATGATATATAATTATTTACTTATTTGTATATTTTATATCAGTGGTTGTATCATTGTACTATCCATGGATGGATACTTGTAATTACTTTCTATATTTCATCGTGTTTTATCTGATGATAGTGATCAGTGGCGGATAGATGTCACATGTTTATTTTATAGTTGGCATAATTATAGTGTTTTATCTAGATCACTAATTGGATTCTCATGGTGAAATATAATACAAGAATACATTGATTAAGATTTTTTTAAAATCGCATTATTCTAGGTAGATCACAGTGGAGATGTTACACTAACAAAAGGAAACCACACTAGAACTAGAGAAGTAACTCTCTCTAGCATGTCAAGAAGAGTATTCCTTTGATGACACATAAGTGGACATTGGGAGTCCCATTGGTGAAGAGGGGGATGACATATGCACAAATTTGGGCACTGGTGACTTAGATTCTAGCACTTGAGTTATCAACAAGATGAGCTAGATATTGAAGTACTCGAGCATGATCCCAATAGAAGGAAAGAACAAATTAATGAATCTATGCAATAACATATACCAAATATTAGTGAAACCCCTTCCATTTATGCCCAATTCTAATAGAACATCCTAAATAAGGGCCTACATATGTGGTAGTTTTTCCCTAAGGAGGACTCGACTGATTAGACTCGGTAAGAGCTTTCCTTTTATATGGATGTATATAATAAAGAGTATTGATTTTAACTTCTGTCGAATATAATTATTTTGGCACCATGAGAGATGAAGCTTCCTAATACATTTTGGGTGGATCCATGGCAGTGTATGTTATTTCAAACAATCACAACCCTTTTTAAGTTTGCTCACAAAGTGACAAGGCAGAATGCCTTACAGGATTTTGATGTGAATCAAATTAAGAGAAGCATCAAGAGGTTGTTTCTCTATATCACCATAAGTGCATGGAATAAATAAATCTTGAAGAGGAGTTAGAAAATCTCAAGTGCCAACTAGAGCAATAAAAATGTCTAGAGTAAAGACTCTAACACTTTGTAAGATAATATTACAACATGAGTTGGCCCTTGTTGATGGAGTTACCCTTGAAGGTGAAGCTATTGATAAATTATGGACCCTTGTATAAAATTTATTAAAAAAATGTAAAGACCAGGTAAATCCCCAATATGAGTAGACTTGAGCAACTTAGTACTTCATTAAGGCTGTTGAGGTTTGTAAAAGCTTTTTGACTAGATTTGGTGCTACGTTTCACATCCTTGATGGGGTTTTTGTCAAATTAGTATAGCTTACTAAAATTTTGGAAGCTAGGCTTTAGGCAGAATAACTTCAGAGCCAACAATTGGTTTATAATGCACTTACAATAAAGGATAGAGCTAAGTGCACCAAATCATTTCAAGATGTGGAGGCCCTTGAAAATAAAATAAGAGCTCATCAATAATAGCTAAACACCAATTTTTCAGTGCTCTAAGGATAGGTTTTGATAGAGGTTACGTCATTTGAGGAAGTTCACAAGGATTTTACTGCATCACTTGAGCATTTAACAACTCAAGCAGGTGAATTTATTGAACAACCTGAGGAGACCAAGCAACTCAAAGAATAAGTAGAAGAGATTACTTCCAAGCTCTAGATTGGGTTGAATCATTGGGAGGAAGTAAAGCACCAAGTCAAGCACATGGGACCTAAATTTTTGATATCAGAGGGCCCTGAGGGTAATGCATAGTCTGAGATAGACTATTGGCTTAGTGTGGTGTGATGTTGGGCCCTCAATTTTATATCTATTTATCCTAAGTACTTTTTGAGGAAAACAACACAAAATAAAGCATACGAATGGAAGAGACATGACACAAAAGACCGTGGTGCAAAAGAGACAAGTTATAAAGAATAAAAAAACATGATACACGGAGGAACTAAAAATGTAGGACTTAGATATTAGTGAAAGACTTGGGCAAGGGCACAAAAAGTAGAGATAATTAGGGAATGGCTTGCACAAACATTGAAGGAGAATAGTCAAGTGCGAATCTAGCATCAGTCCACAAGAAAATAGGTGCATGACAAAGAAGATTCAACATAGAGAGAGTATATAGGATTAGTTAGGCCTGGGTCATTAGGAATTCAATATAACAACTTCCCATGTCTCATTGTTTTTAACAGTCATTGGCGAGTCATCACTATGAAATCATTTTTGTAATTGAATGGCTAGGGTAGAACCATGTATAAATACTCCCTAGTTTCACTTAGTATTTTGGTTGGTAATTGTAATATTGAGCCATCATAATTCTAGATTTGACTTATGCATGCAATGAGAGAAAGCTCTTGTTATGTAATCGAATTACAAATACAATGGAATCATTACTCTTTTATTCTCAGTTTGTACCCATATTTTTATGTGATTACTTATGTAGGAAATGAATGAATGAATAGTCAATAATTAGTCATGGAAAAAAGTATATATTTAAAACTAAGTGCCTGTTCAAGCACCCTAGCTTAAGAAATTTAATGAATACATCGCCACACAACAAAACCAAGGAGAATTGGTCTTAGGTTGTGTGTTTCAAGTGAGTGCATAAGAACCTTTCTTGCATGATATGCCAGTGAACTACCTTGCTGGACCTCTTATTCTCTTAACCATGTGAATAGGAAAATTCATGCCAGACTAAAGGAAAAGAGCCCGACAATCTTGAGGATGACTTTGTAGAAGGCCAACTCTAGCTCCTGAAGGAGGAATGAGAAACTACAATTGCTCTAAATAATCTCTTTTTACTAGTAGATAAATCTTGATAATCTAATATTTTCTTGGTAGTTATGTTATAAGTTTGTTATTCTCCTTGTGCCTACTTGTTCTAGTTCTAAGCATTATCTTATGTCTCTAGTCACCTATTTGTTTAGTCCTTATCTTTGTTGTAAAATGGGTTAAGCCCTTTTAAAAATCCACTTTTTACCCATAATTAATAAATAAATAAATGAAACCCTAGATGATAAAGACATAAAATTTTCCACACTCTAAATAATGATCAGGTATATCAAAATGTTTTAACTTACTTTGGATTTTGAGTGATCTAAATAAGTATAAAATTATCAAAATTCAGATAAATAAACTATATCATTTAACCTACAAATTTGAATGCCAACAGAGGATTGATTGCACTTACTAAATATAGAAATTACTAAGGGAGAATGAATTTAGTTGATATTTTATTATGTTTTGATCACTATCTATGTATAGTCTTCGTAAATGACCTAAAATGGATTTGTGATTACTCAACTCGGGGGATAAATTGTCAAAATCTTCCAAGATGTTGCTAGTGAATGCTCAGATACCTATGGCAACTAGATCCGTCCATTGTCTACTAGAACTATCTCTACATATTTTTTTAGTTTATTTTGTCACATATTGATGTCCTTGCATGTAAAGATGACTTTTGAGTGATTTTTGATCCTCAATATTGTGTGTAGATCATAATTTTAATTCCTTTGCCTAAAAAACCTAGCTTTACTTTCAACACTTTTTTTACCTTGCAAAAGGGATTAGAAAGATGGGTTAGACATCCCCAACCACACAATGTTTAGTGGTTATATTCCAATACTTCAAAGAGGGCTCCGACCACACATAATTCTCCCACCTAGATTTATATGTGCTCAATATTGTTCCACTAGAATGCAATACAATGTTTTGGTTTTCAACACTTGAAAACATACAATTGTGACCTTGCATTAATTTTTAGAATTGAATCTTAGGATTATTTCTTTGAGAGGGTTTTATATTTATAAGATTTTCAATAATGTCTCAAGGATGTGCAAATAGATCTCTCAATGTGCAAATAGATTTTAATTTAATTTCTAAGTAGTGACCAAGTGAATAAGACATTAGGCTTGTCTTGTATATATAGATGATTCTTTGGAATTAACCCTTATAACAGACATGTGAAACATGCATAGGCCGACCCAAGGGAGAGATTTGAATTTAAAAAATATTTATTTGAGGAACTTGGGACACTGTTGGTGAAGATGAATGTTGTTGGTAATCACCAACGTCTAATTGTTACCGACACTATCCAAGAAGGAAAAAATAGTCATATGGAACATGGAGACAATCTACTTATGATGATAGACAATTATGGTACAAATTAGGGAGATCATGTATATAAATGACAAAAAATTGGGTTGGCCAAGTCCATAGATAAATAAATGGATATGAGAGAATGTAATAAAGAGTCAAATGTGTGTGTACAAGTCATGTATGTCAAAGATATGTCAAAATTGAGGTTTCCAAGTGTCTAATACCAGACTTAGGCCACATTTAGGAGGGTGAGAGGTCTCTAATTGGTGATGAGTTTATGATCTCCAACTTTGTGGATGAAATTAATATTGTCTTATTTATGGGCTTGAGAAGGGATCCATTAGCCATGGCTTCAAGGTAAACTTTGTGTATATTTGACCCAACATAATCCCAAAAGGTTTGGTAGAATTCCCATGAAGATCCATCAATTATTGGGGCTTTATCATGGGCCATGCCACCAACAACATTATGTAACTCATCAACTAAGAGAGATCTATCAGAATCCATTTTTTGGCTTGGAGTAAGTTTGTGGGGCACCACACTTATGCACTTATTTAGAGCATAATTCCTTTCATCACTAGATGCTTGGGATTGGAAGCCATGTTTGTAGTGTTGGACAAAGGCTTGTAGAATGTTTGGAAGACTAGTGAGATAGTCTCCAACATACTTTATAGCCTTAATCTGCACAACAAAGTGTATAGCTTTTAGTAAAAAAATCTTTAGAAACCATAGCTCTAATCTTAAGCTAGTGGATTTTAGCTCGGATTTGAGCACTGCGAGCTTGATGAATTTCAACTAGCTTAATTTTTTGTCTCACGATAACTGAATGGATTTGTAGAGACTCATTAAGGGATGAAAGGTCAAACTCTGGAGATGCTTTGTTGAATTCCTTATGTGAGCAGAGTTGGCCCATTTTCTACATATAGCCATTTGCTTATGAAACACTCTAAAAAAGGTGGTGGTGCATACAATGGTCGCTTCACACCAATCAATCCAACTAGGAGTACCACTAGGGCAAGGAACAAGCTTCCAAATATACTTGATATGCATAAGAGTTATTTCATGTTGAAGGTGCAGAGTGTTGAGATAAAATCTATTATTGAAAGTCGTAACTGGTGGGACAAACCACTCAATTCAAATTTTGATGGGTTGGTGATTTGATAGAAGAACATCTACAAGCACACTGATTGGCCTATCAAATCACTTTGCAAAAGAAAAAAAACTATGCTAAAAAAGAAGTGTCCTATCAAGTCTCTTAAGCACTCTATCAGTGCCTTGAAAATTGGACCAAGCAAACTAAGGAGTAGCAGGGCAAGATTTGTGGTGATGATTGGAGTCAAATAACCCTAGCTTATTCTACATATAGAATCAAGGTTCACGCTTACCAACACACCATCTCATACATAAACCCCTTCTTTATCTTCTACGAATTCTACCATATTAAAATCCCCACAAACTATATAGTCTACATTGGGAAGTTTCTTTCCTAACGACCACCAAAGTGCTACTTTTCAGGGGCGTCATTGGATAATGTGTATTTATTTAAAAATAATAATAATAATCTACATGTACCTAAAAAGAGCTCCCTTTCATCAAATTTTGACTTGACAGCGATAGACATGGTCAATTTGAAATTTCAAACTTGAAGTAGACAAAAGAGAATAATTGAGTGGTCCCATGGAGGGGGCTACTGCAACTATTTTGCAGTTACAGGTAGTCCCATGCAAATGTAAATTTCATGAATAACAATAAACAAAATCTTTACTTAAAAAATAGGAACAACTTGCACGGGTGGCGTAGTTAGCTATGGGCTTTGGGTTCTTCCCATATAAGTCCCAAGGTCGATTCTCGTGGTTCGGGTTAAAATCGCTGCCAGTGTGTACGGGCCCCACCGCCAATACCCAGAAGACTAGTCTTGCCACCGCTCGCCCTAATTAAAATCGTTGAGCGGAGTCACGGTGTCCCAAATAAGATCAGAGATACCTTTGAGTCAAAAAAATAGAAACAACTACATAAGAAAAAAAAATTGGCTGAGAACAAAAATTTACAACGTATACAAAAAATTTAAATACAATAAAAATACATATAACTAATAAAAAATTATTTTATAAATAACTTATAATTTGAAATGATTTAATACGTATTTAAACAACTTCAATACATATGTAGTCCTAAATACTTTTCTCGGGACCTATTAAATATTTTTTACAATGAAATAGCATAAGACCAAACCCTAAAAATGGTAAAACATCTCTCTTCATTGCAGTAATGATACCTCTAATGAATAAATGCTGTTGTACCTTAAATTCCAGATAATTCTTCTCCTCGTGTACGTGCTTCATTGTCAGGCGATGTATTGATGTATGGGCTACACTTTCACGATCTTGTCTCACACATGTATATTTACCCGCTGTCAAACACCAGGTATCAATGCCTCCAAATTGGATTATTGTGAGAAGATGAATATGCCATGGAATATTCAAAGACAAATCATTTCTGAATATTCGCTATTGGCATAGCAATTAGACTCTGCACATGAGCCAACATGGAGCTTGAGCGAAGGGCATGATATGTTGATGTAAGCGAGTTATTTTACTAGTGTAGTGCGTATGTAGTAGTTAGACTTCACATATGAGTTAATATGGAGCTTGAGGAAAGGGCACAATACACTGATGTAGGCGGGTTATTTTACCAGTGTGATGCACATATAGTACTTGAGAACCGAGATTCATGTCAGTACTATTAATTAATTAATTCACTCATGCCAAAATATTAAGTGAGAAATCTATGTTTGCCCATTATTTTTTTCAAGTTACCAGAATTTAATTAAAACACCCCATTTTTAGTAGGAACTAAAGTTACTCCAATATTATATAATGAAGTGGCCCAGAGGTAAAATCCATTCACAATTACAGAATAATAATTTTTTTTTAATTTTAAAGGAGGATTTTTTAAAATTAAAAAAAAAATAAAAGTACAGAATAATATTTATTTATTTTTAATTTTGTTATAATATTTTTTTAGAATAGTTTTTATTTATACAAGTTACAAACAATAATGTATATGTTGAAATTTTATCTTATTATTATTTTAAAAAATTAATTAAATAAATTTATATATAATTTTCGTACACGTTAATTTAATATATAAAATTAATTATAAATTATGTATAATTTTTTAAAATAAATTATTAATTAAATTATAAATTATACAATCGTGATTAATTATTAAGATAAATATATTTGACAAAAATATATAATATTTATCATGGCTAACAATAAACATAATGTGTATGTTTATTTTACTTTTGGTATAAATTACTAACTAAATTATATTTTTATTTTAAAACAAACATTTTTCATGATTTATGGATCCAAAGTTCTTTTTATTTTGGATGGATTTGTTAAAGGAAGCAATGACATCTCCTTTTTATTTGAATCCAACAAATTTATCAAGTAATTTCTCATATATTTCATGCAAATGATACTTCTATATGTACAGTTTGAATCACTATCAAGGGAAGTATATAAAGAATGGTGGAGATTTTCAAGACAAAACACATTTTGCAATTTAATACAACAACAAATATGGGAAGAACAACTACAATATCATGATATTTTATATCGACATCACTATAGAATATATTTCTCTTTTTGTCATCTACTTTTGTCAAAAATAGAACCACATGTGCCAATAAAAAATAGAATTAAGTTTGTTAGAGAACTGGTACAATCTAAAAAAGCGCTTTGTTTCAATTTCCATCATCTTGTCTAAGGAACGCTTACACATATAATAACAAAGTGCATTGTGTAGGGGATCTTATAGTAAGAAAGTATACCATGGTCATTGTCAATATTATCCTCCAAAAATTACAAAATGAGTATATAAGTATTCCATATTGTAGTAGGTTGGAAAAAATAATAAGTGATTTCCATACTTTAACTCTAATTCCCATGATATGTGGTGCAGTTGATGGCACACATTAAGTTATCATATTGTCCCAAACAAAATTATACTCCTATGAAATATGCAAATTGACATTATTTGTATAGTGTTTTGTTCTAAAAAAATATGTGATGCATAAAAAATGTTTCAGGATTTGTGTGTAAATGCTCCTAGTAGTGTCCATGATGCTAATCATTAGAATTATTCTACAATAAAAATAGAATACAAAATAGATAAATATTAGCATCACCAACTTTCTAAATTCAAGAAAATATTATCTATCCCCAATTAAGAGGGGATTATGCATATCCTATCTCTCCCTACTTATTAAAGCCATTTAATAACAAGCTTTCTCCAATGCATGATCTTTGTGACAAACACTTATGCAAGGGCCATGTGAAATTGAGATTGCATTTGGTGTGCTGAAAGGGGGATAGAGATTTCTTCATGATGTAGGTGTAGAGTTGGATAAAGTGCCTAAGACTATAGTGGCATGTTGTGTACTTCAAAAAAATTTATAAATAAATAATGAGGACAAGTCCAAAATCTAAGTAGATTTACATCTAATTCTAATTCTTAACAATGTAGTGAAGCAATGGAAAGGGACCAAGAAAAAGTACAAAGAGATATTATGTGTTGTGATTGAGAAAGACGGTATAATTCTAGTTTAGAGCAATGATGTATATTTTTATTACATAATATATACCAAGTTATTGTTATGGACTATATGATGCATTGCTATGTTTTTTTGTTTTAAGAAAATAAAACATAAATAAATACATGGGAAAAAAGCCTTGTAATTTAGAGTTGTACATCCAATAGTTTTTCCATTCATTTAATCTCTTGTCTATTTTTTGCATGCTCAAGTTTTATCCTTTCTTGTTAAATTTCTTTCATTGTTTGTGTGAAATGATACATACTCTTTTCTATTCTCTCTCCCAAATCTTTGTTGGAGGCTCTTTTTCTCTTTGCATGATTGCATTCAACTCCACTTGTATTCAAAGGAGTTTCTTGATTTTATCCTTCAACATTTCCAATATTGATATAGGGACTTTATGATTTCCCTTATATGTCTTTTTCAAATGTAGATATGTTTACATTAACCCATTCTTTTCCATTATACCCTCCCATAAGACCAATCACCTCGTGTATTTTTCCTATAATGTGATCCATATCTTCATAAAAACTCCATGTTGAAGGTGTTGTCCCTATTGTATTTTCCATTTGTTTCTCCTTCTTGAATGTCTTATTGAACCATTCCATTTGTATTTGCAATGAATACCTATGAATTATGTTCCATAAATAACATTTAAAGCATCTGCGAATTTATCTCATTATTTTTTGCCTAAATGCTTGTGGTTTATTTCTTCATGCACCTCCTCAAATTTTAAAATCAATTCTTTCACCACATGTTTTTGCCAAAATTCCTCTTTGTATTATCTCTTCAACACCTCATTTGTTCCCTCACTATCATGTGCATGAATTTATGAAATTGTTTCTTCTATTTTTGAATCATCAACATCATCAACAATATATGCAATGGATTGATTAATAGTGGATTAAAGCCTTAGGAAGGGACCATAGGTATATCTATCAAGGATACAAATTCCTTACTATAAGTAGAGAAATGTCCATATCATTCCTCCCCCCAACCAAAACTACAAAATCCTTTTTTCCTTTTCAACTATGCCCATTAGTTAGGCAAAATTGATTTAATGTGTGTGCTTACTAAATAACTAAATAAATCACATAAAATCACCCAATGATGGTCTTTAGGTAGGAATGGATTTTATTATGTCATATGTTGGAGAAGGATTTTGTTCTTTCATATTTTTGACTTTACTTTGGAATATTGCTTGCAATGAATGTTTGTGTTTAGATAATTATTTATTTTTTAATGTGGAATGGAACAACCAAATTTTAGTGTGTTCCTTATATTTTCTTGTGAATTTCATATGTAATTTTTTTAGGAGTTCTGTATAAAGATGTCCATTTTATAGTAATTTTTTTGGTGGTGTTGAGAAACCCATATACTCTTCAAATCTTCTTAGAGTGGGTTTGAAATAAGGGTATTGAAATTATGAAAATAGGTTTACATAGTTTCCATAAAATGGTGATTTTTCTATGCTTTGAAAAATTAATAATTATTATAATCATTTACATTATTTAATTAAATTCTTAAAATTTATCTGATTTTTTAGAATAGTAATATTAAACTAATTCAAATACATTGCATTTCCTACTTTTTATAAATAAAAAGACTCTAAAAAAATACATCAACTACTAGATTGTGTAATTTATAAAAATTATAAAAATTTAAATAAATGTAAAATTCAAAAATAAAATTAAAATCCACATTACCAAAGCTAATCAAACAAATTTATTTTACAATCATAGTTAAGAAAAAGGTAATATATATGCATATCCAACAACTGATGAAGACATGTATCAAATGATTATATTTATATTTTATTTTATGATTATTTTCATTTTATAGGTGTCAATTATATTTCATAGCAACTATAAAAATTTGAAAATATATATTAAAAAAATATCCTTTTGCGTATTTAAAGGAGACATATACGTTATTGCAAAAAAAACAGAGAAAAAGGGGTGAAAAACCCATTTACTTACAAAGTGCACATTTTTTTTAATAATTTAAATTAAAAAGAAAACTAACCTGTATTATCCCAAGAAAGCTTAGACTTGCATAATGATATTTTTCACGTGTATATTTCAAGAATGTGCAGCTGACAAAATTTTATATACTTAAAAAGCTTCCTAAAAAGCTTTGTGAACAATTTTATATTTATTTAAAAAGTATTTTCTAGAACCGGATTTAAACTGAATGATCGAAATTGAATATATTTGAAATCAAAATATAAAAACTGACATCAACCCAGTATTTCTTGAAGGCTTTGTGTTTACCCTGTATAAACCCATGCTCATTGTTGTTATCTTTAAAATGAATGCATACGTATTTCTAAGTTTCTATTGTGAATTTTTTTTTTTTTAAAGTTTTGTTGAAGTTGTCTGATCTAAATAATTGATTTTATTTTACTTTTTATTAAATATGACTGCATGATCGGTTAGATTTTTGGAATTTGAAGTATTAAATAATGTACGAAGCTCAAATTTTCAGAATTTGAATTATTAAATAATGTATGAAAATAGAAGAGCATTACCTAGGCTTGGGCTGCAACTTAGTTGACAAGGGGAGAACGTACGGATATATTTTTTAGGTTACTATTGCAGCCCGTAGCGTGCTTTGGGCCATCATGTGTGGACCTTAAGTAAAACGTCTCCAACTAGTTATTCATGTTTACAAATATAGATATATTTAGAGTGAATTTTTGTATTTACTTTTCCATTGAACGAAGGAGAAGTCCCTTAGCGAGTCTTAAATATGAAGATGATGAATTCTCAAACTCAATCTAAAGTTATGGAGATGATAGTTATGCTTATAACTCTTTGTCACTTAATGTATTCTATCATTTGTTTTCTATTTTATCACTAAATTTTCATTTCAAGGTTTTAACAAGAATTAGTATTTATATTTTTGGGTCCTAGATGATCATTGTGAGCTATGTGTGAAGATAAAGGTGGTGAGAGCTAAAAAACAATTTTGGAAATAAGTGTTTATAAGAATATGAGATTGAAGATGAGTGGTAGATATAGATTTAGGGTGTGCGACAAGTCAAAATACACTAATAATTACAAACATCATCGTCAAATCTCTCCTATGTTCAATTTAAGAGGAGGAAACAGTGATAAAATTTAAATGTTGGTTCACTACCCTTTAATCCAAATATTTCAATTCACTATTTATACGAATGTTGGCTCTAGCTTATGCATATGAAAATAAAGATGGTGATAAGAAGCCTCTTTCTACAAGAGATTAATTTACAACAACTGTGTGTGGATAATTTTACAGGGCAATAAGAAACACACTTCGAATATTCCAACATATTGATACGGCCAATTTTATGTTCTCCCATACTACATTTTTCTATAAAACTGGTAAATTTTGATACTTTCAATTATCTACTACTTCTATTGACCTCGTTGTTGAGGATCATGTATGGAATCAACCCCTGAATTATGAAGTTCAACCTCTTTGATGTCATATATGTTTCAATATAGGGCACTTGACCTCATATTGTAGCAATCCCAACAAAAGGAATGCATAACCTATGTGGTGGATGGATTCCCTCCCCGAACTTATGACAATGTCTAGAATAGGATCACCAGAGAGTGAAACCTTAGACTCTAAAGAGGAAAACTCATCTGCATCAAGTGAGGATTTTTTTATCCCTTCAATTTCATTAGAGTATTTTTTGAATGGAAGAAACATAGTGCTAGAAGAGGTTAGGTTAGAACCTATAAGCTTTCAGTCTAGAGCCACCCTCCCTAAAGGGAAATATGAAGGGTTTCAACACATTAGCTCGTTATAAGTTTCTTTACCCTTCCACTCAGATTTAGGGATAGAGGATAAGAAGGATCAGAAGTTGTATCAAAATTAAAAAATGGACATCTTAATAAGGCACCTGATCTAACCAACATAACCATGTACTCTCATAAAGGAGTGAATAAGGGTGTTTCTTAGTGGGTTCAAATTCAATTGCTTATTATGTTATTTTTTGACAACCTGTCAGGTATGGTGGTTATTGTTTAATTGGTAATAGAATTTTTGATAAGTAGTGGTATACATTTTATTGATTTCTGGGTGTCATAGGTCAATCGATATTTTGTATAAGGTTTACGGCTGGTTTGTTGTGATGTATGTCTCGGTTTTGGCTTTATATTGTTTTGGTTGATGCTGATTTGTTTTATTTGGCTATTTAGAGCTTTTGTACAAGGTATTGGGGGCTTTTCAAAACCTTCTTATATATATATATATATATATATATATATATATTAGACACCTCTTCCCATGAAAAATATTGCACTTTTGTCACTCTTATTTGAGACTCCATTCGCTTTACTCTTGTAACCTTTATGTTGTTAACCGTGCCACCTGACCATTGGGCTACCCATGTGCTTATGAAGGCTCTACTCCTGATACATGCTTGTTCTCAACCCTACCACCTAACCCTTGGGATACCCACACACATAATGTTATTTGTAATGTTGATAAAACCTTTAAAAAATGACATTAAGTACACAATAATTTCGTTTTCACATTACATGTAAGTGAACTCCAAACTAATTATTTTCTTTTCTAACTTGCATATTTGATAAGGCCTATTATACATGAATAATTTTAGTTTCCAGATAACATTAAAGGTAAAATCTCTCCTAGTGTGTACATATCTATTGAATCGTAGTGGCTTGCATATCAACAATAGTTCGACATATACTCAATAATATTTTAGTAGATTTAGTGCACAAACAAGAATACCAACAAAGATATTTTGTGACAACAACTCAACAATTACACTATTTAATAATCATGGATTTCACAAGAGTCATTAACATATAGACACCATATATCGTGTCATAAAATAATTAGTCAAGAACATAGAGATATATTTTGAGTTCTGTAGATCTGAAGATCAGTATGTAGACATCTTCACCATTTAGCCATTTGAAAAATATGGATTTGAGTATCTAAGAGATTGGTTGGGTGTCATGAAGTTATGGAGTCAAGCTTAAGGGGGGAGTGTTGAAATATAAGCTTGACCCCATTAACATTGAGTACATGTGAGTAGAATATTAAAATATGTTAGTGTATCGTAAAATATGATAGTGAAATGATGTTATTGGAATGATAGTGGATGACAAAATGATGTTAGTGGAATATTAGGTGAAAATAAAATATGTTAGTGGAATATTAGGTGGTAATCAAATAAGTTAGTGATATGTGAGTGGAGTCATAAAGGCAAGTTAGTGTATGTGAGTGGATTCACAAAACAAGTAAGTGGATATGAGTGGAGTCATAAAACAAGTTAGTGGAAGTGAGTGGAATCATGTGGGTGATGCAAAGAATTTTTTAGTTGTGAAGTTTTTCTATATATTTGTATTAATATTCATTTATAAGAGACGACAAAGAAAGGGAAGAACTGCACACAAGTGATTGAGGATTTATATATAAGTATTATTTTCCCAAGGTTTTTTGTATTTATTATTTCTTCTATATAAAATTATAGCTTCTTGTTTATTTTGAGTTAACATACATCCTAAAGGTAAGATTTAGATCTATTTCCCTCAAATTGGTATAAGAGCTTCCTTCATAATTGTAGGTGCCTAAGAGTGTTTAGCACAAAATCTCACCTAGTGTGTATGTATCAAGTGAAGTAGTGTAGGTTGTGTATCTACAATAGTTCAACATAGACTCGACAACATTTTTGAACGTCCCAAAATAGTTATAGTTCATGCTATTAAGTATTGACTTAAAAAAAATTCACATAATATTGATTAATGTATTATAATATATTATGCACATGCTCTTTGAGTAGGGTATTATTGAAAAATATAAATGGGAACCCAAAAGAAGTGGAGAGCATAATGAAGAGAGGAGTGGTTTGCGAAATATTATGGAGACGTTGAGAGGATTTCCTTTTCATCCAATGATATGTGACAACAAAGGAAGAGGATATTGCTAGGAAAGTTAGATAAACCAATTAAAAAGCACTCTTTGAAAATATTGTTAAAAATTGTTTAGGATGTGAATGATTCATACATGAATTCTTTCCAAAATTATTAAAAGAGCTACTTATAAATTTGAGGAGTATCTTCTCAATCAAATTGAGATAGTCATTTCCCTTCTCGTTAAAAAAAAGATACTTTCTAATAAAAAACTCTAACCTTCTAAATATCTGCTTTATACCATATAAACTTAACTAGAATATTCTCAAATAATAGTAAATTAATGGTTCACTATTTGTGTTCTTCAAATTCAAATAATTGTGGGCCAATCTCTATATACTACTATATTTTATATACAATCAATGCTTCATATAAGATATATTAATAAAAATGGTAAAATGGATAATCCATGCTAGTGAGGAGGATTATGTACTTGATATGAGCTACGTTGAGATTGGCATTATCCATTTATGGATATTAGAAGTCCTATGCAAAATTAATGTAAAAGTATAATTCACTAATATGCTTTCACATAAACCTTGAAATCTATGTTAATATAAGGAATAATAAGTCTAATATTCAAATATATACATAATAATATTAAATAAAAACTTTTAAAAAAAATCTATGAAATAGTGTGGGACATGTGCAATGCTCAAATTTAAATTATGCAAAAAATAAAGTAGGAATGATAATGGTTTTTTTTAATGTAAATATGGTATATTTTTAAGGTGGCGTTCTTTGTGTTATCCAAGTTTGCATTATGTTATTCAATTTTATTTTTTGTAGTTAAACATTTTGAATTGTATTTTTGCACCAACAAAATTGTTTTTGGTGGGGTAGAGAACATTGTGTTAATGATTGCATAAAATTTGTGTCAATAATTATGTCATGATTTCTTCATCAAGTTTTTTTACATCATTAAATGGGGTTTATGGAATGACACACTTTTACTAGAATATATTAAAATAATGTGTTTTTTATCACATTTTACAAAAAATATTTATTATATTTGATTTTCATCGATTAATTATATAATAATGATAGTTTTTTGTTCCTAATATTATTTGCAGATGGTGGGAACAATGACAATGATTAAAATTTCAATAATTTATTAACTATTTCTCATTAATATAATATTATTCTTTAAAAGAATTTTTAAAAAAAATACTTATAATCCATAGATTACTTTTATATAAAAAGTGCAAATATATATATATATATAATAACAATAATATTAAAATAATCATAATATAGGTGTTATGAAATGAATTTTATTATAAAATTCATCAAAAAACATTGTTTAAAAATATCAATCTAAATTATTGTCCTCCTCCAAATTATCATGATTATAATCATTGACATTGTCATCATCCTCATCCGAGTAATCACGATCTAAACAAATTCTTATTTGTTGATTTATATTATTGTTGCAACTCTATCCTTACAACATATAGATTTTGATTTTAAAATATCAAATAATATTTTGAAAATTTACATTTAATTTTATTTAATGTATTTTTTTTGAAATGTGAAGTATGAAAAAAATCAATTAAGAATTAAGTAATTATTTATAGGCCTTTTATTTCTTCTATTAATTTCATAGGGACTTCTCAGTGTTATGTAATTACCAATTTAATATTGTCTTTTGGTGGCTCTATAGATTAAAATTTTGTGTGTTGCAAATAGTAAAATAAAACTTTTTTTAACAATTACAAATAAATCAAGAAACAACAAACTGTATGTGTATAGTTATACATAAAATTTTACATATGTTTTTATCAAAATTTGATGTAGCACATTTATTTTGATGAAAACATCTTTCTTCTTTGTGGGAATGCACTCAAATATATTATACTGAATAAGCATTAAAAATAAATATTAGATTATGAAAAAAAACCCAAATAGATAGAAAGATATGGCATAATAAACACTTACGAAATCCATTGAGACTCCTTTTGGACATTTCTATCATATGCATTGTGTAACTAGATTATTTTCAATACTTTTCTTTATTACCTTTAAATAATCACATAATATTTTATTGTCGCCTTCTTGTGTAACTAGATTCTTTTCAATCCTTTTCTTTATTGCCTTTAAATACCCTCCTTTTAATTATGTTTATCCACCTCAGCGTTATGTAAATGCCAATATAAAGATATTTTCATCACTCTTTAGGTATTTGATTTTTTTTTTCTATATGTTGAACCCATTAACATTCTAAGGGTGGTGCCCATTATTGAGAGTGTTTTCTTATTTGGAACGTATTCCCCATTAAATGATACCATTTTATCATAAGAACTAATTTTTATTTTAGGGAAAATTCTGGGTAATTTAGGTAGGTTAACTTAGTATGATTGGAAATATGCATAATCACTTATCTGGTGTGAGATATAAAATTATAGCTTGTTTTATCTTTCCACACATCACCATGATCATTAAACCAAATAAGTATAATTTTCTCCCGTGAGCTTCTACAATAATTTGTAGAAACCATAAAAAGTTGTGATGGTTCATATTTATTGTTTGGTGGAAAATGAGAGTTATCATATATATCCATGTCATCCATAAACCTAGAAAAATTTGTCCTTTTTTGATACATAATAAATATGATCCTATTTATTAAAAGTTTATGGATGTTTTTTATAAAAACAATAAAACTAAAACTCCACCCATGAAAAAATACAAGCAAAATAACCAATAACTAAAAATGGCATATTATAATTATTTTCTATTTAATTCTAGATAACTATTTATGAAGAAAAACTCCCAACTCAAATAGCGAGATCCCATAGTATCATATTTAGAAAAAAATAAATTAAAATAAAAAAAGGTTAGAAAAAGTAATTTACGAGTCATTCATCCTCTTTTTAATTTGCATCCTCGTCTTATTTTGTTTATTTGATTCTCTTTTATATGGTGCTCATATTCAATATAGTTATCCTTCCATTTCCCTTTCCATTATGTTTTCCTCTGACAAGTTTTTTTTGTTTGTATCTTATATTATGCTTATATGAAAACATCTTGGGTAAATACATATGGATCTAAAATAATCTAACAATTTTTAGAAAAATAAAATAAAAATAATATTTTTATTTTCAAAAAAAAGTTTACCCATTTACCTACATTTTTTTTTAGCTCAAATAGTTGTGATAAGTCAATGGATGCTTTAATATTATTTTAAACTTATATTAACTTTGTTGTGTTCTATGCTAGCACCATAGTAGACACAGTGTGTCAGACATTTTTTGCGTCAAAATATATATATATTAGTCGATATTATTTCAATTAAATTTGAATTTTAAATTTAATTAGATGTATGGAAATATGTACTATTCATAAGACATGATTTCCTCCATAATATTGTAAGTTCTATTCAAAAATAGAGCTCCCAAATGATATCCAATGTACGGATGTTCACCTATCGTTGAAACATTATGTTAGAATTTGAAAGGAAGTTTTGAGCCATTATTACAACTACAAAATGAATCTCAAGAACACCAAAGCATGATTTTTTGCAAATAGGAAAATCAAATTTTCTTGAGTGCAAGGATAATAATGTTCAAATATTGGTGTATTGATTCATTCACGCCTATAGACTATCAATACAAAATAGGCCATGTCATTATGTTGAATTACCCATACTCGATGCCCATAATGTTACCTTTTACAGCAATGATGATGTAAAAAAATGTAATTCTATAATGCTATCAATTATTCCAGGAAATAGTATCACCATCCATGCTATTGATTGATAAGAAACTGGATCTGAATGAAAAAAATCATGTTGTCAGTCATCTATACTTCTTCCTATCATTTTTTTGAAACCTAGGATGCTAGTTGAATTATATGTTGGTAGTTATGACATTCAAGATGGGCTTGTCAATTGCTTGGATGAGACACTTAAAACCCAAACCATCATAATTGATATGGATGTAACATACATATTACGTGTTATTAAACCTATGAAAAACACGTGCATGAATGGCATTGAACAATTCAAAGATAATTTCCAATACAACTTGTATGTGCACGAACAATACACAGATCTCAAGGGCTCACAATGGATGGTGTTTCATTTGACTCTTATAGAATCACACAACATAGGCTAGCGTATATAGAATTATGGTGTGTAAAAGCGATTGAGTCATTGCACTTTTTATCTCCCTTAATAATGACAAATTTCAATGTCAAGAAAAATATAGTTATAGAAATATTATGCCTATAAATCCATGAAAAATAGAGAATATAAGAAAAATTACATGATTTAAATACTATTAATCATACTCTTATCTCATCACTGAATACAAGAAGTTTACAAGCACATATGCAAGATGTGTTCGGTGATCATGATATCATGCAATCAGACATATTGTGTTTGTAAGAGACACACATTAAAAATATTGTATCAAAAAATTTACTAGAATATTTCCATTACATTTAAATGCTTCATGTTCATGGAATCATGATTTGCATTAAAAAGGACATTTTTACTTCAACAACAATGAAATACAAAAGAAGCAATATTGAAGCAATGAAAGTAATTATCATAAATGATATCCACCAAAATGCAATTGTCAATTTGTATGCGGCACCAAATGCAATAATTTCAGATGTATCTTAATTGTTATCGATGACTTATTCACAGGTGCACATAAAACACAAAATATAATTATATTAGGAAACTTCAATATTAACATTACAAAGCAACATATAAACTGATAAATACTCTAACAACACATGGTAACCCATAATATATGATTTGTTCTAGAAAGGTAAGATGTATTGTTCACACCAATTATTTATCGTGTATGGTCAAATTTTGAAATACAAAAACAACACATTTTTGAAGTAAATTGCTATTGGAGGGATCATGACATTGTTTGCTTAGCCTTATGTAACACACATATATGTATACATTAATATAAAACAAAAAAGACAAAAATCATGTAAGAGCATCCTTTCAAAAAAATTATTAATCATATTTTCCATATCAATATACATTTACATATACCTAAATATCTTACCACTCTCTTTATTCTTTTAACTTCTTTACATAATCACAACCAACATGAAGATGAAGTTTGAAAGCATTGAAGATAATCAAAGACAAGCAAAAAAAAAACAAAAATGTAACTACTAATAAAATTGCACTTTTTTTCAAACTCCATCTCATTTTATACCTATATATTCTGACATCACACTTTTTTTTGCAGCGACACTCTAACTTCATCTTATTTACTATCGATCTATGATCTGAATAGCTATAAAATAAGAGATGTTTTTGAAGGCAATGTCCTTGTCCCCTAAAAAACATTAGTACAAATTTTAGAGAATATTATAAGCAATTGCTAGGTGCAGATGTCAAAGGCAAAATGATCGTTACTCTTAATGTGCCTAACAACCTTATCCACATATATGAACAAAAAATTTAGCCCGAAAAAACAATACGTATTTCTCATTTTGCTATATCTCCCAAAATAAATTACAATTATGGATATTGTGATAGAATATTATTGATTCATGAATTCAATTTACTAGAGAGCATGCCACTTGTCTGTAAAGAATATAAGTTCATCCCCGATTCCATAATCCACCAACTAGTAATTAGTATCAATGTCTATGTAACTGTGACAATCTCTAAAATTGTCACATGTGGCCAAAAATCTAAAATACCACTGATTTTGCAAATAAAAGATGAAAATACAAAAGATGACGCTACAAAGATATGCTTATACTCTTGCATATACTTCACATTCTCAAATCTACATTATTACATTAGAGACTTTAAACTATTCTCTTGACTTTGTAGCTTTACCTATATGGAACTGTTGAGCCTTTGTTCCTTGTAATTCAATTGATGCATTTTCTTAGTAAATACAGTTCCGGCACTAAAGTTTAGCCCAACGAGCTAGTACGATAACCCTTTCACAAAAAAATTAAGTCTTAAACGCTCCCCTGAAACATACAACTTGATACCGGTTCTCGTAAATTTTTGTTACACAACAATTCTTAACCATATTCTTGATATTAAACATGATTTTAATTAAATATCTTAAATAAACAAACATAGACTATTTCAATCTTTGAGTTCTAAGATTGATTAATATAATTATGCACATTAGTACCATTTGTAATTCAAAACTAATTCTTAGAAAAACAACTATAAACAGAACCCATATTAACTCTAATCACTTTACTTAACTCACACGACACCATTCATTATGAACACATATCGGAGCCACCCTCTCAAAAATTTGTTCCAAAAATTGTCTCCGTAATTTGAAATTGAGACCATTGGATTTCCAAATGATAAAAAACAATAATTAGCGAAGTTTAAGATATGTTATGGAGTTGAAATGGCATGTTCGCTTCCACATGATGGAAGGCGAATTTTTAGCATATTAAAAAGTGTTTACATTTAAACCCAATCGTAAAGGTTGTGGCCATAAAGTTTCCAGTCAAAAATATATATTATTCAAATTTGTAGTTATTTAACCTTCTCTTTCTATTTTCTTTCTTTGACTAATAAATAGTAGTATTTTAAATTTAAAAAATATATATACATTTTAAACATCGAAAATTCATAATTTAATATAGTTTCTTTTGTACTAGAATCCGGGACAAATTTGACCGTGTTTTTAAAAAATTATTGTTGCTGCTTCCTACCCAAGGCAGGAAAATTAGAAGTATCGTCGGCTTACCAGTCCTGCTGGAGAAAATTTGTGGCGCTTGGAAATGGAAGCAAACTCGATTCAATCCAGTCTGTTGGAAATCAACAAAGGGATCATAGCACCAGAGGATTGCAATTACGACTTCAGACAGCCATTAATTAATGCAATTTGGTTGGAATCTAAAAAGATTTGGTACATTGCTGGCCCTGTAATTTTTACTTCACTATGTTTTTATTCTCTGGGAGCTGTAACTCAAGCATTTGCTGGCCACCTTGGCACCATTGAACTCGCTGCAGTTTCCATTAATGATTCAGTTATTGCAGGCCTGGCCGTGGGAGCCATGGTGAATACAAATTTAACACCCCTAGCAACTCTGTCCCTAATCATGTTTAAAAACTGTAGAAGGGCTTTCTATTGAAGTGTACTTAGTTACACATTTTATTTTTTCCCCCCAAATATCATGTTTTTGGAATGAATTCTGTATACTGTTGAAGAAAATGAGTGACCTTACCAAAATGTCCCATCACAAAAAGGGCTGGTAGTTCAGTGGTACATAATCTTATGATTTCTTGTATTAGATTTAGTGTGCATTTATATGAAAAATAAGAATTTTAATCTTTTCACAGTTCATAAGATTAAGTAGAATGATTTCTGGGAAAAATTGTGTCTGCAATTTGAGATTTCCAATCATTATCAGTGATTCATACACATTATACCAAAACCACTGATATGAAAAATGTTGTAGAAAAATACAGATAGCATTGAGGGCTATGGCGACGAACCTAGAGAAAGTTTGTGTAATTTATTTTCATTCTGTGCCATAGTTCTTACAGGTCTGTTACTGATTTAAATGAATTTTTTGTTTATTCAATATTTCGATGCCATATCCAAAGAAAACCCTCTGTATATTGTTAGTTTTCTTGGGATAGCACCAGGGTTCCGCTTAGTCATGACATTCTTAATTTTTTTTTGTAATGATTTTTAGGGTTCCTCTTAATCATACATTCTTAATTCTTTTTTTTTAATGATTTTTAGATTTTATGCCACATGTATTTAAATTTAGATTTTATTCAAGATGTGAATTCTGAATTAAAAATGCTTGTTTCCATTAAAATTCAATTCCCCATAAAAGATGAGGTCCGATGCAAGTTCAGAGCGTCTTTGGCGGAATAAATACCCCTAAATATAGAACTGTATCCAGAAATCACTACCAAAATACAGCACTGCTAACTTGGATAGTACTTTATGGAACTGTTGCATCTATCGTTTACCCTGTTTTTTCGTTCTTGCAGTTGGGAATGAGCAGTGCATTGGAGACATTATGTGGGCAGGCATTCGGAACAGGTGACATTCACATGCTGGGTGTATACATGCAGCGATCTTGGATTATTTGCACAGCCACAGCAGTTGCACTTTCTCCTCTATACATATTTTCTGGTCCAATACTGAAGGCCTTTGGACAATCTGAGGAGATATCTCAAGTTACACAGAAATTTTCCATATGGACGCTTCCGCAACTCCTTGCATATGCAATTTATTTTCCAGTGCAGAAATTTTTGCAGGCGCAGAGCAAAGTGATGGTCATGGCTTGGATCTCTGCAATAGCTTTGGTCTTTCACATTTTGTTAACTTGGGTATGTGTGATAAAATTGGGATGGGGATTAGCAGGAACAGCAGTGAGTCTGAATATATCATGGTGGATAATAACATTGGGCCAGGTGATATATGTGGTGTGCGGTGCATGTTCAGATTCATGGAAAGGGCTGTCCTGGTTAGCCTTTAGAGATTTGGGGATTTTTATTAAGCTTTCTATGGCTTCTGCAGTCATGCTATGGTTAGTTTTCTCCTCCCTCTACAATTTTTTAACTCATATTTAAATAAAATAGACATTGTATAATAGTCTCCTGGAAACATCTGTTTGAAAAAAAATTGTTCCCCGTTTTGGACCAACCGTTTTGGATTAATAAACATTATACTTCCACAAACATGAAGAGGGATTGAAGAACAAACATTCGATTCGGGTTCTCCCAATGTTTGAACCCCACTCAGATCCTTTTTATTTTAGGTATTAATGTGAAGGCTTTAATTCACCATTATCAACATCAATTGGACTAAAATCCTTATTTAAATTTCAATCTCTTCAATTTATTATTTGTTGAATGATTGCATATACTCTCCTCAACCTTCAATTTTCCTGAATCTTCAATCACTTTTCTTGAAATTTATTTACCCGGGCCCTGTATTGATGCCCTGACCATGTATTGATGGGTATTTCAGCATTGAATTATTTAATTTTGTTAATGTTTCAATTAAATTTACTCCTAATTTATTTGGGGAGTGGGATTTTTGTTTCATTGGAGGCCGGTCATTACTACCCTTACATGGATAAGTGGGGTTTAAATTTTGGTGAAAGCTTTGAATTCTGTAAATAATAATTGGGTGACAGAACTTACTAACAAGATCCTTTTCACTATTAGTTTAAACTCTTATATATATATATATCCATGGGGTTTAAATTTTGGTGAAAGCTTTGAATTCTGTAAATAATAATTGGGTGACAGAACTTACTAACAAGATCCTTTTCACTATTAGTTTAAACTCATATATATATATGAAAGAGTTTAAACTAATAGTGAAAAGGATCTTGTTAGTAAGTTCTGTCACCCAATTATTATTTACAGAATTCAAAGCTTTCACCAAAATTTAAACCCCACTTATCCATGTAAGGGTAGTATTTGGTTCTCAAGCAGCTCCTCTTATAAAAAAATTGTTGCTTTTATATAATAAATGTATTCTTTGTTGAATGGGTGTGACAGCTTAGAGTATTGGTATTTCACAGTCCTCATTGTTTTAACTGGAAATCTCAAGAACCCAGCGGTTGCAGTGGACTCAATGTCAATCTGGTAAGTCTAATCCTTACTTAAATGCAAAAGAGGTTACTTATGAGGGTATTTCCCCTCTTTTCTGATAAAAACATTTTGATCTGTTTTTGGGTACAGCATGGCAATGCTGGGATGGCAAATTATGATACCACTGGGATTCAATGCAGCCATCAGGTTTCTCGCTAAACCCATCCCCAATTCTCTGTTTGTACAAACTTAAACATAATACTGTGATTCATGCATGTAGATGTTCCCTTTAGGGTATAGTTAATAACACTTGAATGAATACAGGGCCATTTTTTATTTCTCTTTCAATTTTATATACCATTAAAAAGGCGGGTGGTGTTTTTAGATCGATTAAGTTTGTTAGCCTTCGTCCAGCTGGACGGATTTTTTTGGTATCCTTGGAATAGGTTGCCTGAGAACATAAATTATCCATTTAACCTTGTTTTGAGCATGTTTTACTAAGTGACCATTATACTGACAGTTTTTTAAATTTGTTGTAGTGTGAGAGTGTCTAATGAACTTGGAGCTGGACACCCAAAAGCTGCAAAGTTCTCAGTTGTGGTTGTGTCTGTCACTTCTCTGGTCATAGGAATTCTCTGCATGGGTGTTATCTTCATCACTAAAGAAGATTTCCCACTACTTTTTACAGACAATCAAGAGGTCATGGAAGTCACTTCCAAATTTGCAAGTTTATTGGCAGTAACCATTCTCTTATACACCTTGCAACCAGTTTTATCAGGTTACTTAAATTCTGTTTGTGATCTAAATCTATTGAAAGCAAAGATCATGAAATTAATATTAATGTGTCTTAATTGTGAGTGTGCTTTGTTTTCTGTTTGTTCAGGGGTGGCAGTAGGGTCAGGGTGGCAAGCTTTGGTTGCATATGTGAATATAGGCTGCTATTACGTTGTGGGAGTGCCACTGGGTTTTTTCTTTGGGTACAAACTTAATTTTGAAGGAAAGGTAAAAATAATAATAATAATAATAATAATAATAATAATAATAATAATAATAATAATAATAATATAATTTATTTTTTATTATTGAAAGGATAAACATTCAAATTCTTGGATTTGAGATTAGTTTTTTCACAATACAATAATGTATAGGATATTTTTGGAAGTAATTGTATAATAAAATTATTTTCTAATATTTTAAATCTTTTTATTGGATTTATCTTCTCTTTTCTGAAAATGAATCCAGTAGTGGAATGCCAAAATAAAAATAATTTTTGTTACAGTTACATCAAAAGTATGCTATACATTCCAGTTCTTTTTATTTATTAAGTTCTTGAGTTTATATCTTAATAAATAATGTGATAAACCTCATTTCAATGCAACTCATGATACGCCTTATCTTACTATGACCTTGTCAATGAACAAACAATTGTTGGAAAGAAATTAAAATTATAGTTATAACTGGCAAGCAGGGCATTTGGACTGGTATGTTGTTGGGAGTTTTACTACAAACTCTTATTCTCATTTTCATCACATATCGGACAGATTGGAGCAAGGAGGTATAATAATTATTAAATTTTATTGCTTGACATTTAATATGCCCAACACATTTGATGTTTTATGCCTTAATGGTTTGGTTGAGTTCAATGCTTTTATATTATAGGCCTCTCAAGCTGAAGATCGAATCAGGGCCTGGGGAGGTTCAGAGGTTGGCATCATGGAACATGCAGTAGCAAAGGTAATTGAGTATTTCCTCCTCCTTAAAGTCTTCCTCAATTCCTGATTATGGACAAAAAAAATTTGCAGGGAAAGGAGGATGGCGAGGAGATTCTCTTTCAGGGTTGAAACCCTGATCACAAGTATCACCACAAACATAAACTCTGCTGCATGACCAGGATCAGCGATGCAAGGTTTTGACAATTGCACTCAGAGTGATCGGTCTGCCATTTTAACTCCTTAAAATGTTAGAAGGAATAAAATATCAATCATATTTAGGAGGGGGGCAATATTAAGTTAGTTCAATTGGTGAAGTTGTTTGGCTCACAAAATGTCTACCAAGATCAATTCTTGTAATTCACAGAGTATGATATGATAAAAAGGATGAGACCGAAATCTACTCCAAATCACTTTAGTGTAATGAATGTCCCTCGGAGCTTAACTCTTAATTTAAAATCACAAAAAAATAAGATTAATATAATTAAAGAGTATTATTGTAATCCTAATGCAATTATTTTGCCTTAAAGAATTGGGCACACCAAAACATATACGGTTTTGTAATGTTTGAATAAAAGTAGTAAATATTACTTTTTTTTTAATTACAGTTTTTTAAAGCAATGATTGACTGTAGCAGTTTTTTAAATCCATGATTGAGGTGGTTTCATAAAATCTTTGACAACACTAGGTTGATAGCTCTGCATTGATGAGTTTTTAGGTCTCTACCATATTGCCGATCGTCATGGATCTAGGTAGGATATTGCTTTGTTTGCATTAATTGTTTGTTTTGATCAGCGATTCACCCTCTGGGCGGTAGGAGGGTACCCTTTATTTAATGACGGTCGCCTCCCTCTCTGCGTCTGCGGATGTGGAGAAAGTTGGAGCGAATAAGTGCAACAATGGCCCGAAGCAAGCGAGGAAATTCGTCCCGAAGGTCTTCCACAAGGTAATGCTAATGATTCTGACTTTCCATTACTTGATCTTGTTTTGGATGTGCCCAAATTTGACAAACCCTGTCATTTTTTTGAAAATTTTATTTTGATTACTTACTTTGTTGGTCGAGTCCACCCTGATAGCCTTCTGAAACAATGGGTTCACAACCACTGGCAAGGCCATGGTGTGAAACTTGAAGGAGTCCAAAACTTTACGAAGGGCTTTATTTTGTTTCACTTTTCTAACTCAGAGCACTGCAAAGCTATTTTCAATCATGGGCCTTGGTTCATTCACAACACTTTGGTCATGTTCTCTCACTGGACTCGGGACTTTCAAGTCTCAAAGCAAGCAAAACTGAAAATCCTCGAATCGGTTGAATTTCTTAGCTTGCCTCTCCCCTTATTAGTTTTACAGACAAGCTCATAAAACCCATAGGGCATTTCATATGCCATGAGGAGACTAAGTTCTTTATGGCTCGTCCTCAGAAGAGGGTTTGTGTTAAGTTGGATCTGTCTCAAAATTTGAAAGATTCTATTGATATACAAATTGGCTCTAACCTTTTTTCTCAATGTGTCTTGTATATCAATCTTCTGAATACTTGCTTTCGTTTCCATTCATTCGAACATATGATCAGGGAATGCCCCCTGATGGCACATACACCCCCTACTCCTCAGGAAAAGGGTGGATTTGAAGCCAAATCTCAAAATGCCAATAATGACAGTTGGACTACCATCACCAATAAGAAAAGTAATAACTCATCCAAAGGTGGCAACAGGCCACAAAATTCTTTGTACAAACCCACTGGAAATAATTATGCTTTGATTTTTGCTGGAAAATCTACCTTTCCTACTAAAGCTTCTCCTCTTGTGTGTTTGACACAAGTAGTGGCCTCATTGGTTGAGACGCCATCTTCAATGCCACCATCACAACCCTCTCTTAGGGTGAGTGCTCCCAAGGAAGAAAGGACCTTGGTCACTTTGGACCGTAAAACAATATTCTTGCGCTCTTGTAGCCCCTTTCCAACCCTTGAAGAGGAAGACTATATGGCACACAAGCGACAACTATTTAGAATGATTGATTTCATGCCCAACAAACTCATGTATAATAAGTTTGTTGCGTTGGAAGGCCTCACAGAGGAAAATGACATGCACCTTGATACTACCCAATGATTGTATATTCTTTGAATGTTTGAGGTCTTACTGATCTGTCGTGTAAGTATGCGGTCAAGAATAATTGTCAACTTTTTCATAACATGAAAATTCTTTATTTGTAAGAGGTCAAGATTTATGGCTTCTTATGACAGAATGCAAACAAATAATTTGCCTTGGGGCCATATGTCAGGCCACTGGGCATGGCGTTGGGCGTGGTGGGGCCATCACTTTTTTGGCTCCAGAGCTAGCTCAGAATATTATTTCATGGGGTTCGGACCCCACCCACTAGGGGGTGTGGACTCTTTTTGACTTTAACAACTGCATTATTGCATTGGTCAATCTATATTGCCTCTAATGATGTTGTGGAGTAGGTCAACTTGTGGAGGTGGCTAGCCGACTCTCTCCCAGATGCACATTGGATCCGCTGTGGTGACTTTAACATGGTGGAGTCAGTAGAGGATAAAGAAGGATGCTTCCCAATGTAGTGGTGCACTGGTGAATGTGACACATGGTTTTATATTCACAATAAACTCACGTTGTTTGATCCCAACCACCATCGGAGGAAGAATTTAGACACCCCTTGGTTCACCTAATCCAACTTTTGACAGGGTGCTTCTGAGAGGATCCTTCCTGAACACGTTGGTAGATAATTGCAAATACATGAAATAAACTATGAAATTAGCAATATATTAACTTAAATAAATTGAACTGAATTACAATGGTTGAATTGCATAATCGTTGGTCTCTTCCAGGGGGCAACCTCCTTTGATCAAGCTTAATACAATAAATTCATAGATGCTTTCATTGCACTCAACACTTACTTATATACTAAGTCTAATAAAAGCAACTACTACTTTCTATGAATGTGGGATAAAACAAAATGCTCACATGATGACTTACAAAGCATATGTGTCAATAACAACTATTACACTAACAAAATAAAGTGAAGGGATAGCACGGGTTCCTAAAATCCCCTCCCTCTTAGAAAAATCTTTGTCCTCAAAGCTTAGATGTGGGAATTGATGTTGAATCTGAAATAGTAGTTCCCATGTGGCATCCTTTGGTTGCATTCCATGCCACTGAATTAAAACCTCTGTGATGGAGTGGGAATGAAGTTGGCGTGTGCACTTGTCCAGGATTACCTCCAACTCAAGAAGGATGGATCCATCATTATCAAGTTCTGGTAAAATAGTCTACACTTTGATGTTGCTGCCAAGAACTTTCTTCAGACAAGAGACGTGAAACACTGGGTGAACTCAAGAAGAAGGTGGGAGCTCCAACTTATAAGCAATCGACCCAATCTTCTAGAGAAACTTATAGGGCCTATAGAACTTGGGAGCCAACTTATGACACCCTTTGAGTTCTATAGAGGATTGTTTGTATGGTTATAGGCGAAAAAAAACCATATCACCTACTAGAAAAGTGTGCTCGAAATGGTGTTGATCAGCTTGTTGTTTCATTCAATTTTGTGCCATATGAAGATTATCCTACAAGGTGTTGAGGATCTGATCCCTGGTTTGGAGAATCGTATCGACCGCTTGAATTGATGAACTATTGGGGGTGTATGGAAGGAACATTGGTGGTGTTTGTCCATAGACTATTTCATATGGAGTCATTTTCATTGAAGTGTGGTAGGAGCTATTGTACCACCATTCGATGAGGGGGAGCCACTTTGCCTACTGATGTTGTTTTGAGGTGAAGCAACAAAAGAAAGTTTCCAAGCATTTATTAACAATTTCAGTGTGACAATCAGTTTGGAGATGATACCCAGAACTCATCTTTAGTTGGGTGCTAGTGCAGTGAAATAGTTCTATCCAAAAATGACTAGTGAAGATTCACGATCTGAGACAATGGATAAAGAATGCCATGAAGACGAAAAATCTAGGCCAAGAAAAATTGTGCAACTATGGAGGTGGTATAGGGATGGCTGAGGGCACAAAAATGACTATATTTGGAGAGGCAATCAACTACAACCAAGATCATTGTGTTTCCTCCAGATTTAGGGCATCCCTCAATAAAATTCGTAGAAATATCAGTCCAAATCCTAGTAGGGATGGGCAAGGGTTCGAGCAACTCAAGGATGAGTGTTGTTTCACCGTTGTTACATTGGCAGGTATCACATTCAACAACCATCTGTCGAATTGCATTTTTCATTTCCTTCCAAAATAAGTTGTGTCATGCTCGCTCATAAGTTTTAAGAAACCTTGAGTGCCCTATAGATGGAGAAGCATGGAGTTCATAGAATACAACATGCTAAAGATCTGTGCTTTCAGAAAGCACCAAACAACCCTTGTATCGCATAAAAGCCCCATCCCAAGAATAATGTGGTACAATAGAGGGGTTAGTGGCCAACTATTGAATGATTTGAGATAATAAGGAGTCATTGACATATCCTTGTTGTGCAGTGTCCAACCAATTTGAAATAGGCATAAAAATAGCTGGAAGGCAAGCTTGGTCTGTAAATGTACGAGATAGAGCATCAGTCACAATATTGTCCTTACCCTTCTTATAAGTGATCTCATAGTCATAACCCATGAGTTTATTGACCCATGTATAGTGTGATGGGGCAAAGACCCGTTGTTTCAGAAAATATTTCAAACTCTAGTGATCATTTTTGATGAAAAAATGATTCCTCAGTGGGTATGGCCACCACTTCAATACTGCATGCAAAATGACCATCATTTCTTTCTCATAAGTAGAGAGTACCAAATTCTTGCCAGAAATGGCTTTGCTGGTGAATGTAATAAGACATCCTTCTTGGAGGAGAATAACACCAAGTCCATTGCTGCAAGTATCGCTCTCGATAGTGAAGATCTTGGCAAAATCTGGCATAGCTAGAACATGTGTAGTACAAATAGCTTGTTTCAATTCTTCAAATGCACACTTAGCAGCTTGTGTCCATGTAAAAGCATCATTTTTCAACATAGTTGTCAGCGGAGTTGCAATCTTCCCATGATCCTTGACAAACTTGCAATAGTATCCAGTCAGCCTCAAAAAACCACAAAGGCTCTTGAGTGTTTAAGGATGAGGCCAATTTATCATTGCAGCTATTTTTTAAGGATCCAACTGAACCCTTTGGGCTGAAACAATATGCCCAAGATACTCCACTTCATCCTGGGCAAAAGTACATTTGGACTATTTTGCACAAAGATAATGGTCAAAGAGAAGTTGTAGTGCGAGCTCCGGATGTTGGAGATGTTCATACCATGTTTTACTATAGATGAGGATATCATCGAAGAAGACCAGAATGAATTTCCTGAGGGAGGGCCAAAATATTTTATTCATTAATGCCTGGAATGTTGAAGGAGCATTAGTGAGACCAAAGGGCATGACCAGAAACTCATAGTGGGCATCATGTGTGCGAAAAACTGTCTTAAGGATATCATCCTCAAGAAGTCGGATCTGATGATATCTAGAGTGGAGATCCAATTTGGAGAAAAATTGAGCACCATGAAGCTCATTAATAACAGAGATTGGGAACTTATCCTTGATTATGATGTGATTAAGTGCATAAAAGTCAATGTAGAGGCGTCATGATCCATCTTTTTTTTTGAACAAGGAGAAATGGGAAAGAATATGTGCTTGTGCTGGGGTGAATAATGCCTTGCTTCAGTAAGTCTCTAATGAGTATCTTGATCTTAGTCTTTTGTTGAAATGGGTAGTGGTAGGATTTAACATTGGGAGGAATGCTTCCAGGAAGGAGTTGTATATGGTGGTCCTCTGACCGTGAAGGTTGTAATCCCACTGGTTCGACAAAGACACGTGCATACCTATGCAGAACGGTTTGTAGATCAGGGGGAGTGGAGGTCGTTGATGGTTCCATTTAAATGGAATGGTACTGGGCAATGATGCCATGTGAATTATTTTTAAGAAACTTTTCCATGTGATGTGAACTTATAATGCTGAGAGACCCCAGTTGTAAGCCTTTCAATGAGTGTTTTTGCCCATTGTCTAAAAATTACATCTAAAGTTCAACAAAATCCTATAAGATGGGTCCAAGTGTGCATAACCATTGAGCTCCCAAAACATTACATTCACCTAAGGGCAAAGCAAATATGTCAGAGTGCAGGTTATAATCTCCAATAGAGATATGCACATAGCGACACTTCTCTTTGCAAGGTAATGTGCCCCCATTGGCAATCATAACTTCAAAGTTAGAGTAAGGATAGACAAAACAATCAAGATATTTAGCGATCTGAGGGTCAATGAAGTTATGAGTGCTACCATAATCAATGAGTATTGTGAGAGGTAACTTCTTGAAGTAACCCCTGACTCACATGGTTTGTGGGGTGGTGACTCTTGCTAAGGCATGGAGGGAAATCTTTGGTTGGTCTTCCTGAGAAGTAGGTTCCACAATCAGTTGAGATTTTTTTCAAATCATCTGTTACATCTTGAATATCTTTAGTTTTGGGTAGATAGTCCACATCCAACAGGTATAACTTTTGCTCGACACATCGATGTCCTTGAGTGAATTTGTCATCACAATTATAACAATCTTTTTTCTCTACAGGCTCGCATCTCTACTTTAGTCAAATTTTTGATAGGAGTGGTTATGGGCGTTGGTGTTGTTTGAGATCATTATGGAGTTCTATTTTTTAATGGAGCAAAATTGGACTTGAATCATTGCTGAGTTGTGATCTTGTCCTCTGCCAATTGAGCCAACCCTAAGGCTTTCATCATCATGTTAAGCCAGAACATTTTGATCTCAGCTTGAATTGCATCCTATAGTCTACTGACAAAACAACTCCTAAGGAATTCATCAAACAATCCCTCTGTGTGATTGGCTAGTTTTTTAAATTCTATTTGATATTCTCTCATGGTTCCTATTTGGTGAAGTTTAGTGAGTGCTCCAGTGAAATCATCAAAATCACTATGGCCAAACCATTGCAAAATGAGGATGTAAAAAATGATCCATATGGGCTTGTCATGAGCCTTGGTATACCAGCGATACCATTGAAGAGCTTCATGTTCCAAGTGAAAGGATGCAAGCAAGACCTTGTTGGCATCAAAAATATTATGTAAACTAAAATATTGTTCTGCCTAATAGATCCATCAAGTTGGATTTGCACCACTGAATCGGTAAAAATTATGCAGCAGAACAAAGTTTAGATTTTTTGAAAAAATTTGGCTCTAAAACACTCTCTGATACCAGATGAGAAGATCCTTCCTAAACAAGTTAGCAGATAATTGCAAATACACAAAATAAACTATGAAATTAGTAATATATTAACTCAAATAAGCTGAATTGTATTATAAGGGTTGAATTGTAGAATCGTTGGCCTCTTCAAGGGGGAAACCTCCTTTGAACAAGCTCAATACACTAAATTTGTGGATGTCTTCATTGGCCTCAACACTTATATACTAAGTCTAATCTAAGCAACTACTACTTCCCATGAATGTGGGATTAAAAAAAATGCTCATGGATTACAAAACATATGCATCAATAGCAACTATTACACTAACAAAATAACGTGAAGGGGTGGCATGGGTTCCTAACAATGTCAACGCCCTGATAGAGCTCTGTTGGCTGAGCAAAATCTTTTCTATTTTGCCCCAGTCCAGGATAGACCAATTTCTTTCATTCTTGATACTTTTTTATTAGATCATCATCTAATTTGCTTTAATATTGAGTGGAACTCATCTCAAATAAAAACTACTTCCACACAATTCTATTTCAATACTACCCACCTCAAGCATGAACGAATGGTGGGGTATATTGTTAGAATTTATAATTTGGTCCCTTGGCTGGAGGGAGATACAGATTGGATTCAGTGGTCGTCTGACACTCTTGCTCATACTTCCACTTTTCTTTGGATCTATGACAAACAAGCGATTGTTTTCAAATAGCCTCTGCACAATGCTATAAACCGTAAGTATATTCATGCTTCATAGGAATTGGATAAGTCACCTTTTAATATCCACCTTCAAACTCAAGTGGCACAAACTCCAAATTAAGGAAGTGCACAAAGCCATAGGAGCCCAACTGAGAGCTTGTATGCACTGGTTAAGAATTGGTGACAAAGTTTCTAAAGATTTTTTTGCCCTTCTTCACTTTAGAAGAGATGCTGATCGAATTAAAGCTGTCAAGGAAGGTAACATTAGACTTACCAAACTTCTTGACATTATGCAAGCTTTTGTTCATCATTGTCATGGTGTCTTCTCAGTGTAAGCTTTCTATCGAACGAGGGAGGTGACTCTCCTTCAATGCCTCCAGGGTATTACCTGCAAAGTCTCCAATTCTCAAAGAGTTGCCTATGATAGGCCCTTATCTCTCAATGACCTCCATGAGGCTGTTAAGAAGATGACAGGGGATAAAGCTCTAGGAATTGATGGTTTCTCATGTGAGTTTTATCAAACCTTTTGGGATATTGTTGAGATTATTTTGAAGTTGTTCTAACCAACTCTTTGGGAGCCCTTATAAATCAGGGTAACATCAAATATATTCCCAACGTTGGTGATCTTGAAATTATCACAAACTGGAGGCATATTACTTTTCTTAATGTCTCCTATAAGATTATTGTTAAAGCTTTAACTCTTAGGGTGAAACACATTCTCTTATTAATTGTTAGGAGTGAGAAAACCAGCTTCATCTAGAATAGAGTCATTTTGGATAATGTCATTGATGTCTGAGAAGGTATGGAATGGGTTCAACTTTCTAATTGAAAAGCTTTGTTTGTCAAGATTGATTTTAAGAAAGCATATAACTACATTGAGTGGCCATTCATTCTGACCATGTTGCAGGGACTTGGTTTTGGTCCCAAATTTGTTCAGACTATTAATATATTTTTTCAGGATGCTAGGTCTTATATCACTATCAATGACACCTAATCTTCTCAGTTTGAACTTTATCTAATAAGGATGTCCTTTAGCCCCTTCTTTATATGTTCTTTTAGTAGAAGGATTTAGCTACCTCCTAGCTAATTATGCTGTCAGGGGTCTGGTGAAAGGTATCTCCCTTCCCCAGTCTGATGGACAACCTTTAAATGGTCACTCCGTAGATGACTCTTTTCTCACACTTCAAGAGGAAGAAGACTCTGTTGGAAATTCCATGGAATGTCTCCATATTTTTGTCTTGGCTTCAGGGTCCTCTATCCAATGGAGGAAAACACAATGTTACAAACAATCCCTGGGCCCCAAACTTCCTTTGTTAGAGGAATTTCAATGGCAGTGGATTCTATTAGGGGTATAGTTTAAGTTTTTGAGCATTCCTTTTGTCTTTCGAGCTTCGCCCTCTAACCTATGGTCCTATGTGGTGTAAAGAGTTGAAACAAATATCTTTTTGGATCACCAAAACTCTTTCTCTTGCTGGAAAATTTCAAATTTGCTTTAAAATTTTGGTAGCTACACGTGTATTATTCCTCTTATTGGGCCCCTTCTAATATTGCCTACAACAAATTAAAAAACTTCAAAGAGATTTTATTTGGGCTAACTTTGAGGGTCACAAGGGATTCCACAAAGTCGCTTGGAATATTTTTTGCCAACCCAAGGAAGATAGGGGACCAGGTCTCCTAGATATTAAAATTCAAGGCCTTGCTCTTGGTGCCAAATGGATTATTAGAGGACTTTCTGTGGATGAATCCTGGAAGATTTTTCTCTGCCATTGTATCTCTTAGGGACTCCCATGTGGTATAAAGACTTAGTAAGGCTTGGGACTTCATTCCCTACTTATTACCCCAGTGCCTATTAAAATTAAGGGATCCTTTATGATTCAAAGTCTATGGAAGGCTTGGGAGAAGCTTAAGCCTCACCTTAACTAGGTAGGTGAGGGTTTCATGAATGGTCTCTCCATTAACTCCCAGTCCCTTTAGTGCTCACCTTGCTTAAATTTTCATAATGTACCTTTTGACTTAGTCCGCTGGGTTAAAGGTTTACGACTCTTTAGAAAAGGCATGAAGATTATCAGTGCTCTTTTTTGCAAGGAAAATAGGGTCTAACTTACTTGGCAACAACTTAAGAATAAATTTCATTTAATGAACTTAGATGCAGAGTCTATTGCAGAAATTCAAGGCATCGTACATGATGAATATTTTCATAAAATTGGAGTCAATTCCCTTGTTACTTGGTGAAAGGATTGGCATTGTCATACGACAACCCCCTTTACTCATTACTCTCCTCGGTTGGGGTACCAGTTACTTGATCCACAACATATTCTAGATGATATGCTCAACATCAGATGGAATATTCATTCCAGATATGGGATTTGGGTTTGACATTTTAGTACTGTGTGGTTTGTTATTATTGATCCCAAAAAGCTTATTTATTAAGGTGTTTTTTCTACCAGGGCTTGCATGTGGGAGACTAAATCAAACATCTGTGAGTGCCTAACCCCATTTGCCCAGCTTGCCAGTAACCAGAGATTGTTAAGTACCTTTTTTGGTTTTTCCCTCATGCACAATCTGCATAGTGCTGTATTCATTCCCTTTTCTAACCCTTTTGACCTAAACTCTTCATGTGAAAAATGGCTCTCTTAGGGGACTTGATTCTGTTTCCTAAAAAATATAATCATATTTTACAGATCTTTCAAGCTGACATTTTCTTTCAAATTTGAAAAGCTAGAAACTATGCTTGCTTTAATCATGAAGAGTTGGAACATAGTTTTTCTGTTATTATTAAAATTATTGTGTTATTTAATGTTACTCTTCAGATTCAAAGTCAAATAGACAAGGTCCATTTGGAACTTAATCACCTCCATCATTTTCTTGATCACTAGAGAAATGCTCTATGCACAGTCAGTTGTGAACCCCTTGAACCCCCATGCCATCCTTTTCCTCCTTAGGGACAAGGGCATGGGCCACATCGGTAACAGTCTAGACCAAGACACATAAGTCACTCTCCAAGATGGTCACCACCTCATTGGTCTTCTCTTCATTATGGTGGCTCAAGTGGTTCATCCAGATCTAGGGGTGATGGCAGGGTCTAGGGATCTCCTCCCCCATCCAAGGATGGTGACATCAAACACTGGGGTTTTCCATGCCAAGGTAAATTCCCACACCTAGCTCTATAAATTTCCTTTGAAAGGAATCAAATTGACACATTAGATGCTCATCAAAACATGAGTTTGGAGGCCTTACCTATTGATGAGGATCCTCCTACCTTGGGAGGATGGGGTGGTAATCCTCAGGGTCTATCATCTCCTTCACCTCCCCTGACATCCATGTTTGTCGCGACTGCTTAATTATTCTCTTTACTATTATTTATACCTACTCTTTTTGCTTCATTGTCAAACAGTTGATGTGATGTAATTTTTTGTGGGTGTGGTCACTTTTTGAACACTTTTATAACTTGTTCTGGGTGTTTTTATACCCTTAGTGTGATTTTTATCATGGGGTGTGACTTTTCCACCCATTTTTTTGTATGATTAGCGATATACCATATCTTGAGTAAATAAAATAAAATACAATAAAATAAAACAGATGGTTTTCTCTCAAAAATTATTTACTCACTGTGTATGGACTGTGAAAGCATAAAGTATTTAGTACTATATCTTGTTTTACATATATATAGAGACACTTTTCAATTAAAAAAACCCATGATTGACTGTAGCAATTTTTTTAACTAATTTTTTCATTGACAAAGATGATTCAAGTGGGAAAATATTTTGAATGTTTAAATAATATATTGGTGAAATCTATATTTGAAACGTTTCTAAATGTTAATTTTTTTTATTGCACACAAAAATCTATAAATATTAATGGCAATAACTGCAAATTACATCAATTTAGAATTAAAATTTTGTTTTCTATAAAGAATTATAACAAATATTAATATTGTCTTTTATGTGTGCTTTTTTTTCTATAAATAATATTAGCATATGAAATGTAATGTTGAAGGGATAAAAAAATTATATTGATTTTTTTTAATTTAGAAAATTGTTTTGGGAAGGTTTTTTTGCATGATTAATTTAAGTCTTGTTATTTTGTCCATCCTCATATAAAATTGACTTTGGAGGATTTTAAGACTAACTCACATTTAATTTGGCATAGAACATTACTATTTGAAATGCCCCTTTTTAATCAGTTCACTCCCTTAATGTTGGGTTTTGATCAACTTTAACTCCCATATCCTTTTGGGCTTGTAGTACCTCCTTAGCCACTTTCTACTTTTGCATCATAGTTGTATCAATGAATCTTACAACTGACATTAAACTTCCAATGGCTTGAATGATGTTCCCCTATGATAGTTTGCTTGCCCATGTGATGAGTTATATGGGTATGCCTTCTTGAATTTATCCACCTTTGCTTGTTTTTGTTGAAATTATTTGGTTGAATCCAACTAATGGTTCTAAAGGTTAGCTAGAGGGCCCTAGTTGTGGCATAAGTAGCATGTTTGTATATACAAGTGGAGGGAATGGAGATAGTGGAAATGTAGGTACCATTGCTATATTCTATGGAGGTAGAGGGGTGATGGTGGGAATTGGAGTGAAAAATGGAACATGTGATAATGGTGTAGACGTGGGAATATGAGAGGAAATTAGAGGCCCAGAAATACCTTCCAATGGGAAAGAAACAATAAAAGACATGAGAAGGAGAAGAAACAATATTCACAGAAGAAGGAACACCAAAAACAAGAGAAGCATGTAGATGAGGAAGAGAGGGAGGAAGTGGCCAAACATTGAACAATAAAAGGAGAATAAGGAGAAATATTATCTAGAGAAACACTCACAGAAACACCAATATTTATAGGGGGAACAAACAACATAACAAATAATAGAACAAACAAGAGTACTTATAGGATTTTCACTAGGAAGGATGCTAGCCAAATATTTTTGTTCCTACTCTTTTTGGTCTTTATCTTCCTTGGCCCTTTTAGAATTTTCATCCTTGTGGTCCTCACCCTTCATTTACTTTTCACTACTATCATTAGGGTATATTTACTCACTACTTATATTTCCACTAGCTACCTTGACAAGTGGATGGTCTGAATGCCTTATTTGTTGAGGTCCATAGGGACTTTTAGATGCTTGGAACCCTTGGTCTGGGGAATCTTTTTCAAATTTCTCCTTTCAAGTATCCTTTACAGTGCTAGAAGGTCCCCTTGAATTTAACTTATTGGGAATCATTGGGGTTGAGACCAAACCAAAATTATTTTAGGAATTTTCTATGAAAACATGGCACCTTGCTTCTCTACTCTCAATTTTTGTCTTGTCCCATCGCTGGCTCTCACCTACCACGATGAAAGGATTTGGGGTACCCAAGCCTTGAGGTCTTAGACTACCAAATCCAAAATAAACCTATTTTGTCATTATCATCTCCCCAAATTTGGGTGTCTTAGCATTTTCAAGTCTTTGGTGGCTAGGGGATCGGGAAGGCATGACAATTGTTGATATTGAGGTTTACCACCTCATCATCTTTTGATTCCTCTTCTATTTCTAGATTAGACTAACCCTAGTCATTGCTTTAACTTGTTTTTTATTTATACATATCTTAATAAGATAAAATTTTGAATATTAAGATTGTACAATATATAAAAATAAATATAAATATGAATGTTACAACTAGATACTCTTGAGATATTATAGTTACTATAAATGGAAAAGTGTAAGAGGATTAAGATGCTTAGCTTGTTTCGGAATTGTGCATGTTTGAGACCAAATAAAAGTGACTAAAAGGGATAGAAAAAGGACTAAGAGTCACTCAAATCAAGAACCTAAATATTTGGATTAGTTGGATGAGTCCTCCAAATTTGGACTCATGGTTAAAATGGAGTTTGCTTCTGTTGGATTCATCTTGTTGGATTGTGCCTCACTATTTTGGAACACGTCATTGCACCTACTTGTAAATTTTCTTCCTTTGTGACATCAGTCACTTGTTATATTTGTAGAATCTAGAAACATGTCTCCTCTTCAAATCCTTGATTCAAATTTTGACACTAAGTTAACCTATAAAAATGGGAGAGAGTGATGGGTTAAGTTGACCCTAACCACTTCTCAATGAGTCATTGAGTGTTGCCTATATATTCAATACTTTGATGAGGGAAATCAAATCACATGTAGTTCTTCCCCTTAAGTGATTGTGTGTAATCATGATCCACTAGTATGAATGCATTATATGATCTAGTTTTTGACACTTGACAATGGTAAATTTGACTTGACTAAGGTTATTCAGAATTGGTTAGGACATGGTCCTTGTAACTAATTTTTTATTTTTAAAGTACAAAGAAATCCTTCTCAATGTGCAAATGTGATAATGGATGTTTTATTGATAATAATTATAGGGAATACGTTCAGGGTTGTCTTGTATAGAGAACTAACATTTGGGTAACTTTTCACACCACTGACATGTAAAACGTATGGGTTGACCCATAAAGATGACTTGAATTTGGAAAATGATCATTGCTTGGCGTGCAGATGAACCCAATAATATTGGACAAATAAGGAAATATAGAGGCATCTGGGAATGGCCAGTAGTGTTTGGAAAGTAAGAAAATTGATTTAGTGATCTAGAGACAATTTGAGTATGGTTTAAGTATGTTAGACACAAACTAGGAAATTTGTGTCAGTGACTGACAATAAATTTGGAAGTTCAGATCCATAGAAGGCAAGCATATAGGAGATAAGGGTGTAGAAGATCCATATATGTATGCACAATTCATGTGTGATAAAGATAAATCAATCTGACATTTTCCAAGTGTTTAATATCATATTTTGGTGTTCCAAAAATGAAAAACAATGCTAGATTAAAAGGATAAAGAGATGTACCTTGGTGTGTAAACACACTATGTATTTGGAAGAAGGATCCAAGTGTGCAATTTATTCATTAAAACCTACAAGGAAATATGAAAGATCAATGTCCACCAAATGTAATCATAAATAAACTAAAATAATTGAAATTTAATGAGTAAAGAAGGAATACACCTATAAGTGGCTGAGCTATGTCACTCTTTGAAGTGTTGGAGATGCGCTTCCCTTTTAAGTCTTGGAGATTTGGGTTCATCATGCCTCAATAGAGCATGCCACTGTTAAATACTAGTTTGGAAAGATGAATTCCCCAACCCTCATGAAGGAGTAGTGTTAGGCCATTGGATCTTCTTTGAACCTCAACCACACTACCCATTTAATTGAATCTTGAACCTCAATATTGGAGGGTGGAAACCATACTAAGATCATATTAAATGATTCTTGAACCTCAAATTGGAGGGATGGAGTCCCCATAATAGGACTCATATGTCAACTGAATCAACTGGCGCAAATGGACTTATAGATTAAAAATGTTACATTCAATACCATCAATGCCAACTTCATTACCATCAATGCCAATTTTGAAAAATAGAAAAACTATAATAGTGTGTATGAATAATGTTCATGCCCCATAATCTGAGCCAACTATACCAATATGATACAAAATGTCATTCTGTCCTGAATCTAATAAATCTAATAACATGTCATTCATGTACCTATAAAATTTTGCATATGCCCCCAAAATTTGTCTCAAATTGTTAATATCTATCCAATGTTCTAAACTAAACTGCTAATCTAACCCACTCTGAATCTTAAAATGTTGTGAATCTATCCCTAAAAATTAAAAATCTATGTGTAGGTTTAATCTCTATGATAAGCCCACTAATATGCCCCTTCTTTTGAGGTGAGTCATGTAGCATGCAAATTACTCAACTCAAAAGAAGAGAGTTAACTACATCATGTTATCTAGAAAGATGTAAGCATTTAAAAACATGTGCTAATGTGTAGAGAATATGCCATTACAATATGAATATCATTAAGACACATATGAAACATGTATCCTAAGGCATGTAAATGTCATGTCTTGATAGATATAATAATTAGGAATGTAGTATTAATCACCATAGATATAAATATTAAATAATAAGCTACACATGAATATGACTGATATGAATCATGGAATTAGAAACTAGTAGGAAGGTGTGTGATATGGATCATGGGACCACAAGTTGAGTAAATAATCATAGATTTATCCAATCATAAGTACACAAATGTCATGGCCATGACACACACAATATCGCACAAGACAAGATCCACACTCATTGAACAATAAAATGTCACATAAGGTAATAACCACACACAATAAAAATCAATGTCACACAATAAGGAAAGGGCACCCGCAATGAAAAATCAAATGTCACACAAGACAAATACCATACAAATAAAAAGTCATTAGCATATAGATAATAAAACAACAATAATGAAGCATAAAACAAGTCAAACTAGTCTACACCATCCATCTACGTGAATGCCACAACATAATAGAGTAGTGTAGCTACTAAAATATCATATAAGACACTTGACAATGTCATTTTAAACCTAAATTCACCATATAATTGTGCACATATATATGTATTAACAAAGGTTCTTAGAAAACCCATCAAAACATGTTAATACAAAGATAAACATGCAAATTATAAACAAAATTATAACACAGACATGAACACAAACTAAACCAGGCCATTTTTTAGTTAAAGATTATATATTTATTCATGAAATGTAGAATTAATAGGAACATAAAATTTAGTATAACATAAATGGTTAACATATTTAGTGAAAAAAAGCATTCATTACACACAAAATAGTGACAATAGACATTTGGGTGAAACCATTTCAGAACTTCATATTAATCTCTATCACATCAAAACTCTTTTACAATACAACTGAGCACTATATATAAAACTTGCAAAAGACCTTTTTACTTTCTATTCCATCCCGTCACTACAAATAAAAGAAAGACTTTGTATTTTAAAGACTCTTGACATGATTTCAAGTGTCAACTACATACAAAAAAAGATACAAAATACAAAATAATGTGAGTCACACATGTGTCTATCAAATGTAGTCTATGATTTTGTAGCCCTATATACTACCAACACTTTCTCAAACTTAAATAGTTATCTTGTCCTAAGACAAAGTCACATGAAGTATGTCTTATGCTAGTGCTGAAAATTGTGTCTGTTGCGAAGAATTAGATTAGAAACATAAGTTATGGAAATCATTCAAGGTGTCGTTTACAAGTTTTCACCCCTTGCACACTAAGTAGCCACCCTTTAATGTTTTCAATTAAGTAGCGTAATAATATACCATCCTCATGGGTTTTTAATATATTAACATAACTAGGTGGCTGCCCTTTATAGGTTTTCAACCAACATGGTCCCACTCCTAATGTTCAAGGCCTTCCTATTACAAAATGCTTCAAATTTTCAAAATTGGAGTGTGCACAATACTTACACTGAAGGTGGCATCTTGGATTTCATTGGTTGAGCTAGAGGAAGCTACACATATAGTTTTACTTGTGTCTAAGAAGAAGATGTTGTTGCTATAGAATTTATTGGTGGAGGTTGTATTTGGAATTGAGGCACAAACTATGAAACTGCAAAAATATTTGTCTAATAGAGCTCTTATTGTAAAATGGACAAATGTATTATGTAAAATTTCATTTTTTAAGTCTACATATTCAACATAACATTGTATGTACATTCAAATGATTGCTTGAGTGTGATGTCCAGTGCATCTGAAGTAGCAGAATGGTCATCCATGGTAGATTTGGATTTTTTCACCTTTGTGAAATTTGGTGTGGCCTCATTCCATGTGTTAGAAAATTGTTACTTCCCGTCAAGCATATTCTAAGTGATGTTGTGAGTTTGGTGTGCAACAATGTTAAGGACTTGTTCATATTCCCCAATGAGCTAAAAAATGGCCTATCTCAACCTTAAGATTCTAGCCTTCCACGTGAATTTTCTATAACTTATATGTGGCACACCAATATTTTATGAGCTGAGAGAGAAGGGCTATGCGGTATTTTTCCTCTGACATGACTTGGTTACCCAAACCTTGCATGACCAAGGTAGGACATGTAGTATCAATCAACTCATGAGATTTGGTGAGGCGAAGGTTGAGATCTACATTCTCTTCCCTAAGCTAAAGAACTTATTATTTCAAAGCTAATGCATTCTACGTGATGGATTATTAAAAGGTAGTTGCTCCCTCAATTTTCTTAGTGAGAGGTAGTTGTGACACATCTAATGATGCCTCTTTCACTATTGTAGCTAAGGACAAAGTTGAATTCACAATTGCCACACGTGATTTTTTAATCTGTGTCATGGGTCAATAAAATGTTGTGTAACATGTGGAAGGTGTTGAGATATCCTATAATCATTTGATAGAGATATGGGGATTGTGATAAAATGCATTTTCTTGTGTACCCCCTTGGGTAGGGTCTAAGCCTTGAGATGTGGATGATGGTTTTTGGGTCTCAGATATCCTCACCATCTTGGTAGCCTTATTGTCTTTTTGGATGCACTTTCTTTTTCAACCTTGCACTGAATTTTTTTCTTGGCTTTGGATTCAACCTTTGTGTTATCTTTAGAATATGCCTCTACCTTGGATTTGTCATATACCTTGTTATTGGCCTCTTATTTATGGGCCTACTTCTTTGCTTGCTCCACTTGAGTGTGTAGTGCTTTTTTTGCCTTTATTTATTTTTGTGTTTTTTTTGTGGCCTCAAATCCATCATTCTTATTTCACACTGCCTATGCTTCCTAATTTGTTTTCTATTGTTGTTTCCTTGCAACTTCTTATTCCTTCTTCACCTTTACTTTTTCAGCTCTTTTATTTTCTACCTTAACTTCCTCATCCTTTTCCCTGAATTCCTTCTCTTCTTATGTTGCTTCTCCTCCTCACTAGCCTTCCACTTTGCCTCTTCCTGATTATTTATTTTTAATTTTGAGCCTTACTTACAACCACTTGTTGTGACTTTTCTTCTTGTTTCACCATGGCAACTTGTTTTTGTGTTGTGATATCCATTTGTTTAGTAGGTTTCTCGAGCTATGGTGGAGTTATCTATTTTTGATCCTACATAGGAGTTGGTGAATCAAGTGGTAACTATGCATCAGATGATGAGGTATATTTAATCATACTTCCTCTCTATGTTGATGCCTTGTGTCTGGAAGAGGGTACCCCCTTGAGGTTATTGTTTTCTCTCTTGTAATCTTGGACTATGTTTAGTGTCTATTGCTCAACTCCCTGAGTCTAATGAGGTTCAATTTCCATCAGAGGATCTAAAAAGGAAACCATATGTTCCTTTATTGTTGGGGACACTTTGGACATAGAATGGGTCCTTTTATTGTGTAGTTGAACAGGAGGTGGGCTTTCCTATAATGGGGAGAGATCTCCCTACAAAGTGTAAGATCATGCAATTGTATCCATATGAAATATCTCAACTAAAAAGAATTTATGTGATACCTCATTACATATGTTTTTGATCATTGACTGTAACACTTCATATTCATCAACACCCAACTCTATAAAATTGCATCCTAAAATAATTTTTTGTATATGCCTATTGCCTAGCTAAGATTTGACATAGTGTGTCATTTTCTTAGGTGGGGAGGTGAATCTCATCATGTTGGTTCCTTCCACTTGCTATTATCAGTCTATGATGGAGTTAATTTTATTTATAATGGTACTTGTGCTTTGGATTCTGAATGCAAGGGTTGTTGTGAACCTAGAGGCATAGATCGTAAGGGTTACATTGGTCTGGAATCTAGAGATTTTAATCATAGGAATTCTACTTTGGCACCCAACATGGTAATGAATAAAGATAGTAGAGTAGCTATTTCTTTGGGTAATTCATGGACTCTAATGTGAATCCCATTATGCACTTTATGACAGATGCATGGCAGCCTAGATATTGCAGAACATCCTTAGATACCCTAGGGTGGGAGATAATTAGGGTTTGAATATAAATCCACCATTAGTTGAACTTGGATAATTAATTATATTATTTACCTATCTTGGTCTAGGTGAGGTTGGAAAATACAATCGTAGACCAAAAATATTCATCAAGGTTGATCAAGCCCTCTAGTGACTTCCACTGGGTGTTTCCAAACAAGTTTTCGCTTTCACATTCAAAAGGAAATGAGAAACTAAGATAAGTGGTCAAGGGCTTGTACGTACCCAGATGAGGTCTTACACACCAGATTCAGATGACGGAAGGAACTCCTCTTTGGTTGTGGAGGATGACACCTGTAGAAGAAAGAGACTAAAACACAGAAGTTGTTAGATGGCTAGAAAGTGGACTGCCAAGCAAAAGCTTGGTCCTAAAAGTGCAAAGACTTATTGGAGGATGACAGTCCACTGATAAAAAGTAGAATATAGTCAGAAATAGAAATGATAAAGACAAAATGAAAGAAATGAAAGCAAATGCATACCTATTTGTAGCAATCTGTCTTGCACAGTCACCGACGTCGATTATTCTGTCAGCGTCGATAGTTAAAGGTCACCGATGTCGGTTAGTCTGCCGACGTTGGTAGGGGAAATAGTCCTGGTAGCCGGCGTCGATCAGGGAAATGGCTTTTGACAAGGTCTGAATGAGTTGCAGGTCAGTCAGGTCGATCAAAATGGTCTTGGGAGGGTCTTTAGGACTCTGATAGCTTGTGCTGAGTTGATTGGATAGAGAGTATTGTCTAGAGAGGGACTAAATAGGTGACAGAGGCAAAAAAGGGGGGATAAGGGTGAGAGAAGGCTTTTCAACCTCTCTAGGAAGAACAGACAAGGTTGTGTCAAGGATGCTTGGAATGGACAGTAGATAGAATGCTAATATATTTGAAATGACATTGAAATAAAAATAGTACAAATACTTAGCTGTGGCACGAGTTGGCAGAGGTGCAGGAGCTGTGTTTCCATTGTGGCTGGTGATGGAGATGTCATGCAATCTTCAAACCTGTATGGAATGACTGGTGCTGGTCCTCAAAACCTAGAAAATGTTGATACCTGTGAGAAAATGAGAAGCAAGAATGCTAGGAAGCAAGAGCAAGAGAATTTTGTTTCGCGGGAAGAGGATTCGAGATTCATGATTAGCCGACTGATGATTAGTGATTCGTGATTAGCCTGAGTGAGAGGTTAGAACTTTGTTTAAGTAAACTGACATCAGCAATCTCATCGACGTCGATTGACATTTGACAGACGTCAGTGGGTGGAGAATGAGTAAAAGGGCTATCAAGCCCGTTCTCCATCCACCAAGTGCATAATCCATTGGAGAATTGTCGAAGGTTGGGCTAAATATGCACGAGAGTTGGTTAGGCAGTTGGAAAGGAGTAAGAATAGTCTTGGGTGAGTCACTTAGTCTTAAGGTGAGTCATAGGGTAGGAAATGGTCCAAGGTGAGGTGTCTTAGGCGAGGTGTTATGGGTGATGTGTCAAAGGGGGAGGTTATTAATTCAAAATAAGTTATTATTTTAAATTAGTAAGTGTGTGGGTTAGGAATGGGTTAGGAATGGACCAAGGGGGAGGATGACCAAGGGTTTAGACATGATTTTGGTGTCTACATTTGCCTCATTTTGTCTTGTTGGTTGTTCTGACGAACTGCAAGACAAAAATAAGAGTTGATTGCCCCAGGTATAGGATGAGATTGTTTTCATCCTGTTGGTTGTTCTGGCAAACTACAAGACCAAAAAAAAATGAATGTAGATTACCCCAATTATGGGATGAGGTATTCCCCCTCAAAGTGGGAGTCGAGAGAAGGAAACCTGAAATCAGGTGCCAATTTGATAGATAGTGGATGGATATGGTGAAGTTTGAGTGTGAACGCTGTAAAAGTTTGAGATTGCATGCATACCACTTCACGAGATGGTCAGGTCAAATTGTCGCAGGTTAAGGTCGAGGAGTGCCAAAATTGAAATAACTAAGCCCCAACATTTAGTCGTAGCTGATTGGGTTATTCAATCCAAGCTGTAGCTCCAATGGTCGTCGTGTTCTAAGTATCTCAGGCTCAGGTAGTGCTCTTGGAAAACACAAAAATGTCACAAGTAGTGGGAATCAACTTGCTCGCGATCCTATACTTGTGAGGGTTAAACTATGGGTTGCGGACAATTTTGCTAACCATTCGTGAGGTAGCATACATGCAAAAACAACCAAGGCAACGTTGTCTTGGAAGTGGTTGTAGTCAAAAGAGATAGTCGCGATCTCCATGGTCGTTGGTCGAGGTGGATGGTCCTTTGGATGGATGAATGAAGGAATGGCCAAGCTAACCTCAATTGACCCCATGTCAACTGAGTGCTGCCTACATAGCCCCTGTCATTAGGGCCTCAGGCCAATGTAGTTCTCTCAAGAGGGAGGAAAAGGGTCAAAGTGGTTGATGTGTTTGGTTTGGTCATGATAATGTTGTAGAACTTGCCATATGTCTAAGGGTACATGCTTGAAATGATGAGAGGAAAGATGATGTTACACCTTGTTCCATTGTGTGTAATGGTGTATTCTGTAACATTAGTCGGAGTTTTTTATCCCTAGCAATTGTCCATATTAAGTAATGGATGTATGCTAAAAATGAAATGGGTCTATTTATGCTTCAATAAGTAATGGTTTATGCTCGACATAAATTATGTGGTCAATAGTTTCCATGTGTATTGGTGTCCATAGAAACTAGTGTGAATAAGTTATGATAATGTGAGTGGTCTGAAAAAGGTTAGGTTGGGTTGGATGACAAATGATTTAGTTAAATGTGACCAAAGGTAAGGAGGAAGTGAAAGGCATTTTTGCCTTTTCATTGACAAGGACCATAATGATAACATAAGTAGGGGGTTTTTAGAAACAAAAGCCCCGTTCATGCATTACGTCGTTTGACCATTGGTTATGTTAGAGAGGTAATCAAATCACTTTGATATTTAAAATGAGCTCGAAATCCCTTGAGTAGGTGATGTGATATGTGAGGAGAGGGTAACCCCTTATAGTAGGGATAACTTTGCCCTTTTTTATAGGAGACCTTGAGACTACTACAAGCCAAGTCTATGACCCATTTTTTTTTTTTTTTGAGCATATTGATCAATGCGGGAAGTCTACATAGAGATGTCATTTTGTTTTGTGGTCATTTGTGAAGCTGATCGATGCGGGAAGCTTCTGAGAAAGTGCTATTTGTAGCAAGAGTCTAGTCATAGCCATCCTTCGAGGGAGAGGTCTATATTTTTGCTTTATATATATATGAGGGCTTTGAATAGCTATCCTTCGAGGGAGCAGTCTATTAGCTACAACAATGATAGTATAGCTGTCCTTCGAGGGAGCAGCCTGCCTTTAGAGTTTATGACCTTTGATATTTTATTATTTTTTGACAGAATTTTGAGTCATGGACAAGAATATAGAAGTTCAAGAGCTCCATTTTATGAGGACAAAGCATTCATACTTTATAAAAGGGTTACATAGGGCTTGATTTAGAGAAACAAGGTTGAAATAAATGAGGATTAAGAGGACAAGGGTTGCTCAATGGACGAGCTCAAGTTAAATGTCAAGTGAGTGAGTACTCGACTAACAGTAGAATGGTCGCAGATGCAAGGCATTAAGGGGCTCAAGTTCTGGTCGGCCTTCAAGAAAAGATAGATGATAAGTCCCTGATCCATACTTGTGCGTGATGATGTAAGGTCCTAGCCAATTAAGAGCAAATTTGCCTCATTTACTCCATTCCATATTGGTCACATGTTGGTTCTCTTTGAGGACGAGGTCTCTGATCTTGAAATCTTGTTCTCTTAGATTTTTGTTATAGGCTCGTTTGATGCGATTTTGATAGACATGGAGATGGTTGAGGGCAACAAGATGATGCTCGTCGAGTAACTCAAGTTGAGCTAATTGATCTTGATGAAAGTCATCATTAGAAAGAATTTCATGTAGAGAGATGTGAAGAGATGGGATCTATACTTCGAGAGGTAGGACAGCCTCTATTCTGTACACTAGAGAGAAACGGGTAGCACCCGTAGAGGTTTGGATGCTAGTGCGGTAGGCCCACAAAGCGAAGGGAATGTGAATGTGCCAATCCCTTCCAGTGTCATTGACCACCTTCATGAGAATTTTAGTTAAGATTTTGTTGGAAGCCTTGGCCTGCCCATTTGCTTGTGGGTAGTAAGGCGAAGAAAAGCTGAGTTTGATGCCAAAGGAGTCACAAAGTTTTTAGACAGTTTTGTTTTTAAATGACTTGCTGTTATTGGTTATGATTTTGTGAGGTACACCGAAATAATAGATGATGTGGGTGTTAATGAAGTCAAAAATTTTGTTAGCTTTTGTGGAGACAAGAGGAATAGCTTCCACCCATTTAGTGAAATACTTGGTGGCGGTGATAATGGATTGATGATGAAGAGACGAGTGAGGGTTAATCTCACCGATGAGATCTAAGCCCCACTGTGAAAAAGGCCAAAAATCTTGAGTGACTTATAGGGTGTGGCTAGGGAGATGAAGCAAGTTAGCATGCTACTGACACTTGATGCAATGCTGAACATAGTCGCTACAATCTTGATGAAGAGTGGGCCAATAATAGCCCAGGCAAAGGATGCGCTTGGCAATCGAGTTACCACTGAAGTGTCTGCCACAAATCCTATCATGGACCTGTTTAATAGCATGAGAGGCTTCAGTGGAGGTTAGACAACGAAGAAGAAGGCCATCAAAACCTCTTTTATAGAGAAGACCCCCTAGCATGGTATAACAAGTTGTGCGTTTGATGAAAGCCCACCGTGCATTGCTAGAGAGGTTGGGAGGAATAATAAAATGAGCCAAGTAGTCCACATGTTGTTTATACCACACATCTTATGGACTAGACTCTATGGTGTTGACGAGGTTGATGTCAGTGGAAATGTATGAAGGCAATGACACATGATGTACTATGACGTAAATTCTTGATGAGGATGATGAAGAGGGAATATGCGAGGTGAGGAAAGCCATGGTGTCAGCAAACTTATTCGTAGATCGAGGAATAGTCTGCAAGAGGTAATGGTCGAAAGATGCTAGAAGGGTGTCAACACAGTGTTTGTACCTTTGCAAAATTTTGGTTTTACAAAGATATGAACCGTTGATTTGATTGACGACAAGTTGTGAGTCACCAAAGATGTTGATGGTCTTAATGCTTAAAGAAAGAGTGGTTTGAAGTCCCAAAATTAAGGCTTCATATTCAGCCATATTATTTGTACATTCAAAGTCAATTTTGAAAGATAGGGGCATGGGCTCACCCTCGTGTGGGATGAGGATGACCCCCGCACCCCCACCGAGTTGACATTTAGAGCCGTCAAAGAACATCGTCATTTGGTAGAATGTGTCATCAGTCGAGAGAGTGGCGATAGATTCATCGAGAAACTCACACTGAGAAGGTTGATTGTTAGGAAGAGGGGCATCTGCCAGTTGGTCAGTGATTGTTTACCCTTTTATGGATTTCTACTGGACGAATTCCAAGTCAAACTTAGCAAGAAGCATGAGCCAACGAGCCAACACTAGTTTTGGTATGGCTTGGAATGCATGTATTTAAGAGGGTCAGTGTGAGTGATGACAAAGGTTTTATGATTGAGAAGATAGTGGCAGAGCTTGGTAGTGGCAAAGACTAAGGCCAAATAGAATTTCTCGATATGAGTATATCGAGTTTCATAGTCTACAAGTGTTCGGCTTATGTAGTAGACCGCTTGCTCATGGTGTTGCTTGTCTCGATGCGCGATCATGGCACCTAATAAATGGTTGGTTGCTGAGATGTAGAGGTAGAAGGGTTGGTCATCTTTAGGTGGAATGAGGACTGGTGGAGAGACCAGATAGTATTTAAGAGCTTTAAATGCCTCTTAACAGTCCTTATCCCATTTAAAGGAGACATCCTTCTTGAGGAGATGATGAAAGGGTTGGCAGCAGTTAGAAAGCTGCAAGATGAAGCAACGAATGGACTGGAGCTTTCCTTGTAGACTGTGAAGCTGCTTGAGATTGGTCGGAGGTGGCATCTCGAGGATAGCACAGATCTTGGTGGGATCTATCTCGATGCCACGAAGAGAAACGATGAAACCCAGGAGCTTTCTTGAGAGGACCCCAAAGACACATTTCTTGGGGTTAAGGCAGACATTGTATTGAAGAAGGCAAGCGAAGATGATCTTGAGGATGGTCAAATGGTTGCAACGAAGCTTAGACTTGCCAAGCAAGTCATCCACATAGTCCTCCATGATTTAATGGAGGAGATCATGAAAAATGTAAGTCATGGCATGTTGATATGTGGCACCTGCATTTTTCAGATCAAAAGGCATGACCCGATAGCAGAAAGTCCCCCATGGGGTAATGAAGGTAGTCTTGTGCTGATCTTCTGGTGCAATCAGAATTTAGTTATATCCTGAAAACTCATCCATGAGTGATAGCATCTCATGGCCAACTGTGAGATCAACAAGTTGGTCAATGTTGGGAAGAGGAAAGTCATCTTTGGGATAGGCCAGGTTGAGGTCGCGATAGTCCATGAAGATTCGGATCCCCCTAGTTGCTTTGGTAACAAGGACAATGTTAGATACCCACTATGGATAATCAATGGGTTGGATGAAAGAGACAGAGAGAAGACGCTGAAGTTCCTCTTTGACAAGGAGTGCAATGCGAGAATGCATTTTTTAAAGCTTTTGCCTGACAGGCTTAGCCTCTGGTTTGGTGATGATGTTATGAGTGGAAATGTTAGGGTCGATGCCAGGCATGTCACCATAGGTCTAGGCAAAGGCCTTGCTATTGTCTGAAAGAAATGTGGTATAGTCGATCTGCTCTTGGGCGTCTAAAGATTGACCAATTTTTTAGACGTGAGGAACATCAGAAGATGGAAGGTTAATGTCAATGGTCGATTCATTTAACATAACCTGCATTTCAAAAGGGAAGGAGTGCTGAATGAAAGAGTCATCAACACCCATGTAGGTGAGAATGGCATCATCATCTACGTAGTGGAAAGTATTGATGGTTGCCGATTCATCGTCTATCATGTTGGGATAAATGAGAGGGAGATACTTGGAGACCTCATTGAGTTGATAGGTTAGGGGTTCCAAGCAGATGGTGTTTATGCAAAAAAAAAACTAGGAGGGATGGAAACCACCGACTCCGTAGGTAAAGATGGGGGAACAGGTGAGCTTGGCAGAGATTGGTCTACGATGGGTTCGGGACAAAGGTTTATAGAAGCCTTGGTGGGTTCTTGGAAACCCAAACCATATCGTTTCTTGGCATTGTCATCATTGGGTGGTTCGATGGGCTGATGGGAGCCTTATTCGTAGCGCCCAAAGCCAAAACCCTTCCATGCACACCTATAAAGGTAGGTATGAGCAAAGGTGGAGTTGCCAAGAAAGGAGAAGTCAGATGTGAATGGTTGAGGTGAGGAGAAAGGATTCCTATCAGTAGGAGCTCGATCTAGTCCCCCATAGATGAGATTGGTTCGAAGGCTAGGAGGACCATAAGGAATGACCATTCTGATTCGATGATCATAGCTTGGACTTTGATGAAGCTGTCCATACTCTTGCAGAGTCTAGAACATGTCTATGGTAAGTAAGCGATATTCCCCAAGTGAAAGTCATTGGAAGATATCTTCCATGGGGTCCTTGGTTGTCGCTTGAGAAGGTGATGTTAGGGCAATCACCATTTGCGTACTGGTTGAAGCTTCTACGGATGGAGGCGGTGTTTGGGTTGGGGTCTTGAGAGGAATGAGAATGTCATTTGGTTGATAGGTCATGTTACAAGTCTTGAAAGGGGATGGGTCGGTAGGAATGACATGGACTTGCCCATCGTGTTCAAATTTGACACAACGGTGAAGTGTAGAAGGGATGCAAGCTATGGCGCAGATCCAGGGTCATCCTAATAGCATGTTATATTGGAATTCTCCCTCAATGATGTAGAAGAGCTTCGAGATTGTGCGTGAGCCAACACAAATATGGAAGACGACGGTGCTAATAGTGTTATCAATAGTATCATTAAAGGATTGAAGGATTGAGTCAGTTTTTGATACGCAATTCTTGGGGAGGGCCAATTGATCAAAGGCGTGGGTAGAAATGATATTAATGCTGGCACCCCCGTTAATCATAACTCGCTTAATATGGGTTCGATCAACATAGGCTGTGATGAAAAGAGCAGTGTCTTGATCTTTTGAGGTAGAGGTAGGAATTTTAGAATCACTGAAAGTGATAGAGGTGACAGGGGATAAAGAATGGACCAGGGCAGCTAGTGGTTGAAGGTCTTCAGGTTGGACCTCCGTTGCCTGTAAGGCTCTAATTAGAGCTTGACGATGCTGGGGTGAGCTTTGGATGAGGTCATACAAGGTCATCTTCATGGGTGTTTGGTGAAGCTATTTTAACATAGAGTCATGGATTGCCCCTGAAGAAGAGGGTTGGGATGCACCCAAGATGGAAATCTTGGGCTTTGGTGGTTGAGGTGGCTAGACAAAAGGGTAGGTCCAAGGAATAACAGCTTTTTCTTTTGCCTTATCCTTTTGTGACCTAGTGGTTATGTGGATGGCATTAATTTCAAAGAGAGGAGGTGAAGGAGATGGAGGGGCCATAGTTTGTTGATGAGATGTCGATGTTGATGAAGAGGTTTGAGGGATATGGGAAGGTGTTAGAGGTTTGTCGACAGTGTCCTCAAGAAGAAGAGTGTCTTTCTCCATGTATTGGTGAATGACCACTTTAAGTGCACAACAATCCTCGGTATCATGTCCTGGCATATGATGATATGGGCAAATCTTAGTATCATCGAACCAAGAAGGTTTTGACCCGAGGAGTTGGAATGGCTTGATAGGTGGAAGGGTTATGTTAGAGGTCTGCAAAAGTTGGCGCAATATCAAAGCGTATGAGCCCACTAAAGGGTCCATGCTTGTTAATGTGTGAGATGCTGGTGACTTTTGCTTAGGGGGTGTTGAAGGAGGCTTCCTTACCACCTTTTGGGTTGGTGGTGTGGCCACATGCGGAGATGACACTTTCTTTGTGAGAGGTGCCAATTTTTTCAGAGAGGATAGGCTTGTGGTAGGCAAAGGAAGTAGTGGAGGTAACTTGTTTTGGTTAGGGGTCAGAGTAGGGAGCACTCCTATTAGGGTAGAAGGATGAGGGCCCAAAATGGAGGGCAATGGTGATGGTGGAGGAGGGGTTCGCTGCCGTGGCTTAGCAGTCTTCTTTGGTTTGGTTTGAGGACTGCTATTGGGTGAGGCAAGGTTCAAGTCTACCTTCACTTGCGGGTGAGTGAGGTTAGTGATGGGGCAAACACTGAGTGACTTGATGGGTTTTGATATGGTGGATGAGGGTTTATGTTTTGATGTGAATGGTTAAGGTTTTAAAGGTTTAGAAGTAAAAGTCTAGTCACTATTGGAAACTTTTGGAGATTTTGTCACAAGAGGGTTGGCGGCAAGAGATGATACAAGCTGGGTAGGATGAGGAGCTTTGAGTTGCTCCCATAATGCCTGATGTTCCGCTTTCCTCAATTGGAGAAGTCCTAGTTTCTCTACTAATCGAGAGAATGGTTGGGAAGATGTAGGATGAGGCTTTGGTCCTTTAGAAGATGTGGATTGTTGTGGGGCCAAAAATGTGTTAGGTGTGGCAGTCTCAGACCCAAGGTGTGGGGGAGTTATAACTGGATTATCGTTAGTCGAAGAAGATGGAGAGACAGGTTCTTCTCTTGGTGGAGAATGAACTAGAGAATGTGGCTCCTTAAGAGGGTAGAGGATAGGGATGATTGTGCCTTCTACGTGCGGTTGAGGAGTAGGAAGGGTAGGGTCCTCCATTGGTAGGAGGAATGATGAAGGTGAGGTTGGTGGTGCTGGTATGGCCAAGGCATCCTCCAATATAAGGAAAGTTGATGGAGAGCTAACAGGAGAAGAAGATTCATCCACGTCTGATGGATTGATGGGCGGACTAACCTCTTGAGACTGTGAGAGAGGTTGGTCAGATATAAGAGGCGAGACCATGTTGACTGTACATATATTATGTTCTTGAGAGTCATTAGTCATGGTCTGCACGTTGTTTTGGCTAGGAGGATGATTGGGAAAGGGTTGTTTAAAGATGTCTATGCTTTGATTGGGTGGCATGTCTGGGTTGTCTAAGACAAGGTCACCTTTATCAAGCATGTCCTGAATGATGTTCTTGAGAGTCTTACAGTTGCCCGTGTCATGGCCTTTGACACAGTGGTAATTGTAGAAGTCATTCTCCCTATACCACGCAAGGATAGCGCGCGAGGGATCGAATTGAGGAGGCAGTCAGATTTGGGGGAGATTGATGACTCTCTATTCGACAAGTTTATCCAACACAGATGTGTATGATTCTCCTAGTGGAGTATAATGATGCTGCGCATATCTTTGCTAGAATTGTTTGGTGATGTAGTCTGATGTGGAAGGTTGAGATTGGTTATTTGTTGAATAAGATGATCTAATGACTATAGCATTTGTTGATGCCTTAGATTTGGAATTAGAAGAATAAGGTTTAGAGGAAGAGTCATTGGACTTGGTGTTGGGGTTTTTACTTCTCAACTTGACTTTGTTTTCCTCGACGACACGTAGTTTAAGCTTTCTAGCCATCGTAAAAGCCTCGTCAAAGGTGCAGAATGTCTAGACCCGCAAGGTAGAAGAGATGTGCTTGGCACATGCTCTTGAAAAGAGCTCAATGAGCTCAGGTTGAGGTAGGGAAAAGGAGAGTTGATTGATCAGGCCTCTCCAATGAGAAACAAAATTGGCTATGGATTCATCGTCAAATTATCGGATAGAATACAGATCTGTGATTGAGACCTTTTTGGTGATATTGATCGAGAAGTGGTTGAGGAAGAGTTGGGCTAGCTGGGTGAATGTGAAAAGAGAGTGACTGGTGAGAGAGCTGTACCAGTTGAGAGCAGCACTAACAAGTGACATGGGGAATGTGCGTAACAACAACGCATCATCATGCACTATGAGATAACAAGCATGTCTGAATGCTCGTAGATGTTGTTGTGGGTCTTCCTTACTCTGAAAACAAGAAAATTTAGGAAGTTCCCACTGACTGGGATACGGCTGGATCAGGACTGAGGGATGAATGGATTCATTGCAAATTTGCTCATACGAGAGAGCATTTCGTGAACCAAAAATAGAGGTCTTGAGACTAGACATTTTGTCCATCAGCACTTTGATTATATCAGCTGACGGATTGATGGGTGGAGCGCCCCCTAGGTTGTAGGGCATTTGAAAGGTATTAAGAGGAGCGTATGACGTGGTTGGTTGCACTTGTGTAGGCGCAACATATGGGTAGCTAGTTATCGGGGCAGATGTTGAAGCCAAGGGCACTTGTGCTATGGGGTTGGTGGGCACAAATTGGATAGGGGCCGTCAAAGGTGGTTGAGGGGTGGCCACACTTGTTGAAGGGTAGGCAGTTAATCTTGTGTTGATAGGTGTAAGAGTAGGGGGATAGAGACCACTAGGTTTTGGAAAGGTGTAGAATTTTGTTGAATATATTGAGGTTGAGGGGGTGCCAAAACCCCCATGGAGGTAGGTCTAAAAGGAGAGGCTAAATTTTGAAGATAGGACACAGTCAGGTTATTAGTCGAGGTGTTGGCTTGATTGTTTAGAGGTTGAATTGTGGACGTTGTTGATATCGCTGCTGTCTCGACTAAGGAGGTTGGCATCCCATAAATTGGGTTGCCTGAAGAGTCTCGCATTTGGCTTCTCATGAGATAATGTTGAAGGGCCTTGACATTGAGGTCAAAGAACTTTTCAAAGTCTTGGTCCCCCTCAAGGACAGTGGGAGGCTGAGTCGGGGTTGGTTGGGTAGGATTTTGTTCGGTTTTTGAATGATACTCCATTAGAGGACTGGTTATGGACGGTGAAGGTGGAAGCAGTTATTGCCTCGCATGGTCAAGAAGAGCCTTGGTTTGACTACGTGTCAAAACCATTCAAGGCAAGAAATAGTCAAGTTTCAAAAATTGTGTTTTTCAGTCTCATAAAACCTGAATGGGTGTTGGACAGCAAGAAAGTTGGATTTTAATCTTGCTGTTTGATAAGAGGATTTTAGACAGTGATCGACGTCGGTTAAAAAACTGATGCTGGTGAGACAAGATGCCGATGTCGGTCAGATAATCGATGCCGGCGAAGAAATGTTGCCGATGTCGGTGGTAAAACTGATGTTGGTTACTGTGTTTTCTAGAAACTCAAAAAATTTGAGAGTTTTTGGAAAAAATGAAGAAAATGTCCTCACTAGCTCAAAAAAAATCAGATGGGAATAGAAAAGAAGATGAAGACAGGCAGATCCTAAACATTAAATCCTAAGAATAAACTTTTAGAATCTTGTTAGCTTATGCCTTAGAGTGTGTTGGGGAGGTTGGCTTGTAGAACGGGTCCTAGAAGAGGTAGTCTAAAGATGGTTTCAGGTCAGTTTCAGTGCTCAAGAGTCTGTGTTAGGTTTCGTATGTGGCTTGGTGCTAGGAGCTTGCTCCCCTCACTTCACGAACCCAGAGTCGAGCTGGGCCGCTTAGCCAGTATATACTTCCCCTAGAGATTATCCTCTACCAGAAAATAGAGTGGGCTTTCTCCTTGGTAGTGAAGTCCAAGTGGGATTGCCGAGACGGGTAAGGTATCCACTGGGTGATGAAATCCCAGTCGAGCCTTGTCTCAGGTAAGTTTTGATGTTTGATTTGTGCAAGTGATTTGGTTGTGTAACATAAGTGGCCTATGATTAATTCATGATACGGTTTTAATTACTAGATGTGTGGACTAAATATGTATGCAATCAAAAATGAAATGCAAAAGATTTTAAGCCCAAAACAAAATGTGAGTTCAGATGAAAACAAGTTGAGAAAGGGTTGAAGAGTATGACTTTTGACTAGTCTAAGATGCAAGAAAAGAAAGAACAAGAATGATTCTTTTTAATTTTTGCTGATAGTGTCTTTTGGAAGAGATAAAAGAAAGAGATGTAAGGAGAAACCTAATGCACCCTATATGAAAAAAAAAGAAAAGAACCCAAGGAAGACCCTAGGGTCCCACCGGGCGTGCCAGAATGTTTCCAAACAAGTTTTTGCTTTCACATTCAAAAGGAAATGGGAAACTAAGATAAGTGGTAGGGCTTGTACGTACCCAGATGAGGTCTTGCGCACCAGATTTAGATGATGGAAGGAACTCCTCTTTGGTTGTGGAGGATGACACCGTAGAAGAAAGAGACTAAAACACAGAAGTTGTTAGATGGCTAGAAAGTGGACTGCCAAGCAAAAGCTTGGTCCTAGAAGTGCAAAGACTTCTTGGAGGATGACAGTCCACCGATAAAAAGTAGAATATAGTCAAAAATAGAAATGATAAAGATAGAATGAAAGAAATGAAGGCAAATGCATACATGTTTGCAGCAATCTGTCTTGCACAGTCACCGACATCAGTTGTTCTACCGACATTGGTAGTTAAAGGTCACCGACGTCGGTTAGTCTGCTGACATCGATAAGGGAAATAGTCTTGATAGCCGACGTCGATTGGGGAAATGGCTTTTGACAGGGTCTAAATGAGTTATAGGTCAGTCAGGTCAATCAGAATGGTCTTGGGAGGGTCTGTAGGACTCTGATAGCTTGTGCTGAGTTGATTGGACAGAGAGTATTGTCTGGAGAGGGACTAAATAGGTGACAGAGACAAAAAAAAGGGGATAAGGGTGAGAGAAGGCTTTTCAGACTCTCTGAGAAGAACAGGCAAGGTTGTGTCAAGGATGCTTGGAATAGATAGTAGACAGAATGCTAATATATTTGAAATGACACTGAAATAAAAATGGTACAAATACTTAGCTGTGGCATGAGTTGGTAGAGGTGCAGGCGCTGTGTTTCCATTGTGGCTAGTGATGGAGATGTCATGCAATCTTCAAACCTGTATGGAATGACTGGTGCTGGTCCTCTAAACCTGGAAAATGCTATCAAAATGCTGATACCTATGAGAAAATGAGAAGCAAGAATGCTAGGAAGCAAGAGCAAGAGAATTCTATTTCGCGAGAAGAGGATTTGAGATTCGTGATTAGCCAACTGGTGATTAGCGATTCGTGATTAGCCCGAGCGAGAGGTTAGAACTCAGTTTAAGTAAACCGACGTCGGTGATCTTGCTGGCATCGACCAACATTTGACTGATGTCAGCGCGTGGAGAACGAGTAAAAGGGCTATCAAGCCCGTTCTCCATCTGCCAAGTGCATAATCTATTGGAGAATTGTCAAAGGTTGGGCTAAATATGCATGAGAGTTGGTTAGGCAGTTGGAAAGGAGTAAGAATAGGTCTTGGGTGAGTCACTTAGTCTTAAGGTGAGTCATAGGGTAGGAAATGGTCCAAGGCGAGGTGTTATGGGTGATGTGTCAAAGTTGGGGTTATTAATTCAAAATAAGTTATTATTTTAAATTAGTAAGTGTGTGGGTTAGGAATGGGTTAGGAATGGACCAAGGGGGAGGATGACCAAGGGTTTAGACATGATTTCAGTGTCTACACTAGGTAAAATAATGTAGTAGGACCAAAAACTGGTATTGGAACACCTGTAATGTTCCATCAAGTGCCTTCTAAATGTTGGTTATGAGATCAAAAGCCAAAAATTCAAGCTAATCAAAGTTATCATGCATCTTGATCATTCGATAGGCAATGTCAATGAACCTTTTTCTTGCTCATTGTGCACTTTTTGTGGTCTACCATAATCACTTGGTGATGCACTCTAAGAGAATGTGTATTGACATGTCATCCACCATATTAATAGGGATCCCCCTAGATGACCTATTATACTTTTCATTTATATTTGAATGAGTTAGTGGAGACTTAGTTTTGTAAGGTAGAAGAGATTTTCCCCAAGGTGGGAGTCCTACTGCGCATCCCATGGTTATAATGTTGATGAAAATAGTGACATCCTATGAAATATGAATCACACCCTAATTATATTTGTTGAGTAATGTGATCATCACCTTATCTAACTATGATTAGTCTCTCTACCTTGAATCCTCATAGAGGGTGTTGGAGTTGCTTGTGCTTCTTTATATTGGTTAGCACTGAACATATTGGCCTCTATGGTGTCAAAGAAATCAAAAGGGTATATATCATGGTATTTAGTTTTTCAGATTGCCAAACTAGTTACCATTTATTCCTTATGTGTATCTATGAGAGAGATATGTTGTGCATGATCCATGGTTCATGTTGTAGATAAGTTTCAAAATTTTCTCTAGTTGGAGTAGTTTTGAGGAGGAATCTATGCACAATTGACTAAATTAGATGTATATCATAGAGGTCTATTATGTGTAAAGGTGTGTAATGTATTTGTGTTCTTTTCACCCCTTGTTATATAAAATTTTCTAACCAAATCAATTTGATTGAAAATTTTAAATGTGCTGAATTGGTTACACACGATTTTACCTTGAAAATTAATGTCAAATGATTGTGGATGATGTGATGGTTGCTATTTTATGTCTAGAAACATTTAATCCTCTTGATGATAGTTTTTTATGTGAAGTGTCATCTTCTCATCGATCCACTTTCATTTATTATACAAACTTTCATTCTAGCATTTGATTTACTTAGGAAAAGATGAAATATTTGAAGTGTATCATCATTAATGATTTTAAATGACTGTTGATTTTCATTTCTCTGTATATTGGTTGTTGGTGCCTCATTCCAAAACTTAATTGATGATGCCTATATGACAACTGTAATCTATCTTTCTTTCATGTTGGACTTGTTCACAAATCACACCTTACAACTTTGACTTTTTAATTCTAGTTATGAAGTCTTGTGGTATATAAATTTCACTGTACAAACACACACAAACCTAAAACCAAAATACTAATAAAAAAATCCTAAACTACATGGTGATACTCACCACCCTCTCTCAGTTTATTGTGAGAATTGATAGAGATTATTGATAGTATGGTTTAAGCTTGTAGCCATTTACATGTCTTGGTAAAATGATTCCCTAAATATATTTTAAGAAAATTGTTCCTTGCTGCAAGACATCATGAATGATGTAGGGTCCCTTCCATCTAATGCATATCTTGCTTGAAAATACTCTAAATCTATTATCATATAGTAAGACAACTTATTTTGGGTAGAAGTTTTTAAACCATAAGTAGTGACCATGCCACACTTTCTAACTTAACTTGTTAAATTCCTACTTCCATTGTGCCATTTCCTTGTTTTATTCTATTTTAGTTAAATTCATCAACCATGCCTATATAATATCGATCCCCTAATCTCATGATCATTGCAATACACAAACCAGGAATTATGTATTCCATAGGCATTACTACCTCAAGTTCATAAATGAGCTGAAATCGCATAAAACTTAATGCCCACTTGTAATTTGTCCTCTATGCCCATAATATTTCATGAATCCAATCATCTAAATCATCTCTTTGGATGTTTCATATATTGGTAAGGATATTTACAAGCACTTTGTTTGATGCTTCCACTTGTCTATTTGCTTGGGGATAATAATCTATGCTTTTATGGTGTGGTATCATAAACTCTTCGGTGAGAGTCTTGATGGCAATATTTAGGAAATACATACCTCTATCACTTACTATTTTGATTAGACACCCAAATCTATTTATAATATTTTCATATATAAACTTGGTTGTAGCCTTAACACTGTAACTTGGGGTCATAACAAATTCCAACCATTTGGTGAAATAATCCATCACAATGATGATGTATCTTGCATTAATGCACTTATTGGGTGCATTTATTGGCCCTAAAAATTTGATTCCTTATTGATCAAATGGTATATGTCACAGTGTTTTACAACCCAATGTACATCTTGAAATAAAGTGGGCCACCATAGACCACTTTGTAGTATCTTCTCTATAGTTGATTCTCTTGAAAAATGTTCACTTGTGATTCTTTGATGTACCTCATTAATAAGTTGAGGTTTCTCATGCTCCAAAGCCACTCTATGTAGTACATCATCTTTCTCCATTTTATAAAAAACCCTGTTAATGATGTTGAACGTGATAGATCTAGTAATCAACTTATTTTTGTCTCTTTATACATAGTGTATAGTAAATATCCCCTGTTCCAAAAAATGTATGATGTCTTACATGTTATTAGGAATAATATGGACTAGAAATAGATATGCATCAGATGATTCATCTTGTAATTCCTATGGTTCTTCTCTATTGCATATTTGACTCATATGATTTGGGCCCACATTTTACCTTCATAGATTGACATTGATCCTGAACTAAAACTCTTGAAATAACATCAAATAATGAGATATTATTACCCATAATATAATATTATTTACTAAGTGTCATAGAGACTGACGATCTATGAAAAATTAAAACAACATTGCTAGAAGGTAATGTATAAACTTTTGGAGTGAAAACACCATGGTTAAAACTTCTCATTTTGTAGTTGTATAGTTTATCTATGTAGCTGATAATTTATGACTTACAAAGTGAATTGGATTGTCTAATCCTCTGTCTCATGGTTGAGAAATAATAACTCCTACTATAGTTCCTAAATCATCTACATGAACATAGAAAGGTTTCCTCTAGTTAAGAAATACCAAAATGGGTGTTGCTATCAATCTCTGATTTAGATCAATGAATGTTGTTTGGCACTCTTCTTTCCACTCAAATCTTGTATCTTTTCCCAATAACTTCTCCATTGGGGTAGATACGACTACATAACCTTTTATGAATTTCTTAAAATATCATATATGCACCAAGAATGATTGTACCTCTATAGAGATTATTGGAGGTGGCATGCTTATGATTACTATGATTTTGGCTTGGTCCACCAAGATTAATTCCTTTCATACTACATGTCTCAACATGACACAAAAATACATGAACAAAAAGACTTCTTCAAGTTTATCACAATGTGTATAACTAGACATCAGTCCAACCTAAGTCACGACTTAGACAAGTGTTCCTTGAACAAGGAAAAGATAACCCAATAATCTAAGTAGACATCAAGAAAATCATGTATGAAATATTTAAAATTAGTGACCACCACCCTAGAGAACACAAATGGAGAATTCTTCAAACCAAATGACATTACCTTATATGCAAAATACGCCCACTCTATTGCAAATATTGTTTTGTCTTGATCTTCTTTTGTGATTGGAATCTCATGGTACCCACTAAACCCATCGATGAAATAGTACATTTATGTCCAATATCTACCTCCAAGACTTCATCTATAAATGGAATTGGAAAAGTATCATTTATATAGGTATCATTTATTGCATGATAGTTCCCACACACTCAAATTTATCCATACTTCTTAGGTTGTAATACCATTGGGCTAATACCTACATATTGTGTGCAATCTAATTCAACCTTTACTTTCAACTTCATATTTAGGTTTAGCCAATATGGTCATTTTTTCACAAGTTGTGTGCACTCTTTTAGTTTTGCGTGCATTTCAAAAAATAAGGGTCTACCCCTTTTACTTTTGTGAATTTGGTTGGGAAAACATCTTGGTAATCTCATAAAAATTTCAATGCTTTTGAAGTCTCATTATATGTCCAGTAGTCACCCAAATTCATAAGCTTTAGTGTTGGTTCTATCCCCATATTTCCTACCAACATCTTTAAGGGCTCCTAATATATTTTGTTAGAGCCAATTACAATGGAATATTGCACTATTATATGACATTATTGTTCCTCAATATTAATATTTCATAGTTATTGTTCTTCATTTTGATCTACAACTTTAGATTTTATCTCTTCCACTTCTCTCTCTGGTTCAAAAAATCCATCCAAATCAATGTACTCATCACTATTTTGGACTCTGTTAATTCTTCATCATCTGCAATCCTATTGCATGATTTGATAAAAACCTTCTCCTTATATTTCTTATCCTTGTAGTTTTAAATACCTATATTCAAATATCAAGCTACTTCTCATTTTTAAGTTGAGTTTATCGCAATAATTAAGTCTTACGCTCACCCATAGCATATAAATATCTTCAACTTATATAGAGTGTTATATACCAAAGGATTCTCATCCTAAAAAATAAAAATGTGTATGAAATCCTATTGGACCTATAGACAATGCTTTATTTCATGTCTACATTCCTAGTTAATATACCAGGATGTTGGGAGTGTTACCAGAGTATATATAAAGATGTGCACCTAATATTTGGGCTCTACACCCTATACAAACCATACATCCACACACTTATGAACATGCATTTTTGGGAATTATCATTTATGGAAAAAGGATCATTATTCCCTAAAAATAGGTGATATTTGGATTTGAGTACACAATAGTTCACAGACCTTATCCCATGGTAACTGGTTTGTCCTATGGACTACCCACCAAGTCGTTGTAGCCTTTTAATACATAATTTAACACACTTACCCTCTAAGCTATATTTTCCACATGATGCTCAATCCTTAGAATGAATTTATTCAAATCATCAGTTAAAAACTATTGAGGCAATTGACATTCTATGGTAAAAACCATGTGTATTGGTGTACCTCATAATCTCCCCTTGACTAATTCAAAATTTAATTATCCGTGTCACCACTAAATGAGGATATAGTTTCCTAGGGTAAAAGACCTTACTTCATTGGTTTCATGTAGTATATATCTATCACATCTACTTTGTACATAAAAATACTTTGGACCTAGTCGGTGATCACACAGAATGTGACCTACATTCATCCATTTGAAACTACAAAACTGGTGTCTTTGTGATCACATGTCTATAGTTATATTATTCAGTTATTTACAACTATTTTTGAGGCTGCATTTATGGTTGACAAAATTTATATTGTATAGCTCACAAGGCATTATGCTTATATTATGTACTCACTTTGAACCAAATATTATCTTCATAAGCATACGGTGAATCTAGCTTGTTGGGTATGATGCATGGCTTATACTCTTCTTTATTCAGGTGCATAATGATGATTTTATCTCCTTGGTGTGATTGTAGCTAATTGTGCATTGCATTAATGGTTATCTGACCATCATAGGTATACTTATTATCAATTAACATAGGGTAATACATTTCATCAATCTTCATGTCAATTTCTTCAAAATAACCTTGTAGGCTTAGTTAAACCACTTTGATTTCTACATATTCTAGTCAGACAACAAGATCTAAGCTACCATATTCTAAGAGGCTTAGTTTGATTAGAATATAGATGAGTGTTGACCATCCAATACCTTCTCATGTATACCAAGGAATCATATTCACTATGCTTTCAAAATCTAATACAACATTATGTACTTCATATCCTATAACTCAATATCTATGCAGGAATCAACATCTTAGGGTTTCTTAGTTTTTACATACCAAACTACCTTGCCAGTATGTTGTTGACCTTAGTGTGCACATTTTAGTAAGTTATGAAAGATATTTGTAATATTATATGAGATATATTCATTTCATAGAGTGCTCATAAGTTTTAAAAGGTCAGTCAAGGTAGTCATTACTCCATATTACCTCATTATACAAATAATCTACCTATACATCTATGCATCGATGACTATAACATCGCCCTCCAAAGTAACCTATTATTGTATATTATGAAGAAATTAGACCTCTTGGTACATCAAGCCTTTTTCTGCTGTAGGGTTTATATACTTATCATGTTGAATCTTGTTGATTATTTGATCATGTAACATTTCTAACAGAGATAATTCTTAATCTACATGATATTGACATGTAATTTATTGCATGAACACATTCTCCTTATGATGTAAATTTATCATGTTTAATTTTTGCATAGGTTTATATTTCCTCTACTTCTCCAAAATTGAACAATCTTTAGTATGGTGTTGTCTTAAAATTTTTCAATAGTCATAATACATCTACCTTTGAGGATTAGTCATGAAATTTCATGTGAAATGATTATACTCTCCGTGTAAAAATCATTAAACTGGTTGACAAGCTTTTCAATTATTATTATTGCAACCTCCTTGGTATCCCCCATGGTTCCTCTATTTTTTTGTAAACCCCAACCTTGTGACTATTGCCCCTCAAATCCTCCTTGAATTTATTGTTAAGCATCATATCCAGCATATTGCCATTGAGGAGATGATGGATCCCAATTTTATTATTATAGTTGGAGAATTGTAGTGTTCCACAATGATTAGTATTGATATTATGGAGATGATAACATCCATCCAGCAAGACCCTAGTGTTGATACTATGGTGATGAAGGTATCCACCTAGGACTGCCTTGTGTTGCACTAGCCATTTCTACCTCTAGGCCTCAAATTCCTTGCTTCATAGTATCTTTTATGCTATGACTATGAATACATTTTTAGTGATGTATTATTTTAGTTCCTATAGAGTATGACAACTCTTCTCATCATGATTTTTTGAATTACAAAAATTATAAAACAAGCTATGTGGTTTTTGGATGTATTATTGTAGTAGGTGATATTTTGATGTCAGATGTCCTACTGTAGACATCCAATTCTTAACACCATTTATGTTGAAATTTTTAGGTAATCTAGAACAACAAACATGCTCTGATACCACTTTGCCAGGAACTACTGCTCACTAAGGGCACACTTGATTACCTTTGTATTAGCAACTAAACACAAAATTTAACTAGAATGATAAGTAACTAGAAATATGAAACAACACAGAATATGAGAGACAATTCTCTAATTGTATTAATACTCATTCAAAAGAAAATACAATAAATAAGATGCCACAGTTCTTCTTCCCACACCTCTAGAGCTCCCACACATCTAGGGTTTACCAATAATTCTCCTTCAACACTTCACTCTCTCAATTTTGATCACAACAATCAACTCAAACACAAAGTTGTTGTTCACCTCCACCAGTCAGTAATAACACTGACAGTACACCAAGTACATAAATGTACTCCAAGTAGATCTCCCTTCTCTTGCAACAACCTGCAAATCACCAGACTTACCACGTAGATGTCTCTACACCTTGAAGAACCCTTGTCCTTGCCTCACCAAGTCCTTATGATTCTTCAACTAGTACCCCAGTGGATCTTCTACCAAAACTTGCACAAATTGCAACTCTCCCTGATCATACACACTCGACACCCCTTTGGAACTAGGAGAAGCTAATCCCTGCTCTCTTCTACAAGCCCTCTTGGCTATCTAGCACTCTTGCTCTCTCTCTTCTAAAGGAGCTAATCTTTGCTCTCTCACTCTAGTACTATTTTACAATACAACCCATGAGTCTATTATATAGATCTCATGCATACAATAATTAGACTTTCTTAATTACAATAATTAGACTCGCAACTCAAGACCAAAAATAGTCTTTACATGAAAACTACCTGTCCAAAAATAAACCAGTCCAAAACCCGCATGCACACGCAGGTTGCCGACGTCAGCTCCTTCCTAACCGATGTCAGCCGACTTATAATCAACGTCAGTTGCTTTTGCACTGTAATCTAACCGATGTCAGTTGGCCTGACTGATGTTAGTTCTTCTGCAACTCGCTCTATAACTTAGCAACCCATCAACCTCCTCCATGTTTGCATCAGTGAAGATTTTAGCTCTACAACCTAACAATCTCTCACTTGGAGATAAAAAACTACACCTATACCTCTACCTATACCTTCATCTAATTCATTTCCTAGCTTGTAATCCTCTTCAAGTTCAATCTTAAAGACCAACCACCACACAACCTGTGGTGCACCTCCTGTCAACCAAGTAACCTGCCACATCCAAACCTACAACTCCATGTAGTGAAGACCTTGACCCTGCATAACATGAATCCCTACTGCTGGTCCCTCTCAGATACCTGAGAATCCACCTTCCCCGAATTGGCTCCAAACTCTCTGACAACTCCCACTACTTGGAAAAACTCAGGTCTACCCCAGACCTCATGTGATTTTGAACACTATTCTAAGCTCAACTTAAACTATCCAGCCCTTGGTGTGCTTACTAGTTCTGCATCTTACGTATTGAACCCCACCAACACCTTCTTCACATCAGCTCCCATTAGAGACAAAAATATCCATGTCTCTTATGCCAAAGAATTTTGCTGCTCCCAAATTCTTCATGACATACCTCTGAACTAACTTTACCTTTAGCTCAGAAACTCCCTGTATGTGTAACCCTGCAACAAGAAACCACACAATAGTAACAAGATAATGTTGCAATCATCATCCAACCCGGTAAAGACAAACACAATGGTTACACTGACATTGACTGAAGCCCTGCTTTGTCATCCACCTGTCAAAAATTGTACCACTATCTTGCAGCTTCCTCAAGACCATATAACCTGGCCTTCTATCTCACATATCCATCCACTCTCTTCTTTAACTTGGGAATCCATTCATCTTTCAATGCTTTTATCCCGGCTGGAAACTCTACCAAATCTCCCACTTGGTTCTCTTCTGAAGAATTCATGCCATACTCCCACTGTTTCCTAGATTCTACCTGCATTGCCTCTTCACGTCTACCTAGTTCTTGACCATCAGTGAGCAACAAGTAAGAAGGTGAATAATGAATATGAGGTTCACTTACCCTTTCAGTCCTCCATATGGGTGTTTGAGACTCCTTAATAGCTTGTTGTCTGCCCAACATCTGTTCTAGTGACCGATCTCAGCCATCTCCCAATCTGCACCTGACCGACGTCAGTTCTCTACGACTGACCCTTATTGCCAACGTCAGTTTTCTATGACTGACGTCGGTCACCACCTGCCTGACACCACCGACTCTACTGATCTGCACATGACTGATGTTGGTGCCTGTCTGTTAGACATTAGTTTCCCATGACCAATTTTGGTACCTGTGTTTTCCTGTGAGTGATGACTTTTTACCCGCGAGCTCTCCTTGGATCAAAACCCTATCCAAATTAACACAGCCCTACTTAGAATAACTTAGTCCCCTCAGCTAATCTCTGTCTATCATCTCCTCCATGAACACCAAGGCTTTCCAGTTCTTAAGTTTGTCAAAGATATCTATCTTCTGCTTAAGAACATGTATTTCCTTCTTACATATGTAACCAAGCCTACAAAGCCACATCTCTGCAACAAAAGGTGAATCAATAATATAAGTAGATAGATACAAGATACCTACTTTCTTACCACCATCTGATTCAAGTGCATCTACTGTGAGAGTTACTGTGCATCTCTCATCACCCAACTTTTCTAAAGAAATTAGACTCATCTCCAAGACTAGGACCTGCATGACCTCCTTCAACACCCGTGTGTTACCTGTCTACAATTTTAGCTTCACTTCCCCTTTGCCAACCATGTGACAAGGCTCACCAACCCCTAAATAAATCTCTCCAAAGTCTCCCTAGACATACTCATGAAAAGATGCTATATTTCAGGCTACATGGATAGAGAGAACATAATCTATAGACCAAGATTCTACTTTATCCAGAGCATCTTGTGCAACAACACCTACAACATCTGCTTCTTTCATTCTTTCATGCTGATCTTCTACCAACCAACAACCTTTTTTTACCTGGTCTTTCTTTCTATCAATCTGACCATTTATGCTATTCAATTTCTCCATTCGTAGCTTACTTTTTTATGCCATTGCTATACTCTCACTCAATCTGAAACCCCTGAGAGTGACCTGTAATCAACAAAACACTTAACATGCTCTAACCACCTGTTAGTGTACTTAACCACCTTCTGATACCAACTTATCAAGATTGGTACCAACCTGGTCCACCTGCTCCTACAACCTTAGCTCTGATACCACGTGTCAGGTAATCTAGAACAACAAACATGCTCTAACACTTTGCCAGGAACTACTGCCCACTAAGGGCACACTTGATTACCTTTGTATTAGCAACTAAACATGGAATTTAACCAGAATGATAAGTAACTAGAAATATGAAACAACATAGAATATGAGAGACAATACCCAATTGTATTAATACTCATTCAAAAGAAAATACAATAAATAAGATGCCACACTTCTTCTTCCCACACCTCTAGAGCTCCCACACATCTAGGGTTTACCAGTAATTCTCCTTCAACACTTCACTCTCTCAATTACAGTCACAACAATCAACTCAAACACAGAGTTATTGTTCACCTCCACTAGTCAGTAACAATGCTGCTAGTACACCAAGTACACAACCATACTCCAAGTAGATCTCCCTTCTCTTGCAACAACCTGCAAATCACCAGACCTTACTTACCACGTAGATGTCTCTACACCCTTGAAGAACCCTTGTCCTTGCCTAACCAAGTCCTTATGATTCTTCAACCAGTACCCCTGTGGATCTTTTACCAGAACTTGCACAACCTGTAACTCTCCCTGATTATACACACTCGACACCCCTTTGGAACTAGGAGAAGCTAATCCCTGGTCTCTTCTACAAGCCCTCCTGGCTATCTAGCACTCTTGCTATCTCTCTTTTGAAGGAGCTAATCTTTGCTCTCTCACTCTAGTACTATTTTACAATACAACCCATGAGTCTATTATATAAATCTCATACATACAATAATTAGACTTTCTTAATTACAATAATTAGACTCGTAACTCAAGACCAAAAATAGTCTTTACATGCAAACTGCCTGTCCAAAAATAGACTAGTCCAGAACCTGCATGCAAACTGCATGCACACAGAGGTTGCCGACGTCGGCTCCTTCCTAACTGATGTCAGTTGACTTATAACCGATGTCGGTTGCTTTTGCACTATAATCTGATCGATGTCAGTTGGGTTGACCGACGTCGGTTCCTCTGCAACTCGCTCTGTAACTCAGCAACCCAGCAACCTCCTCCATATTTGCATCAGTGAAGCTTTTAGCTCCACAACCTAACAAAATTGTCAATCTTACTCAAATTGATTCAAATACACATTTTAGGTCAAAATCCATAAAATTCCCTAAATGGTTCAAACTTGTCCCTTATAAGTGCCAATTTAGGTTAAAGTATCCCTAAATAGGGCAATGCATTTTATGGGCCAACTAACTTTGATCAAATCATTTCAAGTCAAAATGACCATTTCACCATATAGTGCTCTGCATCACTCTTTTCTTCTAATTCATTTGTATACATCATGTACCTTTGTTATTTGCTATTGGCAACATCCTAAATGGGAATATGGTTCCAACACATCTAGCATCACCTTCTAATTCTTCCCAAGTCAAATTATAACCCAATAATATGACTTTTTGACCATTTTGATTAGTTGAGGGCCAATTTTTAAATAATTGCACAAATATTGATTAACCTTGTTTAAGGCTAATTAATCCAAATCAAGAGCTTAAGTGGATTTTCATGAGAGTTGTTGAATATTTTTTTTTGAAAATTGATTCTTATTATTTGCATCACCTAGTGACATCATCTATGGGGTGGCATCCATCAAGCTATAAGTGCATAAAATATCAAGATTATGGGTCACCCATGCCTAGTTAATGCCTCCAATACCTCTTCAATTCCCATTTTTCCAAGGTCATCTTGAGGATAATTATGAATTTAATTCCAAATATTAGGATTATCCTCAACCACACATCTCAATCTTGAGATGGATGGTTCAGGTTGATCCTGACCAATCTAAAAAATATATAAATAGAGAGGCCATGGACATCATTTCTAAGCTATTTTAGTTCAAGGTTACTATGCTCAAATATCTTCAAAGCTTTAACATTGCAAAGTTATAATGCTAAACTATTTCTATAAAGCTACATTGATAGGCTAATTTAGTGATTCCATATCAAGAGCCTAGGTTTTTTTGAGCGTTATTGAGGCATTGGAGGAGCTTACCACTATTGTTAACAAAGACAAGGATGCTTGATCAAGGGAGAACATGTTTTTGAGCCACATGGGCATGGTTAATCCATTTGGGAAGGTAATATGGTGTTGTTTTCTTTCATTTGTTTCTTGCTATCCTTTATAATTCCCATAGGAATAAATAGACTTGGTTAGTTAGTTATTTATGATTTTTTCATGGTTTATGGACTAATGCTTGACTAAATTGCTTTGTAATCCTCTCTACATATTTTAATTCCTGACTAACTTGCTTTGTATCCTCTCTACACCTACTACTCTACATATGTTGCAAAACTCTATTTTTTTTATAACAATCATTCCTATGATTCCCTTATTTATTGCACTCCATACACTATAGGCCTAGCTTTGGTTTGTTTCTTTCATGAAACTTATCCATTTTTTTGAGAAAAGCATCTATTTTTATATCAATTTTAAATCCAATCGATGGAGTGTCTCCATAATCCTTAATTTTCTCTACCTGAAGTGCAACTATTCATGCATTAGCCTTAGTCAAGAACAATAGCTACATAATGGAAAACCTAATCCTTGATCACAATCCCTCCACAAACTAGGTATCCTTCTTTTTATCTTCCAAAATGAAGTTGACTTTTTCCATTACATTTGAGAATCTATGATCATATTTCCATACTGTACTCCACTTCACTACCAAATCTCTTTAAGATCATGAATGGTATGGATTGAAAACTTCTTCATATATAATTCTATAAAATTTATTTATCCTTAACCTATTGAAAACTTACAAAATTAACATCCATTTAATAATTGAATTTTAGAGCTCGACCTGTTAAGGCTATGATAATCTCGCATCTTTTCACATCCTTAGTGGTCACTCCTTTAACATGCCATTTCATATCACAACTTAAAAAATAATTCTCAAGCTCATAAGACCAATCATATGGTGTCAAATCAATGAACATTCTTGTGTTTCACATACTTGTAACTGCTACTACCAATTTCTATGAACTAGTCTTTATTGGTGTCTTTTAAAACTTGTGTTGAAAGAAAACCCAACCTCTTCTAACTTATTCTTGTTTATTATTTTCTTACTTTATGTGATAAGTTTACCCAATTTATCCATAAACCATTCAAACCAATTCCCTCTTGTCCCAAACTCTGCACTTTATTTTCTCTTTTTTGAAAATAAATGGGCCCAAGGGATGTGTACTTATGAAATAAATGATTGGTGTCTTCAACTTCTTTTGTTTGTGATCTTGAACCTATGATAATCCTACAATTTTTCATAACTTACTCAAGAGAATATTATTTCCCTAATCCAAATAATAGCCTTCCTTGTAACTATGATCTACCACTATCCTCTAACTCTCTACTTCTAATCTACTTTCCTCTTTCTCCTCACTCTATTCCATGTCCTCTCTATTCCATTTTCTATATTCTTCTTTCATGGTCCCTTCCATTCCTTGATATGAATAATATCCTAATTCTCCAATTTATGTAACTTATGTAGCCTCTCCCTAAGATCCCCTCTCTTCTACATCCTCTTTTTTAATCTTATTCCTATTTGTAGTTACATTTCAATTATCATTTTTATTCTACCTTCTTTGTTGTTTCAACTCTCTTTATAATCCCAAAATTTTCATCTCACTTTATTTCACTGTGGCCTCCATATTATAGGTTCAGGTTCAAGTTCCTTTGCTTATCTCTTCATCATTAACTTATACATCTCACACACCCCCATAACACTTGAAGTGACTAATCCATGTTGGTATGGGTAGGCACCATGGTCTTTTTGATAACCAACATCTTGATAAGAGTAGGTAGTCATTGAATAAACTTTCCTTAGATCCCTCTCACAAGTAGATCCTACATAGACTCAAAAGACTGATATCTTTGCATAATTTTTTTGATAATATATCTATTGATAATATTTTTTGTCTAGTGATATATTGCATGAGTTCAGTCATTGCCTAATCTTCACAGGGTTTTTAGTCTTTCTTTTTTCCAAGATAGAAATTTTGTCTTTCATGGTACAAAATAATAGTATTCCAATCTTGATAACCATGTAACTAATAGTCGAGAAAAATTACACCATAAAATCTCATATATTTGGTGTAGACCCAAGCCTACAATCTTCATTTCTTAATCACTAAATCTGATATTTGTCCTTTTAACCTTATGAAATCTGATCTTTGATCATTTCAACCTCATTTTCAGGTTAATTCTTTGTCACTTCAAGTTCTATTTTTGATCAATCTCTCTCTGACCTTCAATCACCTCCTACAATTTACTCAAAGGCCTATTTTATTAATAAGGTCTTATAGAAACATTAGTATATATTTTATTGCTTATCATAGTCATAGCCAACCTGCATTATCTCATCTTAATCATCTTTTCATTCATTAACTCTTCTTTTACACCCTTTTCTCTCTATGATCTAGTCTTCCTTATAGCCCTCAAAACACACAAACCTCCTTGTTGGGAACAACCTATAGGGTTTATAAACAAAATAAAACTAATTTTAGACACTTTTTATCATCTTACCACTCCATGTAAAGTTTTAGAATCCAATTCTCACTGAAAGTACCTCTTCTCTCATATCCTCCTTACTCATTAGGTCTCTTAAGGCCTATTCACTCCCACTATGCTAGAAACCACACTAGGCTATATTGTAAGGCTATAAAACTATTATAATATTGAAGAATAGGTTAAATTACATTAGATCACAAAGTTTCATGATATTCCAAAGTGGGATCAAAAGTTATTCCATTTTCAATTTAAAACCCTATGCTAGTTGGGAACAAGCCTGTGTAAGGCCAAAAGGATACAAAATGAGATTCATAGAGTTTTAGAGCACTTCAAGACCTCAAAACACATGGAAAAGTTTTGTTTTGTCTTCTTACACCTTATAAAGTTTCTATAAATCTAACATCCCTCTTCAATTGGTCACAATAAGTAAAAACATAAAATTTTAAGCATGCATAATAGACTACATAGGTTGAAGACTCTAAAACTGAGTTTATTTATATTTTAGACCTCTTATAAGACTTATAAAACCTGTAATGAGTCTTCCCCAACCTAATTAACCTTTTACCATATTTATTTTGCATTGAACAATCATAATATGCTCATAAAAGGTGAAACCAAAGAGTTTTGGGTTTTCTCTCTAGGATTGAGTTACTAGAGGGTTTCTAAAATGAGTTAGTTTGAATTCCTCACAACCTGAATCACTTTTAACACTTACACAAGGGTCTGCACATACTTTATATATCCCTTTAAATAATTATTTTTGTTTGATTAAACCTAAAAACCACTTCAATAAACAAATACATAGAGTTTAGACTAAAACAAAGGACTGAGTATGAGTTCTTGTATTATTGTATTCCTATTTGGAGTTTTAGGCTTCCAGGTTGATGATTCTTAGGAAAATATATCCTCTAATATTAATTTGATGGAACACCATAAAATATTCACCTAAAAATTACCAATCATTCTTCATCTTTTTGGCTTTTAGACTGTGACAAAATAGAGATACCATAAATCTACGTATATATTAAATTTCCACCAATAGATTAGTAACAATAATCCATTCTACTCCTAGGAACCATAATAAGAAATAGATCATATATATATATATATATATATATATATATATATATATATATATATATATATATATATATATATATAAAACTCCTCTGATAGTCTCATAAAATAGTTTTTTTCCTTGGATCGTAATCACTATGGCAATCGAACTCATAATTTTACAAGGTAGACATGATATACTCTGTTCTTGGTCTTATCATTGAAATATTGTCATTGATGTCAAAGGAGTTCTTATTGAAATATTGATGTAAATGGAATTATCATTATTATCAATGGATGTCAATGAGATTGTAATTAATGGTAATGAGATTATCATTAATGTAAAAAACATTATCTTTGTGAAAATTAATGCCCACAAACGAAAGGTTTGATCACTTGTAATTAAGCACCTATGAAGGAAGGGGCCAATTATCTTAAACTAGGATGACTTTCATTAAAAATATATAGGTCAACCCATTTTTATAAATCTTTCCTCTTAGTTAAAATACAAAATTAAATAAATGGATGCCTTTTTTGGTGTATGATTGTCTTTTGGAGAGGTCACCTCCCTTGTGAAGAGGCATTGAAGTCTATATAAAGTGAAGAGAAGGTACAAAAATATGTGAAGAATTAATTATTTCTATTATTCAAGTATAAAGAGATTTTTGTGGAGAAGAGAGGAGATTGAATTTTCCATCATTTGTTGATGAAGTAATAATAGTGTGGTGAAAGATTATTTCTGTGGAGGTCGGTGCCTCATAAAGAAGAGATTGGTGTCTCTTTCTAAGTTGGTGCTTAGAGGTGGGGATTAGTGTCTCCAAGTAGGTTGGTGCCTACAAATTTTTTAAAATAATTTTTTATTTTTAAGGGTGGATTTGGATGGTAGATCCAAGCAAATCTTCTTTATGGCTTTTATCGAGAGGGTTTTCCACGTAAATCTTGTGTTTATTAATAGATAGATATTTTGTGATTTTTTAAAAAAAAAATTTGGACATTAATTTTAAGAAAGTAAAGTTATAAATTGCACTGATTCATCCCCCTATTAGTGTGTTATGTGCTTAATAAATCATATCAGAGCGGTTCCTTTAAAAATAGTCTAACTGCTAGAACGTAGATCTTGGGAGCACACATGGCTAGTCATCATGTATAAGGAGTTTTATCCATAAATAAGGCTCCATTGTTTGATGGAAAAAACTATGCATTATAGAGAATAAATATGTAAGCCTATTTAATGATCCTTTGTTTTTATATCTAGTAAGTAGTAGTAACTGGTTATAAAGTACCATCAAATCCACCTACGGATCAAACTAAAAAGAAGGCTAGTGAGAATAATTCCAAAGCCATGAATGATATCTTGTGTAGCCTATCAAAATCAAAATTTATCAAGGTAATGCAATGTGACTTAGCAAAGGAAATTTGGGACAAAATTTATAACATATATAAAGGTGATAAAAAGGTGAAGGCCAAACTCCAAAATCATAGAAGATAGTTTTAGAGTTTGAAGATGAAAAATTAAGAAAATGTTGCGGGCTATCTTCATTATGTGGATGAAATTGTCAAGACTATTAGAGGGCTTAGTGAAAAAGTTGAAGAATCCATAATCATTCAAAAAGTTCTAAGGTCACTTCCCTTGAGATTTGATGCAAAAGTTTTTACAATCGAATAAATAAAGGACTTAGACTCATTAACAATGGATGAGTTGAATGGGATCCTCACGATGTATGAAATGAGAACTAAAAAGGAGAATCCATAAAAAAAGGAAGTAGCTTTTAAAGCTTAAAAAAAGAGATTGAATCAAGTGATAACACCAATGATGAATAAGATGAAAAGGAGACCCTTTTTGAAATAAATCTTAAGAATAGATTCAACAAATAGCAAGATAAACTACCATTCAAATGTTTTAACTATGGTAAAATAGGACATGTTTTTTCTAAGTGTTCACATAAGGATGATAATGACAATGAAGAAAATCATAATGATGAAAGCAAAAAAAAGGAGAGTAAACCTCATAAATACAAGAAAAGCTACAAACAAAATGGATACAAGATTTTTTTTGATAAACACAAGAAAAGTCTCTATTCTAAAAAGGATAGTGGCTCAGCTAGAGAGCGATGAAAGTATATCAGACAGTGAGAGAGAATAAACCCTTTTCATGGCTATAGAAATAAAAATTTATGCCTCTACAAGTGAAGACACCTTGGTAAGACAAGGAAAATAAAAAATAAATTTAGAAGAGGAAAAAGATGTCTGAGATGAAGGAGAAGTAGATCTTGAAGAAGAACTCATTTGTGCTTTAAGTGAGATAAAGGTGCTTAAGAAAAATAATTTGAAAAAAAAACTATAGCTTCAAAAATATGAAGAAGAGGATTGTGTTTTAAAAACAAGAATGTCACAAAGTGCTGAAGAATCATAAAAGACTATCATTAGCCTCAAAACTCAACTATAATAAGTAAAAAGGGCAGAGGACGAGGTAAGAGTCAAACTGAAGACAAAAGAAGACAATTGCAAAAATCTAGAGTTTGTAATAGTTATTTTAAGAAAAGAATTAGAGAAGACAACTATTTAATTGAAAAATAGTTTAAAATTTGAAAAGAGTACTAAAATGTTGGGTGACATACTAAATTGCCAAAGGTCACCATTCATTAAACATGGTCTTGGCTATGAAGGAAACCAAAAGATCATTAAAGAAGGTCAGAGTTCAAAAACTATAGAACCACCAAAGAAATTATATGCAGAGAAGCCCAAGAGCTACGTAGATGTACTCAAGGGTTCTATGAATGGTGGAAGTGATAGGAGGAAAGAACATGATACTCCTCAAAAAGACAACAAAGGTGAGTATATCCCAATTAAAATTTTTAGATCATTCCCTCAAACATAGTTTAATATGATCAAGTACCCAATTTATTTTTATATTCATTGTTATTTACGCAATCATTTTGGGCATAAAGTAATGAAGTGTAAGCCATGTACAATAAATAACTATGCATGGGACACTGACACAAGTGTTTATGTATTTTTAATTAAAAATTATAACTCATTTTACCCTTTATCAAATTACAATGAGAATAATATTGTATGTTATAACAGTAACTATAGACATATAACATGTTTCTGTAGAATTATTTTTGTAGAACTTCCTAGAAAATACAAGAAAGTGGATGCTCTTGCTGTAAATCAAATAAAATTTAAAAAAATATGAAAAAAGAAGCAAGAAGAAGATAATTAGGAGAAGGAGAAATCTATGCTTGTGAAACAACATTTCATGCATAGACGAAGGGCAACAATGCTATAGTGAAAATGGGTGCTCAAGTCACATGACTAGAGACGAGAAATTTTTTATCTTTGAAAGAAATAAGTGAAGGCAATATAAAATTTGGAGATAATGCTATGCCAAGAATAGATAGAAAAGGTAATCTTAATCTTGACAATGGGAAGACAAAAATAGAAAATGTCTTGTATGTTGAAGGTTTAAAGCATAATATTTGAAGTGTTAGTAAAATTTGTGATCAAGGATGCGTTCTCACATTTTATGCTCAAGGGTATGAGATCAAGAAGGCAGATACATGACAAAGGTAGATACATAAAAACTAGTTACAAATGTTAATAGAACAACAAACAACTTATACATACTCAGTGAAGTCAAGGTAGGAAAATGTTATATGAGTCAAATTGATGAAAACTGGATATGACATAAAATAATGGGCCATATGAACTTTGATAATTTGGTGAAAATTAGCACCAAACAAATTGTAAGAGATATACCAAAAAATACAAAACCTTAAAATACTCTTTACAAGTAGTGTTAGCATGGGAAATAGATAAAGGCAAGTTTTAAATAAAAGGAGTACTCAACAACTAAGCCATTAGAATTAATCTATATAAATCTCTGTGAGCCTACAAGAATGTAAAACATACAAGGTGATAGTTATTTCATGTTTCTCATTAATGATTATTCTATAATGATATGGGTCACTTTTCTAAAAGAAAAATATGAGGCATTTGAGAAATTTAAAGCTTTTAAAGCCTTGGTTGAAAATGAAACCGACTCAAAGATCAAGTGTTTGAGATCAGATTGGGGAGGTGAGTTCCTATTAAATGAATTTGAATAATTTTGTGAGCATTATGGTATAAAAAGACACTTCTCATCTACAAGAACTCTATAACAAAATGGAGTTATGGAAATGAATAATTGAACTGTTCAAGATATGGCAAGAATAATGTTGAATGAATATAATCTATTAGATCATTTTTGGAGAGAGGCAGTTAACACCGCAGTCTAAATTTTGAATAGAGGAAAAATTAGAGTAAATAATAACAAAACACCTTATGAGATATAGAAGGGTAAAACAACATCAGTTAAATACTTTAAGGTGTTTGGGAGTAAGTGCTACATTAAAACAGATGTCAAAGAATTGGGAAAGTTTGACTCCAAAGCTGATGAAGGTTTTTTTCTTGGATATTCCTCAAGAAGTAAAGCATATAGATATTATAATAAAAGACTACAAAATATTTTAGAAAGTGTGAATGCAAGAATGGATGAAACAAGGCTTCAAAAAAATAGTTTACAAGTAAATGATCATTTAGGGGAACCAAACTAAAAGGAAGAAGAAGAAGAAAAATAAAAGGAAGTGGAATGGGAAGATATAAAAGCACCATATAGATTTGTTCAAAATCATCACTTAGAAAGTCAAATTAAATAGAAGATCAGTTAGTACATCTGAACAAGTAAACTTCTCTTTTATATCTAAAATAGAGCCTAAAATCTTTGAAGAAGCTATCAATGATAAGCAATAGATTGATGCTATAGAAGAAGATCTGAATCAAATTGAGAAGAATGATACTTGGGAACTCATTCCAAGACCAAAAGATAAAAATGTGATTGGTACCAATTGGGTGTTCAGGAATAAGTTGAATGAAGATGGCCAAGTGACAAAGAATAAAGCAAGGTTGGTTTGTAAAGGATATGGTCAAATTGAAGGTATTGATTTTGAAGAAACCTTTGCCCTTATTGTGAGACTATAAGTCATTATAATGTTTTTAGCATATACTATTTTAAAGAAATTTAAAGTTTATCAAATTGATTTCAATTCTGCTTTTCTCAATGGAAATTTAGAGAAAGAGGTATATATCGAACAACCAACAAATTTTTATTTTATCATAAAACAAGACTTATGTGTGTAGGTTGAAGAAATCACTCTGTGGGCTAAAGCAAGCCCCTAGAGCCTAGTATTCAAGACTTGATAAATACCTAAACAATAAGTTTATAAAATAGGAGTCACTAATAGTAATCTCTACATCAAGACTAAAGGTGAAAATTAGTTGATTGTTGTGGTTTATGTGGATGACATCATTTTTAGAGGAGATAGTGAAAAAATGTCCCAAGAATTTGTAAAGGACATGTAAAAAGAGTTTGAGATCTCCATGCTAAGATAATTGTCATTTTTTATTGGTCTACAAATTTATTAATCTAACAAAGGAATATTTATTTCACAAACCAAGTATATCAAGGAGGTGTTGAAAAAGTTTAGAATGAAATATTGCACACCGGTTAGCACACCCATGGTTACATGATGTAAGTTAAGTAAAAATGATGAATCTCTTCAAGAAAATCAAAAAATTTATAGATCCATGAATGATATCCTACTATACACCATAGCATCCAGTCTAGACATCATGTAATTTGTAGGCTTAGTAGCATTATTTCAAGTAACACCAAAAGAAACTCATGTGAAAGCTATCAAAAGAATATTTGAATATCTAAAATGCAGTTTGGATTATGGTTTGTGGTATCCAAGAGATGAATATTTCACTATAATAACATATACAGATGCAGATTGGGTAGGAAGTGTTGATGATAGAAAGAGTATAAGTGGAAGAGCATTCTTTCTTGGCAACAATCTAGAGTCTTAGTTAAGCAAGAAGAAGGCATCTGTTTCTTTATCCATGATGAAGGAAAAATATTTAGTAGTAGTGTTATGTTGTACACAAGTTGTTTGGATGAATCAGACATTGAAATATTTTAAGATAGATAATGCCATCCAATCTCCATACTCTGTGATAACACTAGTGCAATAAATATTTTAAAGAATTTGATTATGCACTCTAGGACAAAACGTATTCCTATCAAGTATCACTTCTTGAGAGAATAGATTAAAAAACATGTAAAATTGGAATACATTTCCACGAAGGAACATATAGAAAATATATTCATGAATTCCCTCCCAAAATAAACTTTTGAGTTTCTAAGGCAGAAATTGGGAGTGATCCATATTTCATCTGGTCATTAGATTCTTTAAGAGAAGCATAGGTTAAGGGGGAGCTCATCACTATATTATTTTTGTAGATCCATGGATACTTTGGTGATATATATTGTGATTTAATTATATGCCCATTTTCCATTGATGTCAAAGGGGGAGAGTTAAATAAAGGGGGATTAAAGGAGGAAAACTACAACAAGGGGGAGTTATTTAGCAAGGAGGATATTCATATACTATTTCTCTATAGGTTTTTCATCAATGAAAAAGAAGGAGATTGTTGAAATATTGTCATTGATGTCAAAGAAGTTCTTATTGAAATAATGATGTCAACACAATTATCATTAATTTAAACAAAATTATAAGTAATGGTAATGGGATTATCATTAATGTAAAATGGATTATTTTTGTGGAAATAAATTCCCACAAATGAAAGGGCCGATCACTTGTGTTTAAGTGCTTATGAAGGAAGGGACAATTCTCTTAAACTAGGCCAAATTTCATTACAACTCTATAGGCTGACCCCCTTTTGGAAATTATGCCCCTTAGTTAAAATAAAAAATTAAATGAATGGATGCCTCTTTTGGTGTATGGGTGTCTATTGGAGAAGTCACCTCCCTTGTGAAGAGGCATTGAAGTATATATAAAGTGAATAGAAGTTAGAGAAATATGTGAAGAATTAATTCTTTCTACCATTCAAATATAACTAGTTCTTTGTGGATAAGAGAGGAGATTGAATTTGCCATCATTCATTGATGAAGCAATAATAGTGTGGTGAAATAATGTATTAGTGGAGGTCAGTTCCTTATAAAGAATAGACTAGTGTCTCTTGCTAAGTTGGTGCTTGGTCATGGGGATTGGTGTCTCCAAGTAGGTTGATGCCTACAAATTTTGTAAAAGAATTTTTATTTTGAGGCTAGATTTGGATGGTAGATCCAAGAAGCTCTTATTCATGGTTTTTATTGAGAGAGGGTTTTCCATGTAAATATTATTTCTTAATATATATATCTTGTGTGAATGTTTTTATTGTGGACATTAATTTTAATAAATTAAAGTTTTAAATCACACTGATTCACCCCCTCCCTCTTAGTGTGTTGTGTAATTAAAAAATATTTTATTGTTATTGAGGTTTTATCCTCTTATCTCCTCATACCTCCATTCTTATCCTTAAATTATACCATCTATCCATACATACATTCTTGGCCATTCATTCTTTCTCTTAGATCAAACATACAAACTAAGTTCTATTCTTGGCCATTCCATGTAGTGGTGGTAGTTGTAAGCTCCAAAAATATTGACATATCTTCTCATTTTAATATTCCACAATTAAAACACATTAAAATACATTTATAGGATCATTTATGACCCTTAAAAACATTTTTATCACCTTGGACTTCATACAATGCTTCTTAAAACTTTACAATGCCAACTCACAATTTCAAATATTTAAAAATTACATTTTGGAAAGAAACTTTTGAATGGCATAAAACTTACATTTAAAAAGACAATCAATGATTCTAGTGAACCATATGGGATCCCATAAGACCCCTTATAACCTATAAAAACCAAAAATGGATATAATGAACCATTTAAGTAATTTGATATCCTATATTATATAGTGATGCTCTGCATCATACTTCCCTTGAGGGAAATATTTGAGTTCTAGATCAAATGAATTAATCCAACCTTATTCATAGATTTATAATTCATATTGAATTAGTCTTTGATCATCTTCTTTTTGTTCCTTATTTCTTTCTTAATTGATCCTCTTTTCTTTGCTTTTTCTTCCTTATCTTGTCTTCCTATGAAGTCATCTTCCACCTTCATGAAATGTATCATCCTTTGTATCTCTTTATCAACTTAATCTTCCATATCATCTCTCTCTACTTCAAATTTATAGTATGCTTCTACTTTGTCATGCTTTTATTCAAAAATTCTATCTTCATTCATCCTTATTGTTTTGGTTTCATAACTTATCCAACTTGGCATAGTTTGCTTGTATACTTCATGCTGGTTTGTATCTGTTGAAATGTCTTCATTATTCCTTTGCATATTCTCCTTGAACCTAATTATTTATTCATTATAGGCTCCTAATTAACATTTAAATTTAGTTTAGACTTGTCTTCAACTAGTTTCCCATGAAGATAAGCTTGAAACTTGGCTTTTGATTGTGTTCTTCTCCTTGCAATTGGTATTATTGAGTTGAGGTTATCTCTAGCTTCTCCTTAGCATGTAAACCTACACTTTCACAATATAATACATAATTAGATACAAAAATTTTAGACTTAAGAGTCTCTCCATGTTCTTCTTGCCAACATCTTTGCTCTTTTGAGTTCCTTTGTACTTCCATGCTTTTCTATTGCTCTATTTGTTGGCAAACCTCATCTTTGTCTATGGCATATGTAAATAATATTAATTCATATTTAAATTTATTATCCAACTCATATTATTATTCTCTAATGTGTTTATTCAGATTTAAGTAGGCTTCTTCATTGTCCAAGTCTTGTCTTTGTCATTGTTTTCTCCTTTGATGTCTTGACTCATCCCTGAGTTCATCATTGTTCTTCACAATATGATATATGTTATCAACTTATACAAACCAATTAATTTGAGGATTAAAAAATTCTTATATCATCCTTACTTCTTATTTTAATGAGAGATCATCCATCTCTCTATTTTATTCATCATATTTAGGTATTGTTTATCCTCTATCTCCTTCATTTGTCACTTTACTTTTTATCTTCTCTTTACCATTTATGAAAACTAATTTCTACTTTTTATTATAAACAAAATCATCCTCTAAAATCTACCATCCACTTGGTTCTCTTGGCTTGCACAATATGTCATCAACTCATGACCATCATCTTGAACATTAGTCTTTGTCAAAGACCTAAAATCTATCATCCTACTTCCCTTATGATGTTTTAAGACTAGCTCTTCTATTTTCTCCTCTTTGGGTGTCAAATTTGACCCTTCTCCTTGATACATATTAGTCTTCATTTCATTCCATGAATCATCTTCACTTTCAAACATATTATTCAATGATTCAAATTCATCATTATTCAAAACATCCAAAATAATTTCTTTACCTTTTATTTCTCTTATGCTCTTCTTTTCCCAAGTTCTTCTTAAGCTTAATTCTATCCTCTTAGGTTCTTCCTCATATTATTTGTCTTGATTACTTGACTCACAAAGCTATGAATACGTCCTCTTATCCTTTGTTTGTTCAACTAGCTCTTCTTGTTCCTCTATTAAGTATTCTTGAGATGCTTCCTCCTCATTATATCTAGTGTCACTATTTTTATACACTTAGTTCATGCTCTTGACTACCCACACTTTGTTCTTCATGGATTTGGGTTGATACATGCTCATTACTTCATTCTTTCTTCTTGACTCATAAGCTAGTACATATTTTAGGATGATTCTTGTTAGGAAATGAAGATCCTACATGTGCAAGTAAATCAAATGTGAAAATTAAAACAAGCTACAAAAAACATAAACATATGAGAGAACACATTACATAAGATATATGTGGAAACCCTATTAAACTATCTAGGGAAAAACTGTGAGGTAAAGGAAACATCTATATTTCATTTTCATTATCATAACTCTCTCTACAATATCAAATCCTCTAAAAAACTCATTTTTAGTGCTTACAAGCACTCAAGTGAACTAAGATTGCATCCAAGCCTTACAGGCTCAAACCTCCATCATGATGCTAACAACTATAGCATCCAAGGTGAGTTCCTAACCGTCAAACTCTATCTCCATGAGTTGAGATAAAAATCCTCCAAGATCCAACTAGGTGAGCCAAGCTAACATAACCTTTTAGGATCTAACCTCTAATCTCAAGGATCTCCATACTTCAATAAACTAGGTGAGCCATGCTCTCATTTAAGCCTTACAGACTCTAACCACCTAAACAAGAATGATTCTTACAACCTAAGCATCTAGGTGGGCTATGATTATAAGCCTTCTAAGATATAAACTCCTACAATATGTAATCCTAAGGATTGCATGGATCCTCAAAAGGAATCTATAATGAACTCCATAGATTACAAAATAAAGGAGAAAGCATGCTAATAAATAGAATTTATAATGAGAGAGAGAGAAGGGAGAGAAGGAGAGATAACTTCATGAATACTCCAAAAATTTACTACATTTGAGTGGGTGTCATGTGATCTTAATGGTGGCTGTCCCCATGTGCCAAAAGTCTTAAAAATGACCCTCCACTAGATAAAATCCAAGGCCACCTTCATGTGGCTCCAAAACTTGCTCCCTAGTTCCACAAGTAAGTCCAAACACTCAATAATGCTATTCTTGTCTTCATCTCCAAGGGTCAACAAAGTGGATGCTCTACTTTAGACAAAATCCAAGCCACCCCATATGACTCTAAGAATTTCATCCCACTCACACATGTGAAGACAATCTGTAATAGTGTATTCTTGTCTTCATCTTCACATGTGATCACAAGAGTCCAAAGGGTGTTATAACAACCTTTTGACCTTTCCTAGACATGTGAATCCTATGGTCCTTTATAATTTCAACCTAATACCATGACCCTTGTATTTTTCACCATGTAACAACCCATATGTGACAACTAAGGACAAAACATGTCCATAGTGGAGTGCTACACCCCACACCTTGTCAACTCAACTTGATCACATCCTAGGACCCACCATGGGCCATCCTACCACATCATAATTTGCCACATCACTTGCATGCCATGTCACCTGCATGACAACTCAATTAAAAACCCACATGACACATCACCATGATGCCATCTCAACATGCCACATCACCATGAATAATGCTTATGAATAGTGGCTTCACACCTAACAATTTTCTACTTGAAATTATATACATGGGACTTTACCACACCTGCATATTCTACCAACTAGATACTATCCAACTACCATCTATGATATCATCAATGCCCACTTCTAATCATAACAAGCCCACTAAAAGCTTTCTATACTTTGAAAAATTATTTGACCTAACTAGTTTTGTCAACATATGATCCTCCATAGTAGATTTGTAATAACTTGAAGTGACTTCTACTTCACCATAGACCTATCCTTCTTTAGGATTCTACCATGAACCAATCACTACTCCTACTGCTTGGAAGTATCTAGTCATGGCCTACATGAGGTTTTAATAATCTCGATGAATATAATACATATAACACCCATGTATTCTCTTAATCTAATCTAAGACACTCCAAAAGATAAATTATAACCAAAAGAAGTGGGATACTTGACTTCCTTGCTTTATGTCCATTGTGCATCTCCATCATTGGTTTGTTCCTTCATCTCATCTTAATCACTCGAGCCATCTCATCATTGATCATGTTGGGGCTTGAAACCAACATGCCATCTACACATAATAGGAACCTATGCTAAACCTTGGCTCTCCATGAAGGTATTCTTGTACCACATTAGCATGCCTATTGAAACCTATATAATCTTCAATTCTACAAATCATCAACTCTTTGCCTCATCCTCATATCCTCCTAGATACTCCATCTCATCATGAGATCACCATGTAGGAATGATGCTTTCACATAGAAATGTTCCAAAAGACAATAAGTACATAGGAACTCTAATAGTAGTTATCAACAAGAGAGAAAAATCCATAGAAGTCAACACATGACTTCAACATATGTAACATACTGCTACCCATCATGATCAACATGGTACCCATCCACAGTTCTTGGGAAGTCATAGTGATTATCAATGCATCATTTCACCTATAAAGTTTTTTATCCCCAAAGATATAGTCAAGATGTATCCTACTCTACCGCATGTTATACACATAACCTTTTCCTTCCATAGAACCTTAGATCTCTTACTTTTCTCCATCCACTAGGTATAATATCAGGTTTCTTGCACCTCCTCCTCTACATGGAATTTATACACCATCTCATCTTACACATTTTGGTAGTAGGATCCCACAACTTGTACCCCTTCTCTAGCCATGAACATCCATCTCACAAATAGATTCCAACTTGTTACTTCTTCATCAAGAACACTGTATTAGTGTTGATCCGTCTAGTAAAGCTTTTTTAGCTTCTCATCCATTCTCCATCTTCCACCAAGAGAGAAATACCTATCATAGTTTTTTTATTTGTTTCATATCTTGGTATCTCAACTTGTATCTACCACTTGCACAAACCAACCAAAAACCATGGATCTAATACCATTTGTTAGGATTAAAAAACCCTAATCCTACATTTGCAAGTAAATCAAATGCATAAATAAAACAATCTATAGTAAAACATAAAATATGAGATAAAAAACATTATATAAGATATATGTGGAAACCCTTCTAAACCAAATAGGGAAAAACCATGGGGAAAGGTAACATCCAGACTTCATGTTCATCATCAAAACTCTCTCTACAACATCAGCTCCTCTCAACAACTCATGCTTATAAGCACTTAGGTAAACCAAGATTACATCTTAGGTTCTTCCTCATCATTTTTGTCCTAATTAATTGACTCAAAAATCTATGAATACCTTCTCTTATCCATTTTTTGTTCAAATATCTCTTTTTGTTTATCTCTTATGCATTCTTGGGATGTTTCCTCCTCATCATATCTAATGTCACTATTTTTATACATTTATATCATGCTCTTGACTACCCACACTTTGTTCTTCATGGATTTGGGTTGACACATGCTCATTACTTCATTCTTTCTTTTTGAATCATAAGATGGTCCATATTTTAGGAAGCATCCTTTATATCCCCATCTTTGATCATCTTCCCTAAGTGTTTGTTTCATCATGTAGTCTACTCTTTCCTTATTTATTTACACTTGTCCTCCACTTGAGTTTTCATCTTCAATGACCTTTTGCTTAAATTTATTGGCTCAAAATAGAGATAGATGCTTGTAATTATGTAAATAAGTGTGTTTCTTGTTAGTAGCATGGCAAATTGATACATGCACCTTCCTTACCATTGCATACAATTACAACACCATGGTCATTCTCAACATGGGGTCTTGATCTCATTGGGAAAATTAACCCAACATCTTCAAATGGCCATAAGAACATTTTGACTATGACCAAGTACTTTACCAAGTGGATTGAGGCAATTCTTCTCACTTATGTTACTAAGAAACAAATAGCCAAATTCATTCATTACCATATCATCTGTTGATATGTCATCTTAGCTCATATTATATTTGATAATGGTAGACCCTTTGTAAACCAAGATGTGAAAGCTCTTTGTGAAAAATTCAAGAACAAGCACAAGAAATCCACTTCATATAACCCATAAGGTAACAAACAAGCTAAGGCATCAAATAAAACCATTCTATCCATCTTAAAAAATATTTTCAATGATGCTGGTCATAATTGTCAGTTGTAACTCTTTCCTATCCTCGAGGATTATAAAACCAATCATTGTACCCCAACTGGAGCTACTCCATAATCCATTTTTTTTGGCAATTAAAGCTATCATTCTGATCGAGATTGAGATCCCATAATTAATAATATCACTGGAGCACATTAAAGATGATGAAGACTATAAAGCCTCATGGCTGCAAGAACTAGAACTTCTTGATGGTAAGTATTTGGCTGCCCTAGAAAACTTGCAGACCTATCAGAATAAATTGTGGACAATCTACAACAAATGTATTCTCCCTCAAGAATTTGAGATTGGTAACCAGTTTTTGAAAGAGAGCCAAAAAAACATGAATGTTGAACCCAAAAAAAAAGGCAAGTTTTAGCCTAATTAGTTAGGACCATACATTATCATGGTAAACTATGGATCAGGAGCATATCGATTGGATAAACCTAATAGTGATGAACTTTTAGAGCCCATGAACATCATATACCTTAAGAGGTTCTATGCATGAAAAAATTTGAACCATTATCTATAAGACCCCTGACTTGGGGGCAACTTGTGTTATCATAATTTTATCCCACCCTTTTATCTTAATTTGATCGCATTTTATACTACCCAGATCCACTTTTCATGAATCCTAATGGTAACGGATTTGAACTCTCGACACTCTAAATAGATTCTTCATCCCATCCTATATTTCTCTCTTCAAAGATGCATATTCTTTGACCTGTCTAAGGCATGTTATAAACTTGAACATTTTTTATCCCTGGTCCAATTATGATCTAAATTATGTCTCATAAGAATTATGAACATCTTCAATAGTGGTTCTATAAAGTGGTTCAACCAAGACAATATTGTGTAACTTCTGATAGGTGAACAACTGCATCTTCTTAGTTCATGTATTTGCCATTTTCTTATTTTATCAAGAACCTCACTCTCACTGATTTGTGAGCATGGGCTGTTGCAATTGGTTTAGTTATCTTATTGGAACCTCTACTCTTAGGATGTACATCTCCTTGACTAGATGGTCTCACCTTGTGCATATATTATCCTAAAAACACTAAAAACATTAGAAAAACTTTGAAAATACCAAAAACATCAGAACATGATCCATAAAAGAACAAAACCATTGTCTCACACTTTTGTACATTTGCAAATTCCCATTCCACCATCCTATGCTCTCATTATTTTGTGAGTAACTATTAAGTTTAAACGCTCTCACCATTTTGTGAGTAACTGTTAATAAAGAACACTCTTTCCATTTTGCAAGATCATTCTTTCTTGTCTCATCAGTTTCTTGTTTGCCAGATCATTCTCATTTATTTGTTGTATCTTCCATATTATTCTATAACATTAATCATTCTAGTTTGATTGTTGGAAATATTGTCATTGATGTCAAAGGTTTAGTATTATTTGTGATAAAGGCCACATTGCATTTAATGTTTTTTATCTTGGTTAATATGAGTTAATATTTATTTAATATTAATGAATATATTTTTGGTTGCATATAAGACAAAATAAGGGCCCATAGAGAAGTCGAAGAGTCACGGGATAAAGACAAAAGAAGGATGGTATGCATTTTCCCATGAAGAGTCATCTTGGGGAATACCAAGAGTCACCAAGTGAAAACAAAAGAGTAAAGGGCGAATTTCTCATGAAGGGACACTTCAAGGAATATGAAAAGTCACCAAAGATAAAGACAAAAGTGGGAAGGATGTTTTTGGTCATGAAGGGTCACCACATGACTTTTCAAATGCTTAGATATGAAGGGTCATCCAAGATTGGTGCCATTTTCCATGAGGATTGAAAGGTCACAAAGGGGGAAGGCCAAAGGTCATTTGGAAAGCTATAAATAAAGGCTTGAGTAGCCATTTGTAATATGAGTGTGAGAGGTTAATTTGATATTGTATTATCTAGTTTAGAAGAGCAAAGGTGAGAGAGAGAAAAGAGATGTTGTATTGAACTATCATTTGTTGATTTAGCAACATTGAGAGATAGGTGTGTGGTTTACACAAAGTGGATGATACTCATGTGGGTTGGTGCTCATGAATGATAGCTGCGTTGGTGCTTGGCAAAGGGGTTTGAAGCTCCTATGGGTTGGTGCTCATGAATTGTAGCTAAGGTTGGTACTTGGCAAAGGGGTATGGTGCTCCTGTGGGTTTGTTCTCACTAATATACTTGAGATTGTTCTCCATGGTTTTTCCCACATTGGGTTTCCACATTATATCTGGTGTCTCTCTCTTTCTTGTGTGATGTTTATTATTTGAGTTTTATTGCATATCTTGAATGTTTGATTAAGGGAAAGTTTTATAAGATATATATACTGATTCACCCCCTCCCCTCTCAGTATATTACATGCTTAACAATTGGTATCAGAGCAGGTTCCTTTTTAAAATATTTTACAACTTGAAGGTAGATCAGGAAAGCACAAGATGGCCATACATAAAGGTGCCTATGCAAGCAAAAGAATAGTTGATCAAGAAGAAGAAGAGGATGAAGTTGAAGTGAATATGGAAGGATAACTCATGTGTTCCTTAGAAGAGTTGAAAATTGTTGAAAAGAAAAATCAAAGATTAAAGCATCAAATTGAGAAAAATGACAAGGAGTCAAAGGAGATAATTGAAGATCTGATGGCACAGTTGGAAATATCAAGAAAAGTATGTGAAAGGTATGTTATTGAAATTGCTTATTTAAAAGAAGAGATTGAGAAAGCAGTCAATAATAAAATAGTCAATGATTCAAAATTTGAGAATAACACTAATATGCTGAATAAGATATTAGAAATCCAAAAGGCAATATCAGATAAGACAGGTATTGGTTTTGAAAAGAAGAAGAACTATGTTGAAGCTCTTACAAATAAAGAAACAAGAAAGGAAGGAATGGATAATATAGAGGACAAAGAAGGCTGGAAGGAACAAAGCTATAAATGGCAATCAGGTCAAAGATTCACAAATAGGTCCTATTTTAATGGTTACTATTTTTATTGTAATGGATATGGTCATAAGAAATTAGAATTTAGAAAAAGAGCTGGCAATCTCAAAAATAAGGAAAAGAAAGGTCATGTAGAGTCAAGAAGAAGCTATAACTCTTTTGCTCCTCTATCAAGCTTTGATGAAGAGACCATAATTTGTTACAAGTGTAACAACTTTAGACACATAGCTCAGTATTATAGAAGCGTGTTTGAGTCAGTCAAGAAGGACCAGAGATTCAGGGCTCCATTCATCAAGAAAAAGGTTCAGACATGGTAGAAGAAACAATCTGAAGGTTTTATGTTGGTCCAGACAGCTTTGCATGCAAGAAATGAAGAAAAGCCATGGTTTATTGATAGCAGATGTTCAAGGCACATGACAGGAGACAAGATCAAGTTCATAACCTTGAAGAAGATCAATGGTGGCACAGTAAAATTTGGTGACAATACTACTGCCAGAATTGCCAGAAAAGGTACACTAAGTTTAGATAATGGTAGAACTAAAATTGAAAATGTTTTATATGTAGAAGGTCTTTAGCATAATCTTTTGAGTGTAAGTCAAATGTGTGATTAGGGGCACACACTAAATTTTTATGTAGAAGGTTGTGAAATTAGAAGAAAAGATTCAGATGTATTAATTGCAGATGCTCAAAGAACAGGTAATAACTTATATATGCTATCATACATCAAAAGTCAAAAATGTTGTTTGAGTCAGATTGAAGAAAGTTGGCTATGGCACAAGAGAATGGGGCATATAAATTTTGACAATCTTGTCAAAATTTGCAAAAAGCAAGTAGTCAAGAATCTTCCAATGATCACAAAGCCATCTAACACCCTTTGTGGACCTTGTCAGCATGGGAAGCAGGCTAGAAGGCGGTTCAAAACAAAAGAGTACTCTACCACTCAGATGCTAGAGCTTGTTCACATTGATCTATGTGGACCTATGAGGACTCAAATTAATCAAGGTGATAAATATTTCATGTTGCTTATTGATGATTTTTCACGTATGACTTGGATAATGTTTTTAAAGAAAAAATTAGAAGCTTTTAGACAGTTCAAAGAATTTAAAGCATTAGTTGAGAATGAAACTAATATGAAGATTAAGTGTCTAAGATCAGATCGAGGAGGAGAATTCATGTTAGATCAATTTATTGAGTTTTGTGAAGATCATGGAATAAAGAGACAGTATTTAGAAGCAAGAACTCCACAATAAAATGGAGTAGTTGAACAGAAAAATAGAACAGTTCAAGAGATGGCAAGGACAATGCTAAATGAATCCAAGATAGAAAATAAATATTAGAGAGAGGCAGTTGGTATAGTGGTGCATATTCAGAATAGAGCTCTATTAAAAGTCAACAGTGACAAAACTCCTTATGAGCTATGGAAAGACAAACCAACAACAGTTGATTATTTCTGAGTTTTCGGTAGCAAATGCTTCATAAAGAGAATCGATGAAAAACTTGGTAAGTTTGAATCTAGAGCAGATGATGGTATATTTCTTGGTTATTCTTGCAAAAGTAAAGATTATAAATGTTATAACAAAAGAACCAAGAAAATTGTTGAAAGTGCAAGTGTCAGGATAGAAGAAGATGGAACACAAAAGATCAGTGATCCAGTAGACATTCCTGAAATCATTGAAGAGGAAGGCTTTGAAGAATTAGATGAAGATGAAGAAAAGGAGAAAAAGGGCACCAAGACTCCATCCAAATATGTTCAAAGAAATCATAATGAAAGTGACATCATCAGGGATATAAAAGAAGGAATTTACACCAGAAAAATGATGGTAAGTGAATCTGAACAAGTTAATTTCTCTTTGTTATCTAAAATTCAGCCTAGAAATTTTTTAGAAGCCAGACATGATGAGCATTGGGTTAAGGCTATGGATGAAGAATTAGATCAGATAGAAAAGAATGATACTTGGGAATTAGTGCCTAGACCAAAAGATTATAATGTGATAGGAACAAAATGGGTTTATAGAAATAAGCTGAATGAAAATGGAGAAGTAACCAGAAATAAAGCAAGATTAGTATGTAAAAGATATGCTCAGATTGAGGGAATAGATTTTGAAGAAACTTTTGCACCAGTAGCAAGGTTAGAGGCTATTAGAATGTTTCTTGCATATGCAGTATTTAAAAATTTCAAAGTATTTCAGATGGATGTCAAATCTGCCTTCCTAAATGGGAATCTTGAAGAAGAGGTCTACATTAAACAGCCTGAGGGGTTTATTCTCTCGAATATTAGTAATCATGTATGCAGATTGAAGAAAGAATTGTATGGATTAAAACAAGCTCCCAGAGCTTGGTATGCAAGACTTGATAAGTACCTGCAAGATCAAGGATTCAAGAGAGGATTTGCTGATAGTAATATTTACATCAAAACATAAGGTGAGTATCAATTGATTGTTGTGGTTTATGTTGATGATATAATTTTTGGAGGAAATATTGAAAAGATGACAAAATAATTTTCTAATAGAATGCAAAAATAATTTGAGATGTCTATGCTTGGAGAATTATCATTTTTCTTAGGATTACAAATATTTCAATCAAATAAAGGAATATTTATATCTCAAAGTAAATATGCCAATGAAATGTTAAAAAAATTTGGTTTTAAGAATTGTGTACCAGTTAGCACACCTATGTGTATAGAAAATAAGGTGAGCAAAGATGAAGATTCACCTATTACAGATCAATCTTTGTATAGATCTATGATTGGTAGTCTATTATATTTGACAGCATCGAGACCAGACATCATGCATGCAGTAGGTATGGTTGCAAGATATCAGTCATCTCCAAGAGATAGTCGTGTTCAGTTGGTGAAAAGAATATTTAGATATATCAAAGGGACATTGGATTATGGATTATGGTATCCCACAGGTAAAGATTTCACTTTAGTTGCTTATACAGATTCAGATTGGGCAGGGTGCTTAGATGACAAAAAGAGTACAAGTGGAGGAGCTTTCTTCCTTGGTGATAGCTTAGTATCATGGCTAAGCATGAAGCAGAACTCAGTATCACTTTCTACAGTGAAGCAAAATATATTGCAGCAGTATTGTGTTGTACTCAAGTGCTTTGGATGAAGCAAACTTTGGAAGATATCAAGGTAAAGTACGATGAACCTATTTCCACTTTTTGTGATAACACAAGTGCCATAAATATTTCAAAAAATCTAGTGATGCATTCAAGAATAAAACATATTCCCATTAGATATCACTTTTTGAGAGAGCAGGTTGCAGATCAACAAGTTAAGTTGGAATATATTAGTACTACAGAGAGGTTTGTAGATATTTTCACAAAGGCACTACCAAAAGACACATTTGAGTATCTGCGAGAGAAGTTGGGAGTAACTTCCCTTACTTCCTGCCATTAAGGTTTAGCATCAAGTGAGGGGGAGCTAAGTGTTAGCTCCAGGTAGGCCCTTTGCCATTGATGTCAAAGGGGGAGAATAACAAGAAATAGGTACATGTTGCTACAGTAAGGGGGAGTTACTGTATGTTTTTAGATGATGGTATGTGCAGGTGACAGGATGTGGCAGTTTCAAAATTGAGGTTGCCATCAATGACAAAGGGGGAGATTGTTGGAAATATTTTCATTGATGTCAAAGGTTTAGTATTATTGGTGATAAAGGCTCCATTGCATTTAATGTTGTTTATCTTGGCTAATATGAGTTAATATTTATTTAATATTAATGAATATATTTTTGGTTGCATATGAGACAAAATAAGGGCCCATGGAGAAGTCGAAGAGTCACGAGATAAAGACAAAAGAAGGATGGGATTCATTTTTCCATGAAGAGTCATCTTGGGGAATACCAAGAGTCACCAAGTGAAGACAAAAGAGTAAAGGGCGAATTTCTCATGAAGGGACACTTTAAGGAATACGAAAAGTCACCAAAGAAAAAGACAAAAGTGGGAAGGACGTTTTTGGTCATGAAGGGTCACCACATGACTTTTCAAATGCTTGGATATGAAGGGTCATCCAAGATTGGTGCCATTTTCCATGAGGATTGAAAGGTCACAAAGGGGGAAGGCCAAAGGTCATTTGGAAAGCTATAAATAAAGGCTTGAGTAGCCATTTTTAATATGAGTGTGAGAGGTTAATTTGATATTGTATTATCTAGTTTAGAAGAGCAAAGGTGAGAGAGAGGAAAGAGATGTTGTATTGAACTATCATTTGTTGATTTAGCAGCATTGAGAGATAGGTGTGTGGTTTACACAAAGTGGATGATGCTCATGTGGGTTGGTGCTCACGAATGATAGCTGGGTTGGTGCTCGGCAAAGGGGTTTGAAGCTCTTGTGGGTTGGTGCTCACGAATTGTAGCTGAGGTTGGTACTTGGAAAAGGGGTATGGTGCTCATGTGGGTTTGTTCTCACTAATATACTTGAGATTGTTCTCCGTGGTTTTTTCCACATTAGGTTTCCACATTATATTTGGTGTCTTTCTCTTTCTTGTGTGATGTTTATTATTTGAGTTTTATTGCATATCTTGAATGTTTGATTAAGGGAAAGTTTTATAAGATATATATACTGATTCACCCCCCTCTCAGTATATTTCGTGCTTAACACTCTCACTCTCACTAATTTGTGAGCATGGGCCATTGCAATTGGTTTAGCTATCTTATTGGAACCTCTACTCTTAGGATGTACATCTCCTTGACTAGATGGTCTCACCTTGTGCATATTTTATCCTAAAAATACTAAAAACATTAAAAATACTTTGAAAATACCAAAAACATCAGAACATGATCCACAAAAGAACAAAAACATTGTCTCACACTTTTGTACATTTGCAAATTCCCATTCCACCATCCTATGCTCTCATTATTTTTTGAGTAACTATTAAGTTTGAAAGCTCTCACCATTTTGTGAGTAACTGTTAAGAAAGAACACTCTTTCCATTTTACAAGATCATTCTTTCTTCTCTCATCAGTTTCTTGTTTGCCAGACCATTCTCATTTATTTGTTGTATCTTCCATATTATTCTATAACATTAATCATTCTAGTATGATAATCATTTTTCTTCTATCCCATTTCTTGGGAGAACTACATTTGGCCTAAAGTTCATGTTGGAACATGCATCGATAGAACTATGTAGGCAACATCTACTTGTCTTATACATCTGGAGTCAGCTCAGCCAACCCCTTCCTTTTCTTCTCTTCCCCCATTTCCTATATCATAGTTCCTCTTCAAATAGGGAACAATTGTCGTGTCATTGTTCTTTGTTATGATGTGGTGGAAATTAATGCCTCTACCGCACATGCATGAACATTTGTCTTTAAAATACACAAACTTGGTTTTTTGGTTGTGTGTGTTTATTTAGGTTTGTTGGTGTTTTTTTGTGTTTTCTTAGTGTTTTTATGCTTTCACACCTCTCCTTTTATTTCTTATATTTTTTCTATTTTTCCCTTTTTGTCTCAATCTTGGTCTTGTGTTTCTTTGTCTTATTTTTTCTGTTTGATTTTAATTTCTCTTTTATGTTTCAGAACATCTTAATGATTGACATGAATCTCAATTGTTTATATCTTGATCCTATGTTATTACATTGTTCTTGGACCATTTTGTTTATTTGATTGTTTTTGGTGTCTTGTTTTTTTGTTTGATTTTACTTTTATCTTTTATGTTCAAGAATGCCTTAATGGTCCACATGCATCTTGATTATTCATAATCTTGGTCTCATGTCGTTAAGACATTCTTGCATTTTTAATTTTTTTTTGTTCTTACTTCAAATCATATCTTGATTTAAAGATAGGTTCATTTATGTTTATCTTTTTCTTTGTTTTTTATTTTTTGTTTAAATGTAAATCACTGTAACTCTAGTTTTGGTCATTATTTTACCATTATCTTTAGTTATAGGTATTCACATTTGAACTGGCTCAACGCAATTGGAAATTTATGTCATTCTAAGTTATTAATACTTATGATGCCTAATTTATTTTTCTATAGATAGCACTTTGTGCATAGGTCTCAAAGTTTTAACGTCAACATCAACTCTGATGAATGATTCTCAAGAACATTCCATAAAACCTAGGTTCATGATATGGAATTAGTCATCTAGATAACATGCATTTCAAGATTATTTATCTATTATTAGATGTGCATATCTTCACATACATTGTGAGTCTAATTAATTCTTGGTCATTTTTCATCATTCTTCATTCCATTCTCTCCCAAACTTGGGTGAACCACATTGGCCTAAAGTTCATGTTGGAACATGAGTCCATGGAACTATGTAGGTAATGCTTAATTTATATTGAGGTTAGCTCAACTATCTCTATTATTATTTTCATCTCTCTCATCACTTTTTACATTATCATATTCTTGGTTTTATATGGATTTCTAAGCCATTACACCATCACATGTACGTTTGCACCCACTCTCTTTAACCTATCTTTTCAGTTATATCCTTGAGCTATTTCTCTTGCCAATTGCCTATGATGGGGCTCAACATCTAAAATAGTTTAGCATTATAACTTTTCAATGTTCAAGCTTTGAATATATTTTAGCATAGTAACCTTGCACCAAAATAGCTTAGAAATGATGTCCATAGCCTTTGTATTTATATATTTTTTAGATTAATTAGGATCAACCTGAACCACCCATATCAAGATTGATATGTGTGGTTGAGGATAATCCTAATATTTGGAATTAAATCCATAATTATAGTCAAGATGACCTTGGAAGAAGGGGCATTGAAGAGGCATGGGAGGTATTAACTAGGCATGGGTGACCCATAATCCTGATATTTTCTGCACTTATGGCTTGATGGATGCCACCCCATAGATGATGTCACTATGTGATGTAGATAATAAGAATAAATTTTAAAAAATAAATATTCAAAAACTCTCTTGGAAAATCCACTTAAGCTCTTGATTTGGATTAATTAGCCTTAAACAAGGTTAATCAACATTTATTCAATTTATTTGAAAGTTGACCATCAACTAATCAAAATGGTCAGAAAGTCATATTACTTGATCATAATTTAACTCAAGAAGAATTAGAAGGTGACGCTAGATTCATTAGAACCATATTCCCATTTAGGATGTTTCCAACAACAAATAACAAAGGTACATGACCTGTACCAATGAATTAGAAGAAAGAGTGATCTAGAGCACTAAATGGTGAAATGGTCATTTTGACTTGAAATGATCTTATCAAAGTTAGCTATCCCATAAAATGAATTGCCCTATTTAGGGATAATTTGACCTAAAATGGAACTTGTAAATGGAAAGTTCAAACCATTTAGGATGTTTTATATATTTTGACCTAAAATGTATATTTGAGTGCAATTCGTGTAAGATTGACAATTTTAACACAAATGGTGTTAGGAACTGGATGTCTATAGAATCAAGCCTATATTATTCATTTATCAATCCCTAAATTTGATATTTATCCTATTAACCTTATAAAGTTTTATCTCTGATAATTTGAAACTCATTTTAGGTGTATTTCTTTGTCACTTCAAGTTCTATTTTTGATCAATCTCTCTCTGACCTTCAATCACCACCTACAATTTACTCAAAGGCCTATTTAATTACCAAGGTCTTATAACAACATTAGTATATCATTTATTGCTTCTCACAGTCATAAACAACCTACATTAACTCATCTTGATCATATTTTCATTCATTAACTCTTCTTCCACACCCTTTTATCTCTATGATCTAGTCTTCCTTGTAGCTCTCCAAACACACAAACCTCCTTGTTAGAAATAACATGTAAGGTTTATAAACAAACCAAAAATAATTTTAACCACATTTTATCATATTAATACTCCATGTAAATTTTTATAATCCAATTCTCATTAAAGTACCTTTTCTCTCATATTCTACTTACTCATTATGTCTCTTAAGGCCTAATTCACTCTCACTATGCTATAAACCATACTAGGCTATACTGTACAATTATAAAAAAATTATAATATTGAAGATAAGTTTAAATTAAATTATATCGTAAAGTTTAATGATATTTCAAGGGTGGAATCAAAATTTATTCCATTTTCAATTTTAAAACCCTAGCCTAGTTGAGAACATGCTTATGTAAGGTTGAGAGGCTACAAAATGAGATTCAGAGAGTTTTAAACCACTTTAAGATCTCAAACCACATATAAAAGTTTTATTTTGTCTTATTACACATTTTACAATTTCTATAAATACATTAACCCTCTTTAATTGGTCATAACAAGTAAAAACATAAAGTTATGAGCATGTATAACAAATTGTATAGGCTAAGGACTCCAAAATTGAGTTTATTTATATTTTATACATCTTCTAAGACTTATAACATCTATAATGAGTCTTACCCAACCTAATTAACCTTTCCACATAATTAGTTTTCATTGAACAATCATAATATGCTCATTAAAGGTGAAACCAAAGAGTTTTAGGCTCTCTCTCTGTAGGACTGAGCTACCAAAGGGTTTCCAAAATGAGTTAGTTTGCTTTTCTCATTGTATTGAATATAATATAAAAATATAAAATAAAATAATAAATATTAATATAAACTATCTCAAACTAAGATAGAGGTACAAATAAAATAAACAAACATAAACTTATACCTTGGTTGCAAAAGTTTTTTCCATTATGATGTAGATTCAGTTAGCTCTCTTTAAAATTTGGTTGCTCACTCTTACAATGCAAGGTAAAATGGGAAAAATTTTGGTGAAAAAATCGCTTTGGTAGTTTTTATTCTCTTTGGATTCATTTACTATTTGGATATCACTTCGTTAGCATAATTTAGGATGATGAAAGTGATGGTTTTCATGCTTATTTATATATTTGTGTAGGAAACATCCAATGGTGGAGGATTATTTGAATATTTTAAATGATCCAAATAATCTATGGTGGTTAATGAGTCCTCATCCATGAGGATGATGACAATTTTAACTAGTTGAGATAAACATGTAAATGGTTAACTGAATCACCAAGAATGAGTCAAACTATTTGACAACTCAAGGGATGATCCAGAGGAAGTTGAGGAAGTTCTGGGATTGGTTGAGTTGAGTTAACGTATAAGGGAGATTAAGGTGAAAGATATTGGGTGAGGTGTAAAATCTATATTTAATATTTAAATATGGATTTAAAGTGTGCATAATTGATTAACTTGATTTATTCAATTATTTAAAAAGAGGGAAATGTCATGAATTATGTTAAGAAAAATAATTAATAGGTTTTATCTTCCTTTTGATACTAAATGTAATTTAGAAGTCTACATTTTCCCCTTAAAAATAGTTTTGTGAATCAATACTATTTCAAAGAATAGTAGAAAAAGTAAAGTGTTGATGATTAAAAAGAAAAAAATTGCCCTAAATGAATGAGAATGAGTGTGATGATGCCCCTTGAAGGCTTTATGTGATAAAATGGATAATCTCTCAAAATAAATGAAAATAAGAATGGGAAATGGAACTAAGAAAACTATCATCAATAATACGAATACTTATCACAATACTAATTTTTACAATATTGTAGAGGGTATGTGTAAAACTATTTACCCTTAACTATTAAATGCTAGAGAAGATATTGGAAAAAGTATATTTACCACTTTATAGACTACACACTTGTATTGTACTCAAACTAAGGGTCTCACAAGTGGATGTGAAAATGGTATATCCCAATGATGGTAAGAAACAAGCCAAAAAATGAAAAATGTAGATTATTCTATTTGTGATAAATATTTACAAAATTGATAGTTGTAAGCATTGATAAGGAGATATAACACTTTAATTAAATGATAGTGTAAAGTGTGGAGGAAAGGACTTAGATGGATGATGGTGGCTGAAATGACCCTAGAGACCTTGTGTCTTGATGTGTTTTCTACGTAATCTATCACGGATAAAGTTCAAGTTGGGATATTATGCTAGATGTAGTTCTCCCAATGTGAGAAAAGAAGTGATGATGTATTTTAAGATTGACCCATGGATGTTATTAAGACACTTAAGCTAATAATTACACATTATGATTGGATGTGATAATGGATTGATTTACCCAAAAGAAATGATGTATGTAAGGAGTGGATTGGAAGTTAATATATTCTGAGATGAGTTGCACACTTTTAGGTGCCCTATGAATCAAGGTTCATAGAAAAGGATGTGGGAATGATATATCCCACAAAAAAAGTTGTGAACTTAGACTGGTTGACTAATTTATTGATTGATTGAGTGAGGGAATGATGGATAGATGGAGAAATCATGGATATTGTGATTGTTTTAGTCCTAATTTATGGGTGCGATAGATTAAATGGAAATATAAAGAAATGGTTGGGAATGGTTTATGTGCAAACATAAATAATTTAATTGACAACATGGATTAATGATGATGGATCCCATGATTGGATATCATGGATTCAATTGATTGATTTAAGAGAGAGGTGATTATGGGTTGTATGGGGCAATAAATTTAGTTTTTGTGTAGTTAAATTCTTAGAAAAGGAGAGGAAAATGATTTTTGAATTAGCATAATCATGAAATTAGCATGTAGAATGGTGAATTCATTGAAAATAATGGAGAATTTGTTAAGAAAATGATTTTTCAATTATCAAAATTATGAATTTGGCATGTATAGTTGTGAACTTGTTCAAGGTAGTTGTGAATTCATTTTACACTAGAAGTGACCATCTTCCAGAGGGCATAAATTTTGACCCCAAACTCTATTTAAGCTCTTGTTTTCACCAAAATGAAGGTATTGAAAAGGAAAATGCAACCATAAAGACAAATTTCATTTTAGTTTATGATAAGTCATTGGGAAAAATGAAAAATTAATTAGAAAAATTAGGTTGGATAAGAGGAATGATGTTTGATAATTTGAAATGCTTATTGATGTGGTTGTGAATGTTAATGAGTGTGTGTGAAATATAGAATGAGCATGAAATAATTAACATAGTCTCTATTTGAAATGTGCATGAAAGAGACAAGTTTGAATATAACCTTAGAGTATTATATGTATTAATATTCTTATCTTGTCATAGGTCCTTCGAAGAGTAAACTGTTGGGAATTGAGGTGTCTCAACTTTGACAAGTTAGGACACTATTCATGTGATGAGGTGGTAGTGGTGAGTTGGCAATGACTATGTAGGATATGTGGTAGGTGATATAGGTAGTGATGTGGCTTGTGATGAGTTGGCATGGCCCATATAGTAATCTACATGATGTAAGTACATGTGAGTGTAAGTGGGGCATACCACTCCACTAAGGAGACAAGTTGTTGTCCTTTGAGATGTAATTTTTTTTCTTTAGGTGAAAAATGATAAAAGGAGATATGGGACGCACCTTTTTGTTGGCCTCATGATTTTGAGTGAAATTAAATTCAAAAATATGATGGAGAATATTTTGGAAGCATGTGGAGTCACATGTGTATATCAAAAGTGGAAGATCTAATTTTGACCAATGCACAAATATACAAGTATGATACTATTGCTAAATAGTGATGCCATTAAAGGGTGGTGCATTTCTTCATTGACCATGAAGTTTTTTCCATATTTTAATCTTATAAGTAAGACCATTCTCCTTTATAATTGTAAACTAAGTAAGTAAGCTTGTATGAACCTTATAATAAGTTTGTAGTTAAGATTTGTAAGCTTTAGAGTTGTGTAAAGGCACTGAAGCTCTATGGAACCAATTATTCTTCTATGTATAATATGTTGGTGGTGTTCTTGTGAAGGTTTGTTCTAAAAATGTTTTATAATCTTGGTGATATGAATAATACATTGAGCTATTTTTTAGTGTGGTGTTTTTTCCTTGAAAGGGATTTCCCCCACATAAATCACTTATTATGGTATATTGTTGCTTTAAGTTGTATGTGTTTATTTTAATTATATAACAAATATCCATTTGTTTTCATATTATCCTCTCTTGGTTAGTGTACAAAATTATTTTCATGATCTCATATTCCTTTCAAATCATATCAGAGCATGGCTAGTTTTGATTCTAATTGTGGGTTTGTTTTTTTTTTGAACTAATCTACTTTTGAGTGGGAGCTTGTGCAAGAGATATTTGGAGTTATATATTCCAAAAATTTTAAGATGGCAAGAACATCAGAGAGAATGAAGGCTGAAAAATTTTTAGGTAACAATTTTAAGGTGTGGAAGATGAAGATGGAAGATCTATTGATTGACCATGATTTATTAAATGCCATTGATGAGAATGTTTAGAGAACTATAAATCTATATGAAACATCTAAGTATGATGTGATGGACTAGAAAGACAAAGGTCTCATCAAATTGTTCTTGGTAGATTCTATACTAATTAATGTCCACAAAGAGACCATAATAAAGAAGTTGTGAAGAAACTAGGTGAGATATACTAAGCTAGATCTCTTGTTAATAAGATTTTCTTGAGAAAGAAGTTATACTCTTTAAGAATGGATGAAGGTGGAAAAATTGCATACCACCTAGAAGCATTTAATATGTTAGTGACTCAATTCGTATCAGTTGGTGTTAAATGGATGAGGAAGAGAGATGGCAAATTTTGCTTTATTCTTTGTCCAACTCATGGAATTATCTTGTTATGGCTATAGGAAGTATTTATATAACCTTGAAAGTTGAGGATGTTTTATGTTCTTTGATTTCTAAAAAAATGAGAAGGAAAGATTCCATCAGTGCCAAAGAGGCCCTACATGTTCAAGGAAGATATAAATGAAGATGCAAAAAGAATGAGAAGCATGAAAAATATAGATCCATGTCCAAGGAGATATCTAAATCTCCTAAAAATCCCAAGGTGAGATGCTAGAATTATGAAAAACATGGTCACTACCAATCAGAGTGTAAAGAGGAAAAGAAGAAAAAAAGTATGATTTTGATTCTGAATCCAAGAAGGAAGGTAGTGATGCATTCATTGAAGCCATGACAACCTATGAAGGTAATGATTCATGGTTAATTGATTTAGGTGAATCTTATCATATAAATTGTAATAGAAATTAGTTTTCTAAGTATGAAGAGTTTGATGGAGGTAAGGTATACTTGGGCAATGATTATTTTCTAACCATTGTTAGCCATGGTAGAGTTAAAATCAAATTTATAGATGGAAGGATTAAACACTTTGATGGTGTGATGCATATCCCTGGGCTATCTCAAAATTTATTAGTTGTAATAAAAATAATAGATACAAGTGTATAGGTTGAATTTTTTGAAGCAGGTTGTAAAATGGCTAGAGGTGCTATGGTGATAGATAAATGTGTCAGGATTGGCACTTTATACAAGCTTGATGCATGCATAATTGAATGAAATAGTACTTATATAAAGACTATATCTGAGAATACTTCATTGTATAAAGGGGTAATCACTATTTATGTGGATGGTTGTGGTTTCTAAGTACCTAAGGGTGCACATTCTATAGAGTTAAAATTGCCTATAGATAAGACTATGTTATGGCACTAGAGACTAGGCCACATTGTATAAAAAATTCTTAGGGCCTTGAAGAATAAAAAACTTGTTGAAGGTTTAACTGAATTCAATATTGAATTTGATTTTTGTGAGCATTGTGTTTATGGTAAATAAAACTATGTTCAATTTTACTCTAATTCTCATAAATATTGTGGTGTGTTGGATCTTATTCATTCTAATGTATTTGGTTCTATTAATGTTCCTTCGATTTCAAAATCCACATACTATGTTTCATTTATTGATGATTAAAATATAAGGACACTTGTTTATTTTATAAAGAGTAAATCTAAAATTTATAGTCGATTTAAAGAGTTTAAAGTAATGGTCAAGTTGCAGACTGGAAATAAAATTAAGTGTTTAAGAACTGATAATGATGATGAATTTTTTTCTAATGATTTTGATAGATTCTATAGATATTTTGGTATACAGAGACATAAGACAACTCCATACTCACCTCATCAGAATGGTGTTGTATAAAAAATGAATAGGATATTGATGGAGAAGGCTATAAGTATGTTTAGTGGTGTTAGACTAGAACAAAGGATTGGGGCTGAAACTATAGCCATTGCTTTCTACTTGATCAATAGGTATCCTAAATCAAAGCTTGTTGATAAAATGCCTATGGAGGAATGGTCTAGCCATAAGCCTTCATTGAGACATGTTAGAGTTTTTGGTTGCAAGGCATATGAATATGTGCCAAAAGAGAAGTAGAAAAAGCTAGAGAAAAAATCTTTGAAATGTATCTTCATCAACTATAGCTATAATGTGAAAGGATAAAAGATTTGGGATCTGGTAGCACATAAGGTATTATACTCTATAAGTGTAATTTTTATTGAAACTAAGCTTTTTTCTATTACACTACAACCATAGAAAACAAAAAAATGTGATTCAACTTCCTCTTATGCCTGATAAATTTGAGTTGAGGCCACGAGAGAGACAAGAAATTGAGGAGAGCTCATCAAGATCTAAATATTTTGAAGAGGAGGTAGATGAAGAAGAAATTCAACCTCAATTTGTATGAGGGTCTACAAGGTGTATACAACCACTAAAAAGGTATTCTCTTGATGATTTGAGATGTATATTTGGTTTGAGTACTAATATTGATGAACTAAGATCTACATAAGAAGATTTAGGTATGAATGATGCATAGTCCTAAAAGGTTTCTGTGGAAGAAGAAATAGTAACTTTGAAAAATAATGATACATGGGACCTTATACCATTACCTATAGGATGTAATATTTTTAGATGCAAATGGGCGTTCAAGAAAAATACTAGTTCAAATGGCAATGTTGAAAAGTACAAAGCTCGATTGGTTTCAAAAGGTTACTCTTAGGTTGAGGGTGTTTATTATAGTGAGATATTTTATCCTATTGAAAAAATGACATCCATTAGATTCTTGCTTTCTATTTTAGTAACTTATGATTTAGAGATTGAGCAAGGATGTGAAGACTACTTTCCTTCATAGTGATTTGGAGGAGGAGATTTATATGACACAACCATATCACTACATAGTTAAAAGTAAAATAAATTTGGTTTGCAAATTAAATAAATCCTTGTATGGTCTCAAATAGAGTTCTAAGATGTGGTATGATAAATTTGATACATACGTATTAAGTTTGGGATTTGAGTGATCTAAATTTGATCATTATGTTTATTATAAAATTGATGGTGATGATTTCTTAGATATTGCCTTATACGTTGATGATATATTGTTTGTTGGCAATGGGAATGTTTTGATATCAGAGCTTAAATATCAACTCTCAGCAAAATTTGAGATGGCAGATCTTGGTGCTATGAGACACATTATTAGAATGGATATTAGTAGAGACTAGAGTAAGTATGTGAATTCAATTTTACATACATTTAACATGCAGGATTGCAGACCATTGTGTGTTTTTTTTCCATTGGAATGAAGTTATCTAATGCACAATGTCTTATATCCCCATCAGAGATGGAAGACATGAGTAGAGTACATTAATAGAATATAG
>JARHVA010000800.1:2862500-3252500 GCA_037957365.1 Torreya grandis
TCACTTGAGGTATATATTGTGGGGTGATGGGGGATTCAACATGTGTTAAGGGGTTGTGTGTTTGGACAATGGGTGATAGGTTGAATGAGGTTTGGTCCAACATAGGATCTTGGTAAAAAATGGGATCTTTATAAAAAATGAGATCTTTGTCAAAAATGGGATATTTGTCAATGATAGGTTTTTGGTTGAAGATAGGCTCTTCAATAAAGATAGGTTCATCAAAAATTGATGGTAGACCATGGTTTTAAAATATGGTTTGGTTGACTATGGATTGATTTAAAATGGATGTGTCAAAAAGAGGTTGGTGAGAAATGGATGGAAGGTTATGACCTTGACTTAGAAGTGGAGTGGATGTATTAAGCTCAAGAAAGACATCTTGGAATACCTGCAAATTATGATTTTTAGATGTGGATACACTTGGCTATACCTTGATGTACCCTTTGTCAATCAAATCTTGGATATAATGCTTAAGTCTCATACAATGGTTTGTAGAATGACCTTTAATTTTGTGATAATTACAATATTCATTAGGTCTATACCACTCAGATTTTGGGACATTTGGTTCAAAGTATTTGGTGTTTGAAAATATGACTAAGTTTGTAGTGACAAATTTTTTAAATAATAGATCATAAGGTTCCCCTAAAAAGTGAATTTTTGATTAATAGGCACAATAATTTTGTTGATAGGTTGGGAGTTTTGGGTTTGTTATAACTTTTGGGGTGGAGTGATACTAGATGGTAAGGGTGATAGAATTGGTTCCCATTTGCTAGTGTAATAAGGGATGTTGGAATTAAGAATATAAAAATTAGATGGGATACTTGGTTGATTTTGGAAAATAAATTCACTAGTGATAGGGTGATCTTGATGTGGACTATTTTGGGATTTCCTAGTAATGAAGTGGGCTAGAGAGGTAGCTTGATCTTGAAAGGATAGCTTTGTTGGATTTGTGTTTAAGGTGAAAGTATTAAGATTTTATAGATTTGTAAATTTAGATTTGGAGAAAAGTTTGGATTTGATGGATTTGTGAAGGTTGATGGACTTGATGTCGATGGATTCATGTTAAAGGAGTGATTTGGATTTGTGACATTAATCATAATTAAATTTGTTGGGTTTGTAAACAAATGTGTATTTGATGTGATTTGGTTCAATTTTGGGAATGGGTTGGATGTAAAATCAAATGGATGATTTTGATGAATGTGGAAAGTTTAGTTTTGATGGGTGTAGGAGTTGAAAAACTGATTTGGATGGAATATATTTAGATTTGATTAAATTGGGGGTTGATTTGTGGATATTTTGGTTCAAGTAAATATTTGAAAGTGGAAATGAAGGTGAATCGAAGGTTTGATTTATATTGATGATAGGGTTGGAACTAGATGAATCTATGAATTCATTTTCATTTGTGATTGGTCACTTATGATTTATTGATGGAGTGGAACTTGTAAAGAATTCAAAGAATTTGACTAGCAAATCTTAAAAACTGATTCAATGTTGTCCCTAAAGTAAAATTTGGATGTTGATCAATGGGTAAACATGAATGTGTATTCAAGTTTGAAATTGAATAATTGATGTTTAGGTTGGAGTGGTCAATTGGTAAACTTGAATGATTATTCATGTTTAGATTTGATTGATTGATGGGTGAGGTTGAATCCATATTCAAACTTAGATTTAGAATTATTGGATAATTGATTGGTGAGTTTTCAATGAAATTGAAACTTTGATTTAGATTTTTTGTATGATTGATTTGATGTTGATTCAAATATGTGTTTGAATCAAAATTGGTTGGATATAACCCTAGGTTAAGACAATGATTATTTGGATTTAGATTTGTGACTAGATTGATCAAGGTATTGTTCAACATAGCCATGTCCCTCGCATTGGGTGACATTGCTAAGGGAAAGACTTGAATTAATAAATGAAAATAAATTTAAACTAGACTTTAGTAAAGAAAAATACCAAAGTGACTAAAAGTTTGATTGCTAACTAAACGCTTTTGAGTTTTTAGGCAAGTTTAGTTTTAAGATGTTTTATAGCCTTATGATTTAAAAAAAAATCATTTATAATCAAGGATAATGCAACATGTGGTAAATCATAAGGAAACAAAAAATAAAGTCCTAATTTAAATAAATCATGTAATCATAAAAAGGTGGAAATTTAGGATTAAGGTCTTGAACAACATTTGGGACTTAGGATGTCACTTACTCATCTATGCTCTTATCCATGGCTTAATATTTTAAGGCACTAACCATGAAGTATCTTATCATTCCCATGGACCACTGAGTCCGGTTTTGAGGGTGAGTGGAATGTAACTTATTAGTTCTAACTGCTAACTGATGCACTAAAGTCGAACATCAAATAGGATTTCTTAGACTTAAGGTTCTAACTAGGTTATCTAAGGGGAGTCTTCTAATATACCTTTTGATACATTGAGGTTTGATTGCATAGAAGAAATAGATAGAATAGATATACACTTTTGGGTCTTATCCTAAAGTGCCCAACATAGCCATACGGGTTTTAGTGTGTTAATAATTAACAATATCATATTTTGAAGCAACTGTTAAAACCTTGGACATTGGAGCATGAAATCCCCTCACATCATAGTGTGTTTAAAACATACAATCATTAAGGAAATTGAAATAGTTGGATCTTTATCTATATACCCCATTGGTACATGGAGTTTGACCTACTACATGGTGGTAAAATCCATAGTCAATAGAGATCCTAGAAAAATAAAGAAAAATTTAGTGTTTGTTTCTAATTTAAGGTATCATCACCAATGTGATGTCAATGAAAGAGCATATGTAAACACAACTTGGGTAACATAAAAGTTATGAAATTGTTTTTGATTCTTAAGTATTATCACCAACATAATGCCAAGGAAAGAGCATACATAATTTCAAAACACAAATCAAATGTTGAAAGGAAATAATTAACTTCAATGAGCCAAATGTGAGCTAATTACTAGAAACTTAAAAAAATGAATTGAAATATTAGTAGCAAAAATAAAAGAATTTGGTTTTTGTTTTAGCCCTTTTATGAAATTTATTTGAAAATATTCTATAAATAATTTTTTTTAGTGTTTGTTTGGGCTTAAAATTAAGGCAACCTACAATGGATTAAAAAAACCATAAAAATAACATGAAAACTAGCCTCTGTTACAAATTTGTAGTTACACAGTAAAGTAGAAAATAAAAATTGTAAATGGTTAGACACATAAAATAATAGATAATGCAGGAAAACACAAGAAAATGAACTCATAGTTGTAGAATAATTTCACAATTATTCTTACTAAATTCACAGATACATTACCTATTCATAGGTCAAAATGGTGATTTCAAAGTTGACAAAAATGATTTCGCTAGTAAATATGATAATTTCATTGCTAAAATTGATGATTTCACTAATTCAAATGATGATTTTTTAGCTACAAGATGGTTCCATATTTTTACATATAGAGAACAAAAACATAGAACACATAAAACAATTTCATAGTTTCTAGATGATTTCGTGGCTAAGGTTGATGATTTCACAATTTATTAGAGCAAATTCACAATTTGGAATGATGATTTTGATAATAAGTTTGCTAAATTCACTATTTGATTATAATAGAGAGTTATAAAAAGCTAAAAACACAGACAATTAGAAAGAAAATAGAAAAATGATGGTAAAAATAAAATTAGGAATAGACTATAATTATGATAAAAAATGATTTTGTAGTTATGGGTTATAATTTTGTAATTAATGTTTAAAATGATACAGTTATGTAGTAGTTACCTATAACCAAACATAAAATTCCAAAAAATGACATGTAGCTTCAAATAACACTCACAAGACTAAGATTATACACACATGCAAAATAAAAACAACAAAAATCAAATGAAAAATGCTTTCTAAATGCAATTATGATGAGTATGAGATAAAAATGAGGGAATAATCCCACTAGAAGTGCCAAAATGTATTGAATAAAATCTAAAAATTTAAACTAAATGAAGAAATCTTAATCTAAACTATCTCAAACTAAGATAGAGCTACAAAAGAAAGAAACACAAACTTCTACCTTGGTTGAAAAAGTTTCTTTCATTATGATGTAGGTTTGATTAATTCTCTTTGAAATGTGGTTTCTCACTCTGCTAATGTAATCTAAAATGGGCAGAATTTTAACAAAAAATTCTCTTTGGTGGCTTTGATTCATTTTGGGTTCATTTATGATTTGGATAACACTTCGTTAGCATAAGTCAGGATGATGAATGTGATGGATTTCATGCTTATTTATAGATTTATGGAGGAAAGATCCAATGGTGGAGTATTATTTGGATATTTTAAATGATAAAAATAATCTTTGGTGGCTAATGAGTCCTCATCCATGAGGATGATGACTATTTAAAATGGTTGAGAGAAATATGAAAATGGTTAATTGAGTCACCAAGAATTAGTCAAATTGTTTGACAACTCAAGGGATGGCTCAAAGGAGGTTAAGGAAGATGTCAGATTAATTGGGATGAGTCAACATGTGATGGAGATTAAGGTGAATGAGTTGTATGAAGTGTAAAATCTAGATATAATTTTTAAACATGGATTTAAAGTGTGCATAATTGATTAATTTGATTTATTCCATTGTTAATGAAGAGGGAAATGCCATGAATTATGTTTAGAAGAATAATCAATAGGTTTTATGTTCATTTCAACACTAAATGTAATTTAGGTGTCTACACTCACAAACCTCAATTACTTTTACCACTTGCATAGGGGTCTGCATAGCTTTATATAGCTTCAATAATTAGTTTGTTTGATTCAACCTACAAACCACTTTAATAAGCAAATACATAGAGTTTAAATCAAAACAGAGGACTTAGTATGAGTTATTATATTTTTGTATTCCTATACGGAGTTTTAGGATTCCAAGTTGATGATTCTTAATAAAATTACCCTCTACTATTAATTTTATGCAACACCATACAAGAATCACCTAACAATTACCAATTATTCTTCATCTTCTTGGATTTTGGACTGTGACAAAACAAAGATGCCATAAGTCTGTTTACATATCAAATGTTCACCAATAGATTAGTAAAAATAATCCCTTATACTTCTAAGAATTATAATATCAAATAAATCATCTACCAAATATATTTAAAACTCCCCTTATAGTCTCATAAAATAGTCTTTTTGTCTTGGATCTTAATCACTATGACAATCAAACTCAGAATTTTACAAGGTAGATAGAGTACACTATGTTCTTGGTCTTATTTTATTTTTATTAATGTTTTATCCTCCTATTTCCTCATACCTCCATTATTCTCCTCACCTTCTACCTTCTATCCACACACATATTTTCATTCTTTCTCTTATATCAAAAAAAAAAAAAAACTAAGTTCTATTCTTGGCCATTCCACGTAATGGTGATAGTTATGAGCTCCAATAATATTGACACATATTCTTGTTTTTGTCTTCCATGAATAATCCACCTTAAAATAAATTTCTAGGATCATTTATGACCCTAAATTTTTATCAGCTTGGAATTCATACAATGCTTCATAAAACCTTATAGTGCCAATTCATAAATTCAAATATTTAAAAATGACATTTTGGCAAGAAAATTTTGAATGGCATCAAACTCAAATTTTCAAAGACACTCAATAATTCTAATGAACTTTATGGGATACCATAAGACCCCTCATAACCTATCAAAACCAAAAATGGACATAATGAACCTTTTAAGTAATTTGACATCCTATATTATATAGTGATGCTTTGAATCAATATTTCACCATAAATATGGTCTTAAATAACTTCTTGTACAAAACTCCATATTATTATTTATTCTTCCTATACAAAATTGTGAATTCATTTATCAATCCATCTCTCCAAATCTCTTTATCTTAGTAGCCAAACAACAATTTTAATATTCCATGCTCAACACCATTTTTAGTAGAGATTCTTGGAAAACCTATTAGAACATACTAAAGTTGGGATCATTTAATGATAAAAAGTATTGTTTTGATTATTAGTTTGTTTATTTTTAGTTATATGTGTTATTTTCCCATTAGTTAGTTTTCTAACCAACTTATTCTTCTTTTGAAATCTTTTATAGTTTACATTTGTACAAGAATAATAATGAAGTTCTACATTTCATATATTTTTATGATTTATTCCTCCTATTCTTGGTTTATATCAGTGGTATCAGAGCCATGTAAGAAGAGAAAGGAGTGTCTAGTGTATTTTTCTTGAATCTGTATGTTGCAATAAATAATCTGTTATAATGTGCTATTTATTACCTGCATAATAGAAGAGTAACAATAGAATATGTATAAAAGATGATGAAAAACACATCAATTTCAAGCAATAAGGCTATTTTAACAACTCCATGCTTCTTTAACCTAGCATTCCTATGAAGGAAGATACATTATGTTGGGTGATTTCAGTCTGAAAGTGATTTCCATCAAAAGTGGCATTGACAGAGTGAGCAGGTGTAAATCCAGAATAGTGGGGAACTACATACAACCACATAGATTCTCAATAAAAATTCTATATAATGGTTGAATATTTTGGATTGAAAGAAATGGACACGTCATCATAATGACCATCATGCTCTAGGAACCATAATATAGAACATATATGTTGCAAGAAATTCTATAGAATTTTGCATCTAGGTTTATGGTTTTTGGCACTCAGAATAATTGTGAAGGCAAAATATTGTCTTGGCATCATGTAAAGCTTTTAAAAAACCTAAAAATATTTACCACGAGCTCTACCAAATGCATAATAAATTACCAATATGTGCAAGTAAAATAATATATCTGGTAAAACATGATTTCCATGCATATTTTTTACTATTCACATCCTCAAACACAATATAATATATAGTAGTTTTACTTTATATGATCAATATAAATGATTGGGAAGTGGATAGATATATTTTGATAGTTCCATTGATATTATTTTATCAAAATTATTTTTTTTGACATTATTTTTGTAATAGGTGTTATAAGGGTGAAATTCATTTTGAAAGACTAAGATTATAATGGTGTAACAAGCTCATATTATTTTTTGACTTATGTTTAGATAGGTCCCTATAAACAATTCTAGTGTATTTTGAATCTACTTATGAGGGTCATGGCAAAGCCCCAAGTAGCATTCATCTCTTATCACTATATTTCTTTGTAATCATGACAAAACTTGTAAGTTTTATCTCTAAAAATGGATGACTTACTCCTAAAAACTACAAAGGATAGAGCTTACACATGGAAAACATGCTTAGTTTTAACAATTTGTGGGAAATAGTTGAAAAATAAATCACACCACCAACTGAAGCTATAAATTTTCCTGAGTTCCAAAAGCATTATAAACATGCTCTTGCTCTGCTAAAATCATCTTACACTTCACAGGTGATTATACATATTGCATCTGTTAAGTCTGGAGCATGAAAACCATGGAAAACATTAAGGGATTTATATGACAAGCACTGTACATACAAAAATATTGACCTTCTTATGCAACTTTTGAACAATAAACTCAGAGATGATGAAGATGTCTCTGAATATATTTCATGCATAAAAACTATAAAATGAGAGTATTGTACTATAGGGGGAAAAATTGATGATTAAACATTAATTTTTATCACATTGAATGGGATTAATTCCACATACACTAATTTTATTGAAATGTTACAGATTAGTGATAAGCTTAATGGTGCCACATTTGATTCTATTTATGAGTTATTAACTCAGCATAAGAGATAGTTTGCAAGGAAGAAAAATAAACCTATTGAAGAGGCTCACTATAAAAAGAATAGGTCCAATCATAGATATCATTGTCATGTACAATGAAAATTTTAGAAAAACTTTCTAAAACACTCTTTAATTCATTCTCTGAGGTACTCTTCATACCATTCTAGACAATCTCCACAACATTCACATAGACACTCTCTACGGTCTTCCAAACATAGGCATCACCATAAGCAGTCTTCTCATAGTTCTTCTAGTGATTCAAGTTTTTCTAGATCTCAAAAACATAAGAAAGAACCTAGATGTTTTAAATGTGGCGGTATTGGACATCTTGCAGATGTATGTCATTCTTGATGACCCCAATCTTCATGCAAAAAGAAAGACAAAGAAAATTATGTGGATCATTCTAGTAGTAGATCTTATGGTTACTCTAGTTATTCAAGATATTCTGACACTTCATCTGATTAGGAGATGTCCCTCATGGCCAAGGTTTATGGACCTGATGGACCTAACAACATATTTATAGTGATCAATGACTAGAGGTTGGAGGATCCACAAAGGTTTAAGGATATTTTTCCTTATTCATTTCTCTATTCACTTAGAGTATGGGTTTACTACTGGGCTAGCAATTTTTAGCTTATATTTTTGATTTCATTTCCATTTTTGGCTTTCTATATATGATATTCATGACATGGAACATGAAATGTTTATTTGATTTTATTTCTCTTGATGCACAACTTCTCATCTCTCATCTAATAGGGGGAGTAGATATTGCATTTGTTAGTTTTTGATCAGTCATTGATGATAGTATGAGTTAACAAAGGTTTTTATCACCTTCAGTGTTGAACAAAGATCATCAACATTTGTTAGACATCAAGGATATGTGCCATACATAGTATAAGTTTGTCACTTGGATGGGATCTTGTGTGGGATATTATGTGGATTGATGTAGTTGGATAGGCTTTGATCGGGTTCTACTATAGTATGGTATGATGATCATAGGGGGTGAGTAGGCATTGATTGTGTTTATTATTCTTTAATGCCATAACTCACTGGGTAGGATTCAATATGGAGTGACATCAATTTTGATCAGTACCAGGTTGTAAATTACACCACTTGCAGTTGCATTTAGGTTTTTTTTTGATGACTTTAGAGTCATTACTCTAGTTCTTTGATCACCCCTTTAGATCAAGGTGGAGTTTGTTGAGATCATTTAATGATCCAAAGTATTGTTTTGATTATTAGTTTGTTTATTTTTAGTTGTACAGGTTATTTTTCCATTATTTGGTTTTCTAACCAACTTCTTCTTCTGTAAGCTTTTATAGTTTGCATTTGTACAAAAATAATAATGAATTTTTACATTGCATATTTTTTTTTGATTTATTCCTCCCATTCCTAGTTCATATTAACTAATACAAGAATAACTATGCAAAGTGTGAATATAATTACAACACAAACATACTAAACCAAGCCATTGTTTAGTTAAAATTGATATATTTATGCATGAAACACATAATTAAAAAGTATATAACATTTAGTATAATCTACATGATTAACAGATTTATTTAAACAAAGCATTCATTGTGTATAGAACAATGACAAAATACATTCGAGTGAAACCATTTCAAAACTTCATATTAATCTCTATGACATTAGAACTCTTTTAAAATATAATTGAGTTCTATATATATAAATTTTATAAGATGTTGTTTCTTCCTATTCCATACTTTTACTACAAACAAAAGAAATACTCGCCATATTTTGAATACTCTTGACATGCTTTCAAGTGCTGAATACATAAAAAAGAGATACAAAAGATAAAATAGTATGAGTCATACACGTGTCTATCAATTAAAGTTTGTGAATTTGTATCCATGTTTACTACCAATAATAGGCCTCTTATTCACCACTTTTTCACATCCACATGCTTAATAAGATCCTAACCCTCCCATTTTGCTTTCAATCATTGACATGAACCTCTCCATTTGTGACAAACCAACTACATATTTTAATCATACATCTCAAAATAATAAAGTCCACATTCTTGTCTCCTGAACACTAATGTTAGGAGCATCATTTTTTTTTACAAACTAACATGAGGGTGATGTAGTGACCCATGCCCATAATAGTTACTTTTTAAAATTAAATAACTCTTATAGGTCAGTCTATTTTCCTAATGTGTTAGTCGTGTGATAAATTATCCAAATGGACTCATATAAATATAAATCAAATTCACACTTAGTACTCACTTGGAACTTGTTTATCAAGCATCTATACATTACTTCACATTAATAAAATATTCCTTATTCTTTGTAAATTGTAAATACATCACTAGAAACAACCATCGGCTAAGTATGAAACACACTAAGCCAATCAAAAGTGAATATTATCAAGTATCAAAATCTAGACTCTAGTTGCATTCATATAACAAAAGAACATAATTTTGCATTCACATTAAGGGGAAGAACTATGTGTAGCTTGACTTCACTTTTCAAATTATTGGATATGTAGGTAGTGGTCAATCATCGACATGGGTGATTGGGGTTAGCTAATCCTGTTACACTTCCCAATATTTTTAAAAGTTTCTACCCTTCACAAGTAGACCTAAGGTTTCAAGGAGATAAATACTAATTTATAGTGTTTCACACACATTCAATCACCAAGATTACACATAAATAGGTATCACAAGAAAGTATAGCAAGTAGTATAGACATAGAGAGTCAAATAAATTTAGGACAATAATATTAACCTAAGTCACTAATGTCAATATATCTGCCCGAGCCTAACATTAGTGACCATATGTGCACAAATAGTTATTAATGGATCCAAATAATTCATAGGCCTATTTCTAACCCTTTTCAACTTTCACAAGTCTATCATAATCAATTATCAAATCAAAAAATCTAAATATTTTGATCTCTTTAGTACTCTCCATATTTATCACATGCCACTTGTTAGATCTATTTAAATAGTTTACATTCATATTTATGCTTAATTATCATACTTTACAATATAAATTATATTCAAGTTTCTATCTTAATTAGGGTTATATAATATACAATGAGCAAAACATATTGGTGAACCCACATATTAGTTGAACCATGCTAAACCCTAAGTGTCCCTTAAGGTTTCATCCTTCTAAAGTTTTCAAACTTTTGCCATAGGCTTTCATTTTCAAAATTTTATTTTTATTTGTCCCTAGTATTAGAAATTACATATGACCATAATGAATGAACATATCATCTATTTTTAAACTAAAACCATGATTGTAACTATTTCATATTATTCTACTTTGATAGGTATAAGTTATATTAATGATGTAATCAAATGGTTCAAATATTTATACACTAATAAGGTTGAAATTAATAATAAAAAATCTCAATACTTCTTTTACACATATTATTACAACATCCAATTGAAATTTCTTCTTGTGACCACCAAACAACAAATGACATGCATGAATCCATTTGTTCATCCTCCCTCTCGACCTCACAATGGTACCAATTACCAACCTACTCCCATTATTCACCCATGACTGATAATGGATTTTGTGTTCCATGTTATCATCAATTAGAGAGGTAGGATGCCCCATCATGTGTGGTATAATGGAAGTATTAAACATGTTCCTCCTCAACCTCCTCCACCTCTAAAAAATAAATCCAATCAACCCAAAGCATATGATATAATTGATCAACTAAAGAACACCCATACTAATATTTATATTCTTGAGTTATTAAAGAGTTCAACATTTTACAAGGATATGTTATATGAAGCATCACATGAAAAAACTCTCCCTAATGACACATAATCATCCTCTTTTACTTATATCATGAATACATTCAAGTATATATAAAACTTCATCACTTTTGACAAATAATATTTACCCACACAACAAACAATAGATCAAAAGTTACCACTATTTATTCAAGTGTGAGTACAAGATAAAATATCTAAATGTGTATTGGTGGATAATTATTATGGATTAAATATATACAACATATATTTATTATAATAATTTGGCATTTATATGGATACCATCCATAAATAATACCAAAGACTCAAATTATTTGACAACACTCCATGCCAAGTACTTGGGATAATATCATTAAATATATAAATAGGATCCCAAAATGATACCTACTATATTTCAAGTTATGACTAATAATATACATAAAAAATTGATTTTTGGGTGAACTTTGATACATGCCATAGAAATAGTACCATCTACATTACAAAAGTGTACCAAATTTATGTATGAAGGCTATTGATACACATTACCCAAAGATGATGATCTTTTCAGATATTGTAAAATGATACAATCTACTAATAAGAATTAGGTGGAAGATAATTATATCATTCCCACATTGAAACCCATTATAGTAGCTCAAATGCATACATATGAAGTGGGATAATAAATTAAGTTTAATGACATAAAACCAATTATGACACATAAATTTAAAATACAACATGAACCAGCATTAATATAGATCGAAGTGAAACCATTATCGATATTCCATTGGTGGTGAATTCAAGACATCAAGATGACATGGTCACAAATTATCATGGTAGTGATGTTGATGATACTAATATGTAAGAATATATAGATGATCATTTACACAAATATAATTTAATTCTTCAGATGAATACTTATCTCATACTTTGTTCACACTAATTGGTGTTGGAAAATATCAAGATGATTTGTATATAAAAAAATGAATAACTCATAAATTCTTATTCAATCAAAATATCAAAGGGGAAAATGAAAGGAAACAATGTTAGATCATTAGTACATTCAAAATAAAAAAAATAGTTACAATATCATATCACACCAAAATTCTCAAAAGGAAAATCCATTACAAAAACAATCCCTCATAAAGTCATGCATGACTGGGGCATAAGGACGGTTATATAGTTCACACCAGAATAAAATTTTCAAGTGAAATTCAATAATTAATGTGGAGGTTTTGTATGCCAAAACACTAACTTCATTATGAGTAACAAATCTTCAAGGTAGGTGAAACAAAATATTTTAAATGTTATTTAAATGTAACTTGGTTACATTAACATCTACTAGACATCAATCAATAAGACAAATTTCACATAAGGAAGGCAAATCTTATTGTGATTCCCATAGAATTACATGATATGACACAAATCATTGTGAAACACCACAACATAAGATTCAAATATATACGAGTGAATGAATTATTAAGGTGATGAAGGATCAACAAGAACAACTCATTATAAATGATAAAATGACACCATATGTAACCACAACAAGGATAACTTATAAGTGTCCATGATAAGAGGCCTTGAACATTACAAAACAAATAAAGGGTGACTACAGGGAACACATCCTGATTGATGAATATAAATAGGAGACCATGTGAAGTATTATAACTTTATGATAGTTGGGACATGACATCAATGAATTACAAAATAACACATCAAAAATATTATTTTGCCTATCACTTATGGAACAAAGAGTGTTGATACATAAATATGGGTCACGCCTTCTACTCATCAAGTGACATTTAAAATGGGACAAATACATTTAATTATTACAAAAATGACATACAATTAGGATACAACACAATGGTAATGATACCCACAATGAGTAAAAAATTCAAAGATAAATACATGTACCAAATATGAACAATCAGAGATGATAGAAAAACAAGGTGCCTATATAATCTCAAGGAAAATCTAGGATATTAAAACTTAAATATCAATGAGGATGACTTATAGACCTATTTATGAGCATCAATTTAAAAAAACTCAAATAAGAGAAAAACATTAAAAATATTCAAAAAATTAAAAATTAGGACCTAAACATAACATGACTACTAGATTACACTATTTTACATATATGTTTTATCACATGTTTGGCAGATGGCATATAATTTTTCATACACATGCATTTAATAGTATATGAGTGTGATTCAAGACATACATAACATACATGGACACAAAGATGTTGGACTCTCTGATACCTAGGGGCCATGCCAATATTGGGGGAATTTTATTCCATAAGTCACATTATCACAAGTTATATGTTTCTATGACCTTTTACCATGTTGAGATACATATATTTCTTACACATGTCTTGTTAATTACTTATATATTACACATTGCTACATGGATATGATATTTTAATATGTTATGATACTAACATACATGGATGGCGTAGACTAGTTTTTACTTCTTCTATGCTTCATTAATGTTGTTACTCTTACATGATAGACTACTCATTTCTTGTCTATTATGTACAAAACTTGGACTTATGTGTGTGAAATATTTATGTCCCTTGATTATGGCCCTTTTAATTTGTTTGTTGTGACATATTTATGTCCCTTGTCTATGGCCCTTGGTCTTGTTTGTTGTGACAGCTTTATGTCCCTTGTTTTTGGCCCATTGGCCTTATTTTTTGAGACATTTTTATGTCCCTTGTATTAGGCCTTTGGCCTTATGTGTGACACTACATGCTTACGAGTGGATTAATCTAATATTTTCTATTAATCTTGTTAATCTCATTTATATTTTTTATTTACAAATGACATGATACATATCACACATTTCCCCTTTGTGTGTGGTGGCATGATTCAAATAATGCACTTCTTTAATACATAGGCATATTAAATTTGTATATATGTGATGGATACTACTGTGTGCCTTAATGTTACATCTATCTTTATATGAAAATTATATACCCTAATTAAATATGTTACATACATGCCTTGATGATATATACATAACTATGAACACATACTCTTCAATGTTAGAGGTAAAATCACTAAGGTGGGGGGTGAATCAGTGAGCCCAAATAATTCAACTTCAATTCCAAACCTTTCAAACTCTTGATCAATTACCACAAGCATTCATGAAGTATACACATCATCTATAATAATGAACAAGAGAGATAATCAAGATTACACACATAACACAAAATCTATGTGAGAAAACCTCTTGGGTAATAGAACCCACTCTCAAGCTTGCAAACACATGGACTAATTTTCCTATAAGATGATCACAAACATGAGACTGGTCAAGTCCTTTTGACCAAAATTTAGTGAAATAACTATTCCATAAGGAACACTTGCCCTTAAGATGATCAAGTCATTTTGACCACCTGTTGGTTAATTCATTCTAACCCAAAACCTTGGTCAAGTCCTTCTGACCTAAGGCCTTCAATGAAACCTTGTTTCCCAAGGAGCAACTACCCCTAAGGATGATCAAGTCCTTCTAACCAGCCTATGAAATGAACATATCCTTAAACATTGATTACTTACCAATCTAATAGAGATATAATGTATATCAACTTGTCTTCAATCCTACACACTCATACATAGAGTCCATACTTTGATCTACCTCTTAAAACAATCACCAAGATCACACAATCTTCACCTTGCCTTTTTACACACTCACAACATCTAAAACATCCTTTTGGATCAAACTAGATTACTTGACTCATCTACAATATTCAAACCAACAAAAGCTCTAATATGATATTAGAATTATGACCTATAGGTCTTATAGATATACCTCAATCTTCTCTACTCATCAACCCAACCACTGGGCACACTCACTATCTTCTCTTCTTCGCTTCAACAAATATTGTTCTCATAGATGCCTTATACAAATCTAGAAATCTACTTATTTTATTTCACTATTTATAGATCATTCATGATTATCACCATTTATAGATCATCCATGATTATCACCATCTTTCTCAACCATTAGACATGACTTAGCCCTTAAATCTTCTCTCATATTGAGACACAAGTCAATACCACCCTTAAAGGTCAGCCATAACATCTATGGATGACACTTAAGCAACTACACCTTTCACTTAGGCCTTAATAACATTTATAGGTCTCATGGAGACCTATTCACCACTTTAGCACTTCATTGAGAAAAAAAGAACACATTACCACTTTCAAAAAAATAGGTCCACTCTACATGACCCCTTTGACTTTCTCAAATGATCACAGTCATCTCTACTCACCTCTGTATATGCTTAATTAAATCAAAAATAGACCTTGTACATGAGAACAACATAAACAAACACACAATAAAATTATTAAGCTTTTTTCATAATGAAAATCAACTAATCACACCTCTAAATACCACATATATCATCCACAAAGAGTCTACAACACTCTCCAATAGCTAATGCATCGTGAGACATCAAAATAACATTAAAACAAGCTCGAACAACCTTCTCAGGTCACTTTTAGAACATAGTCAAACACACAATAAACTTTGGATCTCAATAAAATTAAATGTATAATCATTCATACCATCTAACTAGATTCTTTAGATGTGCCTTGGAGTTCTCTACAATTTTTATTTTTACTCCATCAAGAAATTCATCTTGGATCAAAAGTTATAGCTTAAATACTACATATTGGTTTTTCCCTTTGCAATTCAAATATTCAAATGCCAATGGTCATTATTAAACCTTGGACACTTTACAATCATATTTTATACTCACATCATATATTATTTACACACCATCAATCTTATTTTAAGGAGCTTGATCTTTACCTCATTAAACCTCTATCACTTTGACCTCATCTTGTGCATCGTGGAAATCTTTGACCATATACGCTCTGTTGATCTCTTTGAGATTTTCCTTGCTTTAATAATGCTATACAATTATCACTTTGACCTCTTGATTTTAATACACACCATTGATCTCAATCAGTACAAATACCCACTCACTAATTATCCTTGGAAGAAGCTTGATCTTTATATCTACTCAATGTTAAATATCAAACAATTGGCACCATCTCGTTACATCTTGACATATTGGAATAAACATGATCTATCAATATTATATAAGAAGATTGATATTTACCTTCATTAACCATAAAAAACTTTGACCCATTTTAATTAATAAACACCATAGATTTGGATGTATGAACTTCCATGAACTGTTAGATCTCCATTTGGTCCTGAACTTTAACTTCATGTAGATTTGGCTAAGTATGGGAACCATTGAAATATGATTAGAAGGAGAAATTTACATAGATATATCTTTTTTCTTGATCAAATGCACATTCTTAAATTTTCACCATATAAACTAAGCATAATACTAAGCTAACCCATATGACCATTTTTTCTTGAAACCTTTGCATGTGTAAGATATCCTATTACCAAATTGCTCACTTGGATCTACTTCAAACTTAGATTTTTAACATAGTTGAGCTCAGATTGATTTTTCATCATCTTTATTTGATGTGATGAAATGCAAACTGTTAGATCTACCTTTGCAAATTGACCGTGTTGGAACTTAGTGCACTTTTGTCTAAGATGATAACTTTGCACTCACATATCTTTTATTGTGCTAAATTGCATAATATAAAATTTGAACCATGTGATATCCTCACATAAAATAATCCATCCATATGCCAATCTACTTTTGGAAACCTGACATGTGTGATATATAACATCATCAATATGCCTCAAATTTATCTATCACAGAGCCAATTAGGCCTAGATGAACATAATGAAGAATCAGATGAATTCCACTCACTTCCACAAGCTCTCTAATCAACATTAACCTTTGAAATGACCTATTGCACATGCTCAATAATTTATATTAATCCTTAATCATCTCTAAATAATAAAACTCTCAAGATTAATCAAGCCTCAAGCATACTAAGAAAAGTACATTGCACACTTTGTCATTATCACTTAGACTAACAAGGTACTTCATCCACTCACTTGGAAACATACATGACATCATTGACAACTCTCCAATAATCTCCCCCTTTATCATTGATGTCAACACCCATCATATAACTCACCTTCCTTCTCTCTCTTCAAGTACACTCACCATAAGAACTTTCTCCCCTTTTGATACAATGACAAAGTGGTAACCAACTGATCTTGAGGACCTAAAAATACTACCAATAGGATAAGACCATGTTATAAAGATAGTAAAAAGTCCCCCTTACCTTGAACCTACCTCTTCTTTCCTTGAAAACTTCCTCTAACTATGTTCCAACACTCTTCTTCAACCAAACACTACAACCAATGAAGAGAGAACACAAAAAGCATTAAAATATGATGGAACTCACCAAGAAACATTTGAGAGGTACCCCCCTAAAATTTATGAGATATTGCACCTCTTTCAACATTTTTCATATCTCCACACACCATGAAGAATCACATACAATCTTACTAGCCTTTTATCTTATTCCACCTCAAAGACCACCAATAGAACTTCATGCCACTCACTATATAGGAAACATGATCTAAATAATCCTGAGAACTCACCTTGAAATACTCATGCCTTTCTCTTTTGGATAACTGAGCAGAAATCACTCTTCTTCTTACTAGGCCTGTCTAGTCCCCTTATAGTCCTACTTAAAACTTATAGAGTCCACACTTTCAATATATACACATTCAATTCCTAAAACTTCATATATAGAGCACTCTAAAATGCCCCTTCAAGAACATCAATTTTCATCACCTAGCTCATCCTATGCAACATACTTCCTTCACAAACCTACTAGCTAATTAAGCCTCCATCTTGATAAAAACGTGAATAAATTAAAAACCACATACCTTCAAATATTTTTGAAGCTTGATTTGATAACCCATTTGATCCATTAAACCTATTAGGAATCCTTAAACCTCAAATCATAAAGCAAACCACTTTTCTAGTAGAGCCCAAAGCCCTAGTATCTTAGAACAAAAAAGGTCATCAAACCTCCTTCTGGTCAATGCCCACCTCTAAAACTTATTGAAAACTTGGAGATAACCAGTACACATTTTTGGACCAAGATTTGATCTTCCACACCTTTAGGAACCTTGAATTCCTATATCATGGCCTTGACCTAGAATAAGATAGATAAACCCAAGAGCACATAAAAACCTCCAAATAGCACAAACGTGATCATCAAGATACAAAATCATCTAGAACATATCACAAATAAGTTAAAAAATCTTTCTAAGCATTAAAATTTTCTTGACATTCCATCAATCTCATTATGCCACTTGGAAACACCCATTTTGACCATGCACTATAAATCCTTCACAAACCTCTAGAGAAAACTCATGAACTTGTTGCTCCCCCTTAACCAATGACCTTCTAATGATCAACACAAGTCTTGAAAACATATGATCAATAAATTATATACCATAATAGCATTGGTCTAAAATACCAATAAAAAATCCACATATCTCTGTACTGATTAGCATTATGATATTTGTGCACACATACTTGCTTCTAAAAAATAAATATGTCTCTTAAGAAGCATAAGAAGAGACACCCTATTTCACAATATCCTAAAACACTGTGAAACCAGGAGTTTCCCACAACTCCTTATATTACTTCTCCTCCTTGGTCATTTAATACTTTTAGTTCTTCTTCTTTTTAGGCTTAAGAGAAGCAACATGCTTATCCATTAAAATATTCTCTTTTTCTTCTAGAATTAGATTAATAAATTATGGAGAAAACATAGATTCATGACATACATTTTCATCTAAAGATTCCACCTTATAGTTTGGTAATTCATTGCTAGGCACTAACAACTTATGTTCTTTATATGAAACAAGCTCAAAAACTACAACATATTCACTTGGATCCATACATACTTTAGAACTAGCCTCAACTAGTACCTTGGTCTTCTCCTTGAGATTAGTTACTTCATTCACAACATGAGTATACAATGAGAGCCCTTGGCGCTCTTCAAATTATATACTATTCTCCACCATATCAAATAGATTACTTAGACCTACAATTTCATCATGAATCATACTTATTACCTTTGGCTTCCATGATTTGACTTGCTTTCTTCCTTACACTCTGGGATCTTGATTAAACCTATTATTTCTTGTAGGCATATACTTGCATAGTTTAGCAATGTAACCTCTCTATTGACAATTGAAGCACACTATACCTCTTGTAATAAGCTTATCCTACCTTTCCTGATTAGAACAAAAGCTTGCAATATGTCCATTTTTTGACAATTGAAACAAACTACTCCTTTTGAAGAAGACTCACATTGCCTTACCTTATTTGGAAAATGATTAGCAAAATGTCCCTCATCAAGATAATTGAAGCAATTAACTTTGTTCATACCTTTTGACTGATGACCCCCATCATAGTTCCATGAAAAATCATTTCTAATAGGTCTCTTGCATTCTCTAACTCTATGCCCAAGCTGATTACATGTGTAACAGTAACCATTGAAACTTGTACACCTCATGGTATTTGGTTTTTTGATTTGATTTATCTTCATTCTACTAGCATCTTCATTCCTTGATTGATTGTTGACCTTTAAGGTCTGATTTACATTAGTATTCATCTTTTCTTGAGCTGCATTTTCTAGTTCTTCTTTGTATCCAAGACCAATTCTATCACTGGTATGCTTTTGACCACTCAGAATATTGTCTAGATCACTTAAGCTCTTTTAAAATCTCAAAAATAACTACATCTTACTAGATGTCTTCTCTAACTTAGCTTTTAGTGACTTATTTTTAATTACATACCTTAAACATTCATCTTCTTTATATTTTAGGCTTGTAGATAGAATTTTTAATTGATAATTGAGATGCTTGACTATATCTTCATGATCCTTAGTGTCTTCATTCTTCCTTCATATACACTAAATATATTCTCATAGTCCTTGATTTGAGACTTCATATATTCTTGTTAATCTTCTTCTCAATCTTTAGTTTTTCAAGAGCATTCATTAATTTAGTCTCACAGTCCACCTCATCTTTATAATCATCTGAATCAATCCAAGTAGACTCCTTTTGATATAAGCAACTTACTTCCTCAACCATGAAGAGGGATCTATATTTAATAGGACCATCATCTTCATGATCATACTCTAAGTCATTATCTTCATTCTCATCTGATGAACTACAATCTTCTTTGGTGTAAAGACTCTTATTCTCCTTGAATTACTTCTTATTGTCAAACCTTCTGAATCCCTTCTTATTTTTATTATAACTAAATGATATCTTGTCTTCATCTTGGTCATCACCATGATCTCTGTCATCATTCTTCTTATGCTTGTGAGGGCACTTGTTAGCAAAATGTTCTAATTCTCCATAATTGAAGAATTTTGAAGGTAGTTTACACCTATACTTTCCTGAACCTATTTTTAATTTCCTTGTAAACAAAGAAATTAATTAAACTTCATCAATATAAAATGTGTCATCCTCCTTGAGTTTGTTACCTTGGAACTTCTTTGTATTCATTTCTATCTTAAATGTTTCTTCCTTCTTTGGTGGTTTATCATCTCATAGGTAGTAAGAATGCCGTGCAAATCATCCATCTTAAAGTAAGTAATATCATGTATTTCTTCTAAAACATATACTTTATAATCAAACTAAGAGAGAGAGACCTTAATACCTTTTTAACTATAACATCTTCTTTAAAATTATCTCTAAGACCTCTGATGATGTTCACAATCTCATCAACTCTCTATAGAAAGGATGCCATAGAATCTTCTTCCTTAACCTTAAGAATCTCAAATTATATTCAGTGAGTCTAAAACTTTACCAAATTAACCTTTGAATCTCTTTCATAAATAATATTCAATTTATCCCACATGTCCTTGGTAGATATGCAATGGATTACCTTTGTGTATTTAGTCTCTGAAAGACCACAAGTAATAACATTCATTGCCTTGGAATTGTTCTCAAACAACATTTTATCTACAACACTAGATGGAGGAATAGTAGTTTTAAAATAACTATCCACAAAATATTTCTAAGTATAAAACCCTAGGACATGATGTAGGTCCTCATTATCACATTCCAAAAATCATGGTGCTTACTTAGTGGAAAAACCTCCTTGCATTTGATGACTACCTATATTGTAGCTTGGATCACCTTCAAACTATCAAACCTTTACCAAAGGAGCTACTATGATACCAATTGTTAGAGTTAAAATCACTAAGAGGGGGAGGGTGAATCAATGAGGCCATATAATTCAACTTTAATTTTAAACCTTTCAAACTCTTGATCAATTACCATAAGCATTCATGAAGTATACACATCATCTATAGAAATGAATAAGAAAGATAATAAAGATCACACACATAACAAAATATATATATGTGGGAAAAATTATTAGAGAATAAAACCCACTCTCAATCCTAAAAACACATGGAATACTTGTCCTATAAGATGATCACAAACATGAGACTAGTCAAGTCTTTCTAACCAGAATTTAGTGAAACAATTATTCCATAAAGAGCACCTTCCTATAAGATGATCAATTCCTTCTAACCACCTATTATTTAACTCCTTATAACAAAAAACCTTGGTCAAGTCCTTCTAATTTAAGGCCTTTAATGAAACCCTATTTCATAAGGAACAACAACCACTAAGGATGATCAAGTCCTTTTGACTAACCTATGAAATGAACATCTCCTTGAGCACTAATTGCCTGCCAATCTAATGGAGATATAATATATATCATATTATCTTAAATCCTACACAATCATTCACATAGTCCGTACTTTTATTTTCCTCTCAAAACAATCACCAAGCTCACATAGTCTTCACCTTGCCTTCACACACACTCACAACATCTAAAATAACCTTTTGGATCAAACTAGATTACTTCGTTCATCCATAATCTTCAAACTAAAAAAAATATAATATGATATTAGAATTATGACCTACAATTCATACACACATTCCTAAATTTTATCTTCTCTTAAACCTAACCATCGGGTGCACTCACTCTCTTCTCTTCTTCACTTCAATGAATACTACTCTCACACACACCTCATACAAGTCTAGAAATCTACTTTTTTTATTTCACTATTTATAGAGAATTCATGATTATCACCATCTTGGTCAGTCATTAAACATGAATTACCCATTAATTATTTTATCACATTGAGACATAGCTCAATTCCATCCTCAAATGTTGGCCATAGCATCTATGGGTCACACTTAAGCAACTACACCTATCACTTAGGCCTTAGTAGCCCTTATAGGTCTCATGGAGACCTATTCACCACTTTGTCACTTTGTCAAGAAGAAAAGAACATAATACCAATTTAAAAAACATAGGCTCATTCTACATGACCCATTTAACTTTCTTAAATGATCATAGTCATCTCTGCTCACCTCTGTGTATGCTCAATCAACTCAAACATAGACCTTGTACATGAGAACACCATAAGCGAACACATAGTAAAATTATTAAGCTTTGTTAATAATAAAAATTAATTGATCACACCTATAAATACCACATATATCATCCAAAAATATTCTACAACACTCTCCAATAGCTAATTCATCATGAGACATAAAAAAAACATCAAAATAAGCTCGAACAACCTTCTCAGGTCACTTGCAGAACACAGTCAAACACATACAAATTTAGAGCTCAAAAAATTTTATTGTATAAATATTTATACCATATAACTAGGTTTTTTGTATGTGCCTTGGATTTCTCTACAACTTTTAATTTTACTCCATTAAGAAATTTGTCCTGGATTAAAAGTTATATCTCAAATACTACAAACTAGTTTTTCCCTTTACAATTCAAATATTCAAATGCCAAAGATCACAATTAAAACTTAGAAACTTTATAATCATCTCATGTCCTCACATATTAGATAAATTATGCACCATATATCTTATTTTAATTAGATTTATCTTTACTTTGTTAAACCTCTGTCACTTTGACCACATACACTTCATTGATCTCTTTGAGATTATCCTTGCTTTAACAATGCTAGACAACTGTCACTTTGAACTCTTGATTTTAATATGCACCATTGATATTGATTAGTATGAATACATACTCACTATTTATCCTTGGAATAAGCTCGATCTTTATCTTTGCTCAACATTAAACATGAAACACTTCACACCATCTCACTGCATCCTAACATCTTAGAATAAACATGCTCCATCGATATTATATAAGAAGATCAATATTTACCTTCATTAACCATAAAAAACTTTGATCCATTTGACATAATACACACCATATATCTAGATGTATGAACTCCCATAAACTGTTGGATCTCCATTTGGTCTTAAACTTTAACTTTGTGTAGATTTAGCTAAGTATGGAAGCCATTACAATATACTTGGAAGGCCAAATTTGCATAGATATATCTTTTACCTCAATAAAATGCATGTTCTAAAATTTTCACCATATAAACTAAGCATAATATTGAACAAATCCATATGACCATTTCTTCTTGAAACCTTCATGCATGTGAGATATGCCATTACCAAATTACTCACTCAGCTCTACTTTAAACTTAGATTTTTTAACATAGTTGAGCTCAGCTTGATTTCATATCATCGATATTCAATGAAATGAAACATGGACTATTAGATCTTCCTTTTCTAATTGACTAAGTGTTGGAACTTAGTGTACTTTTGTTTGAGAGGCCAACTTTACACCCACATATCTTTTATTGCACTAAATTGCATGATCTAAAATTTGAACCATGTGATCTCCTCACATAAGAGAATCCATCCATATTTCAATCTACTCTTAGAACCTTCACATGTTTGAGATATGAAATCATTAATATGCCCCCTTATATTTAACTGTCATAGAGCTAATTATGCCTATATAAACATAATGAAGAAATAGATGAATTCCACTCACTTTCACAAGCTCTCCAATCACCATTGACCTTTAAAAGGACCCATTTCACATGATCAATACTTTATAATCATCCATAATGATATATAAGTAGTCAAAATCTAAAGATCAACCAAGCTTTCTTCAAGCATACTAGGATAATCACATTTCACACTTTGTCATTGTCACTTAGACTAACTAGGTACTTCATCCACTTACTTGGATACCTCCATGACATCACCATGATATCATTGATAACTCTCCAACATCCAAATGTTGACATGATTATACATGATTACATATTTATACATGAGATGATATAATTAACTCTTATTTTGTGATGAGTGATTTATATGCTACATCCCTTACCTAAAAAGGCAGTCATATTGGTGTACTTATTATATAAGAACAAGCCTCCTTGAATATAAACTCATATTTTGAGTAAAAAATATAAATTTCATATATTTAAACTAGCTATGATATTATATTGGTTCATATATGTGACATATATTTACACATAGGTATGAATTCTAGAGGAATACATATGCACGTAATTTACAAAGACATGAGTTATAAAATACATACTTAGATATACTTGAGTGAATATGTGATGTAGGTGCACATTTTTTACAAGAAAGATACATTACATATTTTCAAATACATATATAATTGAGATATAGGTTCTCTAATTTCAACATATAGATGCAAAACATTATGTATTAGTTGGTATATATCTAGTGGGGAACGATGTTTGTTAATGCACATAAACATTATTACACTTTAAAATTTGTACAAATTTAGTAAGGTATGATACTTATTCATGCACTTTTTTTTTGCATTACGAATTATTACAATTATTTATTTTCAAAACATAATTCAGTGGCACCAAGCAATGAGAAAACTTAAATCTATAAGTTTTTTTGCAATGGTTGATTCATGATTTTGAGGTAATTTACATTGAGGTTCAGTGACACTCAAATGAAATAGAATTACCCATATTGAACTTATTATGTGTTTTTTGTATGCAATAAAAAATGCATCATGTCTATGAATTAATCCTAGATCAAATAAGATAGATCACACATACACCTCTGATTGGGATACACTTGTTAAGAAGGAGCATGAACAATATGGGGATATGCTAGACTTGATTAGGGGATCACTTGTCACAACATATCATGCTAGGAAGGGTTCCAAAGCCTAAAATCTAGCACAATTGTACAAAAATCCTAATGGAGTCCTAATTTTTAAAATGTTCACTCTTTTATAATAACAAGAAAGTAAAATATAATCCAGTGCTCACTAAAGTTTGTGGCATAAAGTGGGGGTTAGAAATAATAAAATAAACAACTAAACTAAACATGTATTAGAAGACATATACTCACGTCAATGTATACAAAATCATAAATACATGGAGAGAAGAATACAAATGTTTTATCTATCTACTCTTACAAAGGAGAAATAAAGTTAGTAATACTTACCTTTGAAGATGAACCCATCGAGTGTAAATCTCTCCCTTGGCTAAGGTGCTTTGCAAGAAATTATTGTGGTATGTAAGGATAACCAAGATAAATCAGCTCTATGCTACACAACCTATCTAAGCATTCAAAATAATTATCCACAAGATAAGATCTGTATCTCCAAATAAATTATGGTACCCTAAGCTTTATTCCTCAAGTAGAATGGTTAATAAGTAAATGTTTGATTGTACTTCTTCACTAATAATTTTTCTCTTATGAAATGGTGGGAAATGACCCTATATATATATAGAATGTGTTTTTGGGGATAATTAACTAGGTTTATGCTAGGTCGGTTGAAAGGCTAACACACCAAGAAAGTAAAGAATGCCCCTTAACTATACTAGGTCAACCCAGTACAACTAACAATCAAAAAGGATGTTAAGGCAAGAGAAGGAAGATAGAAAGAGGAAAAAGACTAGAGGAGGTAGGACTGAGAAGAACAAGCTTAGGGTAAACGGTTTTAGGAGACAAGTGTGTAGATGGCAAGTGACAAAAGGGACAACAATCTTACAAAGATTTGATGGTCTTCCCACCATTTTCCCATTGCACCCCTTAAGGCATGCACATAGAGATATTGAGACTTGATAGGTGTATTCAAGATATAAAGTGTCAGTAATAAATAAAAGTTTGAAAATATTATGTGTATACATATGCCCCACTCGAAGCTCATCACATGTTAGGTAAGTGCAATATAGGATGGTAGTTAAGAAAAGAACATGATAGATGATGATAAGTAATGTTTAGTAAGTAAAAAATAAGATAAATGAAAAAAAATTAGTAAAAAACACATACCTTTAACTTACCTTAGTGCCATAGATAAAGAAGTAAACTGTAAGAAATGTGAAGGTGTCCAATGTAAAGAACACTAGATGAACCTGTAGAAGTTAGTGCAAAAATAGCCAAAAATAAAATTTTTGGGAAGATAAGCATATGATATTGAAAAATATTCTCTATGTCATCATGAATCTAACACATTTTATGGTTTGTAAAATGAATGAGTAGAAACAAAGATATAAGCAAAACAAGGAATCTGTAGGACAATAATTGAAAGATTTGAATTGTTAAAAAGTGTTTTTAAATAAGGCAAAAGAGAAGTCATTTGTTATTTTGACTTGTGAAAGAGAGATCCAGAGAGAAAATAAGATAGGATGGTGAGGAGATGATAGACTAGATGAGGAGGAGTTCTAGAGGTGGCAGTGGGTGCACTACAGGTATGCAACTAAGAATCTCAAACCAATTTTTGAAATTTGTGTTGAATTAAGTGTGATTTTAGTAATTTTGAATTTAAAGCATTTTTAGATATCAAAATGAGGCAAAATTAAGTTCTAGGGGTAGAAAATAGGAAGATGGGAAATGGGTTTGAAGGATTTAGGCAAAAAGCAAGAAAATTGTATTTTTTTAGGAAAATGCAAGGGGTCAGTAGGAAAAAAGCACTAGGTTGACCCGATCGACCTAGTAGGCTAAAAAATAGGTAGAATCTACAGTGTTGACCCTATACATTCTATAATATGAAGGCTTGGTTTAAAGTTGTCAGGTGACCCAAAAAGACCAAAATAGAAACTCAACACTAGGGAGAGGAAGATAAGAGGGTTGACTTAGATTTTTGAGTCAACCAAGCAAAAAAATAGGAAAAGTTTGGTCAAACTAGTTTAACGAAAGAGCTAGAAAGATATGAAAAAGAGTGTAAAAGGATGAAAGAGGGATAGAATGGCCTGAAATGACCAAGTAAGGTCAATAAGGACTAAGAAGGCTAAAAGTAAGCTAAAATGAATAAAATTAGGTAATGTAAGCTTGTTTTTAATGTAAAAGTGTAAAAATAATATATTTTAACTAAACATGACATGGAAGAAATAATACACCCTTTGTAGTTTCTTAGGTGTAGGGACAATGAAGATTTTAGCAACTTGTAGATAAAACATGCTTATCATATTTGTTAGATAGGATGTCAGATGGAGATATGGCTAGTCTAGGATCCATAGGTCTAGGTAAGATAGTAGAGATGTGTTGGATCCCCTTCAGTGATGACTTCTTGGTCACATTCCTCAATTATTGGGAATGATTGACTAACACCTTCAAATGGGAGGTGGATGGGGATATAGTAGAGGTGGATATTATGCTGGAGGATGTCCATGCAATCCTATGGCTACCTATAGTAGGAGCATAGGTGAATGTAGGGATACCAAATAGTCTAAAAGAGAGGAAAGCCTTAGCCATATGGGTTATAGGCTTAGAGATGATATTACCAAGTAGGAGGGTGAGTATGTTTGATATCTATAGATCATAGATTTTAGATATCTAGAAATTGATGGTAGGCCTTATGACATATAAGGTACTATGTCACAAGTTAGATGATAAGGTACCATTATTCATGGTAGCCTTGAACAGGATGATATTAAAGGAGTGAGTTCTATACAACCTAGGATCAATCATCTAGGTATAGCTAGTACATGATATATATGAGATGCTAGTTATAGGGTAGAGGACTATGGGGTTGATCATATTGTTGACAACTTGGAGCTATGAGAGGTTTATTATGTATCGACCAACTAGGTTACCCCATGCAATTGATGATAGGTTATCTTGAGTGAAGAGTTATAGGGAGGACAAGCCATGCCCCATGTGCTAGTATTATAGTCACTGAGATGTGTATAAAATTTTTAGTAGTCATATGACCACATAATAGTGACATGGGTGAGCTGGCACATGGTTTAACCAGTGATAAAGAGGATAAAGGTTATTGGACACTATTTTTGGTAGAAAGAACCACATATAGTGGCATGGGTGCCAGGATAGATGGGCATACCTAATCTAACAACACCGATATTGATGCTTGAGTAGTGGGCTTGACATATGAGGGATCCATAGGGGAGGAGAGGAATAGGGCCACTAGTAGTGAGGTTGATACCAAGGCCACACTAAAATTTACCATGGACTAGTCAGGCATAATGAGGAGTGAAATAGGAGGATAGGGATGTAGAGGTAGAGATATCAAATGTACCACTACCAACTCCACATTGAGATGAGTAGTGGATACCAAGGACATGATGATGATAAAGGTAGGAGATAAAGGAGAGAGTGGAGACTATTACCATCCTAGATGACCCCATAAGTGAGCTAGAGGAGATAATAGAGAGACCACTCAGATGTAGGCTATGACTGACATGAACCATGGTAATTGAGTTTGAGCTAAGGAGGTGGCCTAGAAAGGATGTGCTAAGAGGTTAAAAAGATGAGGATACTTTGCTAAGTGGTCATGCAGATGGCAAGACCATAGTATCTTAGACATAAATAGGTAAAAGGATGATTAATTTGTTTCTTAAGTTTTCATTTGGAAGTAGAGATAGATAGATATTATGAGATATGAAAATGATTTAATATCCATCTTATAGGATTTTATAGGTGTAGGTGATGATGATGAGAAGAGATGGGGTCCCTGGTGAGGGGAACACTCCATGATGTCCTAGATGAGACTTTACAACCATACAACCCCATGACACTAGAGGATCCAAGTGTACCATCTTCCCCAACTCAAGCGAGCTATTTATATTAGCTGGAGAGGTAGTGAGGTAGATATGGGCATAGAGGGAGAGAATCCAACCACCAATATTGATGGGTTCTAGGGAGCTACAAGCATGGTAGGCCCTAGTAGATGAGAGAGCTATGCATCTAGATATAATAGCACAAATGATAGAGATCTAGACCTAGTTGATGGAGTCATAGATGTAGGTAACACACCTACAAGGATAGGTAGAGGGGTTGAGATCTTGAATGACCTCCTTATAACATACCATTTGGAGGAGTTAGATCAAGGCCTTATAGGTAGCATGACTAGGCCATGAGATAGACAAGATGGAGCCTAACCCTAGAATTGTAGCATTGTATATGGTTGCATTTAATGCATCAAACGTATTATACATATCTCTCTCTCTGTGTGTGTGTGTGTGTGTGTGTGTGTGTGTGTGTGTGTGTGTGTGTGTGTGTGTGTGTGTGTGTGTGTGTGTGTGTGTGTGTGTGTGTGTGTGTGTGTGTGTGTATTGGATTATTTTGACATATTGTTCTTGATGTATGTTATCATTATAATTGATTCTATTTATGTATTATGGTTGTGGTTGTGGATGATTTGGATATATTTCTTTCTAGCATATGTATTTAGCTTTGTTGTATATGTCATAGGAAATATATGAGATGTGGTTTCTTTTCTATCATTATGAAAAACACATGCATGGTTAAAAACAAATAGGCAAAAGGACTTGGAAAAATATAATCAATCAAGAAAATGTACTACACACTATTTCAAGATGGGAAATGTGTAATAACAAAAAATGACTAAGTATAAAGAACCAAAAAATGGAAAAAAAAGATGGTAAAAAGGAATTTGTTTGTAAACCAATGTGAAATATTTTTGAACCAAATTAAAATAAGTAAAATCATACTAAATATCATGTTGGGAAGTATGACAATAATGTAATATAATGAAAGGTATGTAAAAGGGAAGATGGTATAAAAAAAATTAATTAAGTCAATCAATCATACTAAATCATGCTAAGAAGTATGAAAGAAAAACAAAATTACAAAATATTGGTCTTATATTTGTCATACTAATTCAAGCTGAGAAGTATGAAAAATTCAAGAAATGGTTGAAATATTACAAGCACTAAAAAAATAAGAAGATAAAAAGTGAAAGAAAAATTAAGTAAGCATAAAACAGACTAAATCAAGATGAGAAGCATGTAAAATGATGTGTAACTTCATAATCGATCAAATCTTATCTCAAATTTGACACATGTAACATGGATGGTGATTTAGGTATTGGAAAATTTTGTGAGGAGGGCTAGGTCATATCCATAGTCTTACACTACAACTCGACAAAGAGAACACCACTTAGGTGGAATAAATAGGGAAATTAGAAATAAAATTATGTGGGTAATATAAAGGAAAAAATGGTAATTTGTGAGGATGGTTGGGTCCTATCTATGGTCTTATAATGCAACTCACAAATGAAATCCCAAACAGGGGTGGTTAGTACAACAAACATCAAATCTCAAGAGGAAATATAAGGGATATAAGGAGTGAAAAAAACAAGACATAGGTGTCTTATGAGAAGACCTTAGGAGGTAAGAGGCATACTAAGGACATGAGAAAACACTAAATAACTAGTGGTCATCTGTGTACAAAGGAAACCTGTTCACTATAGACATAAAGATTTGTAAGAAAATAGGAATGCTACTAAGATCAACTCATGAAAGTATATTAGTATAAGGAAAATAAACATGGAACTACCTTCCCATGACTTGTTCCCTGATCTTGAGGACCCCTTATAGAGCTGTCAATCTATTATGAAGATTAGGTACTTGTATGAGAAATTAAGTAGCACTAAAAGTTTTTTTTATTCTCCTCTTCTAATCTAATGTCCTATCACACCCAAAAGGACCTCAAATCTACTATGAGGCCAAATGTGGAGTTGAGATTCGACTAGAAGAAGGAGATGTGTTTTGAATCATGTCTTTTAACATGATTAAACTTTTAAGAATATTTTTGCCTTTTATTTAAATGATTTGGATTTTAACTTTCTTTTGAAGCCATATGGATTTATGATGAATAATAATGAGAGAGATAGTGATACACATGAATGAGCTATAGGATAAGGCTAAAGGAAGCTAAGTAACTATAGACAAAGACTGACTAAGACACTTAGAAGGCTTGACAATGAACTAACATGTGATCTCAAGTCTCAACCATGTATATACTTAGTTTGTGGAAAAGGGAAGAGGAAAAAAGGAGATCCAAACTCAACTAGTGAAAGGAGATAATAATGAGATAGATTATTTGATAATTGATCACATGGTAAAGGGAGATAATAACTGATGGGAATAGGGTTTGTATAGCCAAATCACCATGACAAATTATCTATGAAAAATAAGGATAAGAAAAAAAATAATCATAAATATATATGAAAGAGATAGTTTTAGAAAAAAATTAGGGAAAAAGGGGAAAGTACTGATAAAGAAAAGATAATTATATATGAAAATAAATGATAAGATAAGCAAGATATAGTACAAGTAAAAAATCAAGATATAAAAGAATAAAAAATTTGACATAATGTCAAATGATATAAAAATAAAAATAATATTAAAGCATACATCCAATCCAAATATAAACGTGAAATCACCATGCATTTTTTTATAAATACTGGTAAATTTATCCACACACATTATCCAATACATAAAATAAGTCTCTATGAAGCTGTAATCAAACTGTTGCTAAGGTTTCATTAATCTTCAATGAATATTGGACAAATAATTCTTTTCTAATATCCTCAATTGAATAAGTAGGAATGCTCTAAGGATCATGATGTGGAGGAAAGTTAGGCAAAGGTTTTTCAAGATAATACATGGGAACAAGATCTATGAGATGAGAAGGAATCACTAGTGGAGAAGGATCCACAAGTAAAGGACTCATAGGTGGAGAAGGATCCACATGTGAGGGAAGGTCCATAGGTGAAGGAATCATAGGTGGAACCATTATAGGTGGTGAAGGGACCCTAGGAGGTGATGGAACCACTAGAGGTGGAGCCATGGGAGAAGAAGGAGAAGCCTTCTTGTAGGAACAACCTATGGTAGGAATAAAAGAAGGTCCAAGAATGGTTATAAGATGATCTTTGAGATGTTCTAGAAAGCAATAATGATCAGTGTGATGGGTACCACATAAATGCCATAGATAATATACCTCACCATACTTAGGCATATATTCAGGAAGTACCTTTGGGGGAGGTATGGCTTTTTCTGATTATAGGGAAGAAGGATGCAAGGTATCAAGATATTATTGTAACTTGCAATAATGGGTGGAAGAATGGTTATCTATCCCATGAAATCAACAAATACATTGAAGAGTGGCTTTATGAGAATCAATCATGGAAGGAGGTAAAACAGGAGCTAAAAAATCTAGAGAACACTCACCAACCCATTTGGTGGGTCTAAGATCTATCTTAGGTAAAAGAAGCAAACCATCACCAAGTAAAGGTGATGATGAAAAAAGAAAGAACTACGATGAATGAAAGGAGTGATAGTATCAAAAATAGGGGTAAGATTAACAATAGTAGGGGAAAAAATAGGATCAAATATAGAAAGAGTGGGAAAAGGTTCAATTATAGTAGGCTCTACTAAGGGAGGGATGGGATCTATAGGTCTAAGGAGGGTTGCACTAACCTTAGGGGTAAACCAATGATGGGAGTCAGGGAGCCTAGAAAAGTGGTAAGGCTTAGTCATATCATGATCCATGAGCATAGTCATACATGGCTCCTTAAAAACTGGAGGTGTCCAAAACATCTCTACCCTTGGTGGATCAGAGATGTAATGAAGAATATTGTTCGTCTAGATTCTAGAAGTATGCTTGAGAAACCTACAAAAAAGGGTCAATAGTATTGATCAAGTTATACAAGAACCTACTAAAAAATGATAAAACTATAAGGGGTCGATGGGGTCAAGTTAGTAAGTTGATTTTTTTTTTGAAAGGCTAGAAACTTATATTAGGTCGATCTAGTTTCCTATTTTTGAAATTTGCACATAGAGAAAAATATAGGTTAACAAAATCGATTCAGAATATCAAAATATATGATAAAAATGATGATAAAAAAGAATGAAATAAATGAAGTAAAAGTGAATAAATCATGTAAGGGTTTGATTCACATTAGGTTCACTAGAATGTATACAATTAGAAATGTATCATGTCTATGAATAATCCTAGATCAGATAAGATGGATCACACCTATACTTATGATTGAGATATACTTGTTAAGTGGGAGCATGACCAATATGGGGATCTACTAGACCTAATTAGGGGATCACTTATCACAACATATCATGCTAGGAAGGGTTCTAAATCCTAAAATCTAACATAATCACACAATAACCCTAATGGATTCCTAAGGTTTAAAACATTAACTCTATTCTAATAACAAGAAAGTAAAATCTAATCTAGTGCTCACCAAAGCTTGTGGCATAAAGTGGGGGTTATAAATAATAAAATAAACAACTAAATTAAACATGTATTAGAAGACATATACTCAAATCAATGTATATGGAATCCTAAATACATGGAGAGAAGAATATAAATGCTTTATTTATCTACTCTTATAAAGGAGAAATAAAGTTAGGAATACTTACCTTTGAAGATGAACCCATTGAGCCTCAATCTCTCCCTTAGCTAAGTTTCTTCAAAAGAAATTATTATGATATCTAAGGATAACCGAGATAAATCAGCTTTAGGTTACACAACCTATCTAAGCATCCAAAATACTTATCCACAAGATAAGATCCATATTTCCAAAGAAAGTATGGAACCCTAAGATTTATTCCTTAAGTAGAATGGTCAATAAGTAGATGTTTGCTCACACTTATTCACTAATAATTATTCTCTTATGAAATGGTGGGAAATGACCTTGTATATATAGGTGTATCTTGCCCTAAATCCTTCTAAGAATGTCTGTTATATAGGGTCAACCTAGTCAACCCATTATGTTTTTGGGGATAATTTACTAGGTTTATGCTAGGTTGGCTGAAAGGATAACAAACTAAGAAAGTAAAGAATGCTCCTAAATTGTACTAGGTCAACCCAATCGACCCAGTACAACTGATAGTTAAAAATGATGTTAAAGCAAGAGAAGGAGGATGGAAATATAAAAAGACTGGAGGAGGTAGGACTGATAAGAACAAGCTTAGGGTAAATGGTTTTAGGAGATAACTGTGTAGATAGCAAGTGGCAAAAGTGACAATAATCTTACAAAACACTGATGGTCTACCCACCCCTTTCTTGGGGCACCCCTTAAGGCATGCACTTAGAGAGATTGAGAATTGATAGGTTCTTTCAAGATACAAAGTGTCATTAATCAATGAAAGTTTGAAAATATTATGTGTATACAATTTCAAAATTACAATATTGAGGTTGTAGATCAATTATTTGAGTTAGTGAAGTTGAGGTTCAATGATGTTTAATGGTCTTAACACTACTATAAATTAGTGAGGGTTAAGTAATTTTTATTATAAACCTATGGGATTGCATAGTTACACCAAATTTGGGGCATAGTGACCTCAAATCTCCATGTGCTTCAGTAAGGCATCCTAATTTTTTAATGCTTCGATAAGGAAGCATCATCTCCAACAAGTAAAAGGAAATTCAATTTACTTGCATACAAGTGTACTTCTTCCTTTATCTTTTTTTTTTTTTCAATTTTAAATATCAAATATCAAATTTTACATATATACATTGACTACTACATATTAATTGCAAGTTTTATTGGATCCATGTTTTAATTTGGGATCCATCTCCCAAAGACAAAGTGTGTTGTACACACTCAAATATTTATTTATCTTTTTATCAGAATATTGATATTGCATTTAACTAATATAATGAAAGGGGAGAATTTATAGATAACTAAATATGGTTTTAGACACTTGTCAATGTCACCTTTGACCTACTTTCACAATACATACTTGTGTACACATATGATTATTATTTACCATTCTCTTACATCAAAATTTTGATATGAGTTTGATCCTCCTATTTTGTTGTCAATTGCCTACAAAAACCTCTATGTCTATGACAAAAAAATCTTCATATCATTCGATCCACTTTCCTATCTCTTGGACACTAAAGTTAGGCTCAAATACTTTTGTCAACAAAATTGGCCTTAGGGAGATGTTAGTGACTCTTACCCAACAAAAAATAATTTTTAAAATTAAATCATTTTCATGGGTTAGACCATTTTTTAAACATATTTATGGCATGATAAATTACCCAAATGGACTCATATAAATAAAAATTAAGCATATAATTAGTACCCACTTGCGATTTGTCTATCAAACACACACACACACACACACACACACACACACACACACACACACACACACACACACACACACACACACACACACACACACACACACACACACACACACACACACACATTATTTCACATTAAACAAAGTTAATTTATTCTTCCCAAATTGTAAATTAGTCACTAAGAGGACTAGTCATTTACCAAGTCTAAAACAAACAAAGCCAAGTCAAGAGGGAATACTTTCAATAATTTAAAGTTGGATTGTAGGTGCATTCATATAGCAAAGTAAAAAATTTGCACATTCACATTAAGGGGAAGAAATGCATATAGCTTGCATTCCTTCTTTAGAGTATTGGATTCCTAGGAAGTGGTCAATTGTAAGCAAGGGTGATTGGGTTCAACTCAACCCATTACACTTCCCAAGTTTTTAATAGGTCTATACCCGTCACAAGTGGACCTAAGGTTTCAAGAAGGAAATGGATTTATAGAGTTTCACACATAGTAAAGTGCCACGATCACACATACAGAGGTATCAAAAGCATGAAAAATAGATATTATGGCTAAAAAGAGCCAAATCAGCCCAAGACAATAATGTCATCCTCAATCACTAACATAGACAGATCTTCCCTAGCCTGATGTTAGTGACCCTATGTGAATAGACAATTAGTTTTGGATTTGAGCAACTCACAAGTCTAATTCCAACCTTTTTCCATTATCAAATTTTTTTCATAGTCAGTTAGAAAATAAAAAAATCTAAGTATATTTATTTCTTTAGTAATTTTCACAATTAGCACATGCCTTTTATCAAATCTGTTTCAGTAGTTTACATTTAGATTGATGCTTAACTATCATACTTTAAAATTTGAATCACATTCAAATTTGTATCTTAATTAGGTTATACAATCAAAATTAGGGTAAAACCAAGTACCACATCCATGAATTTTAGTATTATTAAGGATATAATCATGAACAAGACATGTGTAATAAATCAATATAACTCATCATGATAATTAGAAAAGGTTATAGAAAGATATAATCTATTACAATGTGACTTATGGAATGGGTTGTGCATCCATATATCATTTGTAGTTGTATGTCCTACAAATTAGTCATATATACCATGAAATTCATGTGCATATGAAAAAGGATAAGTAATCTACCAAACATATGAAAAAATACATACATCAATGTAATAGCTAGTAAGAACATTGTATGATTAGGTCACGATTTTTTAATTTTTTGGGGAATTTTTGAAATATTTTGACTTTTTGTATTTTTTGAAATATTTGGAAGAAATTATTATAATTAAAAAATATAAGTCATAAAATTAACTATAATAATTTAAGTTTGTGTCAATTTGTTTTTCTTTTCTTTTATGATTTTTTGGAGATTGTGCATACATATTGCATTTTCTTCCATTGTGTATGATCGATCATGTGTTGTCTATTTTAGTTATCATTAAAACATTAAATTTTTTACTATAATCATTACCATCATGTTTAATATTTAATGTATTCCATTCATGTAATAATGTAATGTAATGATTTAATTTATCCACTGTAACCTATATTTATTGTAATCATTGTAACTATTTTGTAGGGTGCATCACCCATATACATGTATCAATAACCTTTGGCCCATAATAAATTGGTAGCTTAATATGTCCAATTGATATTTGAAAAGGTATAATGTGTTGTAATGCATCAATATCATGTCCCAATTGTCTTAAAAAATACAATACTACACATCATTGGATAGTCTTCTTCATCATTTTAAATCTGTCACCAATAATCACCCTCAATGTTTACTATAATAGTTAAGATTTCTTGCCACTAATAGTTATAATTTCTACATATTTCATTTATGTAATTAGTTTTTCTAGACCTTAATAATGATCATTTTTGTTGTAGTTGGATTTCCTTAATGATCCCTACATTTTTATACTTTTGAATTTTATGTTGTAATGCTACACAATTATTTATTCCATCCCTAATTATTCTATGGTAATCATAATATGATTTGCCTTCTTGATGTGATAAATGTCTCATAGCTCTATGTATAGTAGTAAATAATTTAATCATTTTTTATTCAAGCAAATCTTGAATTTTTATTACTTGTAATGTCATAGAAGGTTTTGAAACCATATACTCCACATTTTTCACCAATTGTGGAAAGGTTTGGCTTAATGGCGACCTTAGAATATGAGGCTCTTTATGTGATTCAATATTGAAACAATTATTTGTATGCCAAAATAATTTATTTTTCCCTTTCTTTTGTTTACTTTAGATTTTTCTTGAGTACGGATATTTTATTTATCGGTATTATTTGTATATGAATTATCTCAAAACTCTCCTAGGACTATATATGTAAACATATTATAGATAAGTACTCACTCAAAATAATAGATTTAAAATTTAGTTCTCTAAAATAATCACTTATATTCCCTTGCACATCATTATTATTATCAACACTATCATCATCATCTATATATATGTGATTGGGATGTTATGAATTATCCAAAAGAGAAAGATCTATAATTGTCTCTTTTTATCTACAGTATCTTGTGATTATTTATTTATTTCCCCATTAATTGATATAGTTAAAACTGGCTCTTTGTCATTTGCTTCACTTGATTCTCAAATCTCATATGTTTTAAATTTTTCCACTGGGATACATTATGATAGGGTTATTATGAAATAATTCATAGAATCTAGTTTTGAATTACCTTCATTATTAGGTTGCATAATTTTAAAATATTTGAAGGGATTATTGTCTACAGGGCATGTATACAAAATTCCATTATGTATGAATTTCATGCATCTATGTAGTGTAGATGGTACTAATTCCAGAACATGTATCCATGGTTGACCTAAGAGTAGATTATAACGTAGATGATTAGGCATGACTTGAAATTGTAGAGAGGATTACAAAGCAAGTTAGTAAAACATTAGTCCATAAATCATGAAACATGCATAAAGAACTAACTAACCAAGCCCATCTATTGCTATGAGAATTACAAAGGATAACAAGAAACTAATGAAAGAAAGCAACACCATATTACCTTTCCAAATGGATTCACCATACCCATGTGGCTCAAAAAATTTTCTCCCTTGATCAAGCATCCTTGTCTTTGTCAACAATGGTGGTAAGCTCCTCCAATGCCTCAAGAACACTCCACAAAACTTAGGCTCATGATTCCAAATCACTAAACTAGCCTATTCATGAAGCTTGTAAACAAAATCAATGATCAAATGAAAATGATTGTGGAAACAATTTTGCATTATAACTTTGTAATATTCAAGATTAAAATTCATGTCCATGGCCTCTCTATTTATAGATTTTTGAGATTGGTCAGGATCAACCATGACCGTCCATCTCAAGATTGAGATGTGTGGCCATAGATAATCCTAATATTTAGAATTAAATCCATAATTATATTCATCATGACCTTGGAAGAAGGGGAATTTAAGAGGCATGGAAGGAATTAACTAAGCATGGGTGACCCATAATCTTGATATTTGTGGCATTTATGGCCTAGGGATGTCTTCCCAAGAAATGATGTCACCTAATGATACATTTAATAGAAATCAAATTTCAAAAAGAAATATTCAACAAATCTCATGTAAAATCCACTTAATATCTTAATTTGGATTAATTAGCCTTAAACAAGGTTAATCAACATTTGTTCAATTATTTGAAAATTGGCCTCAATTAATCAAAATGGTCAAAAAGTCATATTACTAGGTCATAATTTGACTGGAGAGGAACTAAAAAGAGATGTTAGATGTGTTAGAGCTGTATTCCCATTTAGGATGTTTCCAAAACCAAATAAAAAAGGTTCATGATGTGTACTAATGAACTATAATAAAAGAGTGATCTAGATCACTAAATGGTAAAATTGTCATTTTGACTCAAAATGATCTGATCAAAGTTAGTTAGACCATAAAATACATTGCCTTATTTAGGGATAATTTGACCTAATTTGCCACTTGTAAATGACAAGTTTGAAATATTTAGTGTGTTTTATGGATTTTGACCTAAAATGTGAATTTGAGTACAATTGGAGTAAGATTGACAATTTCAACACAAATGGTGTTAGGAATTGGATATCTATATTTTGACTTTGTTTGAGAAGGCATAGAGAGACATTCAAGTGAAGAAACATCTTTTTAAAGAAAAGAGTTGTCAAGAAGAAATTGGAACAAACCCATGATGCCCCTTTGAGAGGACATACTAGGATGAAAGAAAAGGATAGACTCTTGAGAAGAGAGAGAAAGTGAGAGATTAACCCATGGAATAAATCACATCTAGTCGAGCTAATGCTCACATATGGTGATTACCATCAATGATAAAAATATAATTAGAAGTATAATAGGCCCCAAATATGGGGGGAATGGAAAAGATACAATCCATAAATGTAAAGGACACATGTAAACAAACCCAATTTGAGAGTACAAGTTGCACACTTATGACATTGATCAATCCTGAGACAAGTTGCATACTAAAATGTTGCCATCATGGGATTTAATGTGGAGAGCTTGGAATTAGAGAAAAAGAGATAACATTTTGTTTCAGGAAGGGAAGCACCACTAGAACGGGGACTCTAAAGATAATATAATAAGAAGTACTCCAGTATAGCAGATTTGATCATGATAAAATAGTTGTGCCCCAGTAGGGCAAATCTTGATCATTGATAAAGAATAAATAATGATTGTGCCCTTGTAGAGCTGATTTGATTTAGAGGTGGTTTAGATGTTGTTCCCTATCATGGGAAATTGGCAAGAAAAATAGCTCAAGGATCTAACCCAAAAGATAGGTTAAATATTTAGAGAGGATTATAAACTAAGTTAGTCAAACATTAGTCAATTAATCATGAAAAATGCATAAAGAACTAACTAACTAAGCCTATCTATTCCTATGGGAATTACAAAGGATAACAAGAAATAAATGAAAGAAATAAAACATCATATTACCTTCTCAAATGGATTTAACATACCCATGTGGCTCAAAATCATGTTCTGCCTTAATCAAGCATCCTTGTCTTTGTCAATAAAGGTGGCAAACTCCTCCAATGTCTCAAGAACACTCCAAAAATCCTAGGCTCATGATTCCAAATCACTAAAATATCCTATCAATAAAGCTTGAAAATAAAATCCATGATCAAATACAAAGCCTTGTGGAAACAATTTAGCATTATAACTTTGCAATATTCAAATTTAAAATTCATGTCCATGGCCTCTCTATTTATAGATTTTTGAGATTGGTCAGGATCAACCATGATCATCCATCTCAAGATTGAGATGTGTGGCCATGGATAATCCTAATATTTAGAATTAAATCCATAATTATCTTCATCATGACCTTGGAAGAAGGGTCATTGAAGAGGCATGGGCAACCCATAATCCTGATATTTATGGCATTTATGGCCTAGGGATGTCTTTCCAAGAAATGATGTCACCTGATGATGTAGTTAATAGGAATAAATTTTCAAAAATAAATATTTAACAACTCTCATGGAAAATACACTCAATATCTTAATTTGGATTAATTAACCTTAAATAAGGTTAATCAACATTTGTGCAATTATTTAAAAATTGGCCCTCAATTAATCAAAATGGTCAGAAAGTCATATTACTGGGTGATAATTTGACTGGAAAGGAATTGGAAAGCGATGTTAGATGCATTGGAGCTGTATTCCCATTTAGGATGTTGCTAACACCAAATAACAAAGGTACATGACATGTACCAATGAATTAGAAGAAAAGAGTGATCCATAGCACTAACTGATGAAATTGTCATTTTGACTCGAAATGATCTGATTAAAGTTAGATGGCCCCATAAAATGCATTTCCCTATTTAGGGATACTTTGACCTAAAATTGGCACTTGTAAATGACAATTTTGAACCATTTAGTGTGTTTTATGGATTTTGACCTAAAATGTGCATTTGAGTATAATTCAAGTAAGATTGACAATTTCAACACAAATGGTGTTAGGAATTGGATGTCTACAGAAATATAGTAGTCAATGTCTTGGTTATTATTATCAAATCCAATGATATTGTCCCAATTTTCTTGTGAGGAATGTTATTAAATAATTTTATGATCTTATCTAAGTTTTGAATAATATCCATATTTATACCCAATTTTTTCAAGAGTTTTATGTTGCATGTATGCATTCCTAATCTAATATCTCTCAAAACAAATTTTACTCTCACATTTTTTATTTTTTATTAAGTAAAGGGAGATTTTGTTTTATTTTATGTTTGGTATGAAAATATTCCTTTTCAAAATAAATAATATTTTCATTGTTATTTAATGCATTCATAATGGAAGAAAAATATACATGCTTTGTATCATTTGGAAAGGTTGTATCATGGAATGCCTCATATATAATATCCTTGTAAATGGTAGATATTTTTATTAGTTTAAGAATATAAATCATAGCTTGTGTATTTTTGAGTTGATAAAAGATATATTACCCTTTGCTTTTATTGGTTGGTTTTGAGGAAAGTGGAAGGGGATGAGGAGGAATGTGTTTACCCCCTCCATTATTTTTTGCATGGTGGGGTAGCTTACCTCTTCAAGTAGTGATAACATGGACCATAGAATCCAATATACGCCTTGGGTGAATAATGGGGGTGGGATGGTAGCTGACACAACCTTGAGGTCAAGTGGCAGGAGGAAAAAATTTTACTCTCATATTTTTTATTGAATAAATAAAAGGAGATTTTGTTTTATTTTATGTTTGGTATGAAAATCTTCTTTTTCAAAAGAAATAATATTTTCAAAATTATTTAATGAATTCATAATGGAATAAAAAATATGTAGGCTCTGTATCATTAAGAAAAGTTATATCACACAATATATCATATACAATATCCTTGTAAATAGTAGACCTTTTTAGTAGTTAAAAGATATAAATCTTAGCTTGAGTATTTTTGATTGATAAATGATATAATACCCTTTGATTTGATTGGTTGGTCTTGAGGGATGTGGAAGGGGATGAGGAGGAATGTGTTGACTCCCTCTATTATTTCATGCATGGTGGGGCACCTTACCTTTTCAAGTAGTGACAAAATGGACCATGACATCTAATATAATCCTTGGGTGAATAATATGGGTGAGATGGTAGTTGACACAACCTTGAGGTCTAGGGGTATGAGGAACAAAATTATTCATGAATTCTATTTGGAACCTAGTGGTAATAAGAAGTAACTTAGATTTAATATTAAAATAATATGAGTTAAGAAAGGCTAAATATCATTTATTATTAATTTCTGCTTTGGTATCATTAGACAATGATTTAACTCTTTTGATTACATAATTGTTAATAATTTTTCATATTAAAAGAAAACAATATGTAATAATTACAATCATAGCTTGAGTTAGAAATTAAAAAACTATGAATTTCCATTATAGCCATGAATTATTTATGTAAAATGAGGGGGAATAAGAAATAAAGTCTAAAAATCATATTATAATCTAGAAATCAAAAGCCCTAGGAAGAAGGAAGAAACCCTAAGGAAAACCTAGGGTTTGGCATGTTCAGTATAAGGATTGGGTTCAGTAATATGCTTTATCTTATTTTTTATTTATTCTTATATTAATAATTTAAAAATTTAAATATTCAAATTATATAATATATAGAAATAAACATATATCTAAGTGATATAATTATATTTTCATGAGATATTGTAATTTACTATATATGGAAAGTACTGAGAGGATTAAGATACTTGTCTTATTTTGGGTTTGTGTAAGTATGAGACCAAATATAGATGAATAAAAGGGTTATAAAAATGGAATAAAAATTTCTCAAATTATGAACCTAAGTATCTAGATCAGCTAGATGATTTCATAAATATTTGGATGCCTATAAGAGACAAAGGAGTAACTCTAATTGATTCATCCTAATGGAATGTGCCTCAATATTTTTTCACATGCCACTATACCTAATTGAAACACATCTCCCTATGTGATATCAGTCACTCATTGTACTTGAAGAATCTAAAAACCTATCTCCTTATATTCAAAGCCTTAATTCCACTTTCAACATTAGGTTAAATCATGAAAATGGGAGAGAGTTATGGGTTGAGCTGATCCCAACCTTTACCCAATGAATTTATGTGCACTATCCACATATCTAATACTATGAGGAGGGAAATAAAACCACACATAGGTCTACCCCTTAAGTGAATGTGTGTAATCTTGATCTATTATTTTAAATACATAATTGATATATATTTTGACACTTGATAATGGAAATTTTGAATTGGATGAGGTGTTTTAGACTTGGTTAAGGCTTGTAGACACTTTGTTTTGGCTCCAACCATGTTCCAACTAGAATTTAGATTGATTTATATTAAAAAATACAAATTAAGCCTAGGACTCACTGAATGTCCCAATTTCATTTACACATCAGACATTAGTAACCATAATCATGTTGAGGCATCCCTATTTAGGGTATTATCTTGTATGAAATAGTAACCTCTCATAGATTCATCTTTATTCAAATTGCAATCTAGAAAATTGATCGATTGGCCTTTGGACCCATTAAGGAGGGCCCTTAAACAATTCTTAAAATGCAAAAATGATAAGTAGAATGAATTAACTAACCAAATCTAATTAGATGCTTAAGTGAAATTTCCATATGCAATTAGTGAATATTAGTTTTAAAAAAGGAAATTTAAATAAAATTAATATCATGATTATGCCATCATCTTCAAATTCGAGGAATTATAATTATATTTATTAAATACTTAAATTCAAAAATAGAAAACCATGTTTAATAAATGAGATCTCTATCCCAAATATTAATTACTTATCCCCTCCTTAACCAAGGTTAAACTAAACCTAATCATGGTTAAATATAACCTAACTGTACTTGGGTAAGATTTAGTTGGAGAACATATAATTAGAAGTGCCAAGGCCATTATAAAATAAGATCTCAAGCCAAAGTTATATTGTTAAATTGTTGAGAGATAAAACTTTCTTGTGTAACGTTATAATGCAAAATTATCGATAGATTGCTTCATCTTGCCAAAGCCAAGCCAAACAAAGACAAAGTAATAAGGAAAAATGATGCAAATAACACCATTTCCAAAGAATTTTTGAGAACATGATTGTACACATTCTTCTAAGGCCAATGTGCAACTCTTGCTCACAAGGAATGTGAAGAATACTTGTTTTATCTTCTTTTGTTTGTTACTTGTATTGTTCTCTTGCTCCTTGAGTAGCTAGGCTTGAGGTGTTAGATTTATTAATATGTTTTTATTAATGTTTATCACACTAATACTTGACTAAATCCCCTTTTATATTCCTATCTCACAAGGCCTACTCCTTATGACTGATTTTTAATTAAGAAGTATAGGGAATCCTTATAAATGTGAAAATTCGATAATGGATGTTTGCTTGATAATGCTAAATAGGGAATAGAATTAGGCTTGTATTATATAAATAATTGACCTTTTGGGTAACTTATCATGCCATCAACATGCAAAAAATATGGGCTAACCCTTAATGATGATTTGAATTTTAAAAATAATCATTGTCTTACACATAGATGTATCTAGTAGAGTTTGATGGCTATGGAAATGTGGTGACATATAATAATGACCATATGTGTCTAGAAAATAGGAATGTTGACTAAATGATATTTAAATAATTTTAGTATTATATTAAGTAGGTTAGACATAGACTAACAAATTCCTGTAGGTGTCTGATAGTAAATCAAGAAGGTCAGACCCATAAAATGCAAGTGTATAGGAGAGAAGGGCCAAGTATCAAATACATTACTTGACCATTATTGGATGTTTAAATAATGTATTGATAAAAATTATATATGAAATATTAATAAATTTTTAAAATTTTAATTCACACAAAAATATATAAATATTAATGGCAATAGATGCAAATTACATCAACTGAAGGTGAAATTTTGACTTTTATAAAGGATAATAAAAATTATATTTTATGTTTTATTTTTTTACTATAAATAATATTAGCATATGAAATGTAATGTTGAAGTGATAAAATAATTTTATATTGACACTTTTTTGAGAAAATTATTCTGGTAAGGTTTTTTTGTATGATTGCATTATGTGTCATTATTTTTTCCATCTCCATATCAAAATGCCTCTATATGATTTGAAGACTAACTCATGTTTTATTTGACTCTAAATCTACCCTTTTAGTGGAGTAAAAATTTATAAATGGCCCTAAAACAAACTTTAACATACACTATTGTCAATGGTGGGAAGAATGACACTGAAGTTATCTTGAAAAATTTCCCTAAAATATTATGATGAGGTATATATTCTAAAAATCCTCCTTTGAATAATGTGTAATTAAAGTAGATGTTGTAGAAAATGTTTTAAAATGGTTTAAAAATAATTATCTTATTTATTACAATGTTGGATACATCCCCTCTAAATAATCCCATAATGCATTAATTAAACACCATTTGAAGCCCTTGGGATTCCAGGTGACTAGAGTCTGAAACCTCACCAAGGGTTATTTATTTCTTTCCTTCAAGGAACCATCACAAATGTAATATCTACTTAAAAACTCAAGATATTGGTTCATTTAGAATACCTTTATGATAGTGTCTAAATGGACCTTTAATTTTAGGGTCATAGAGCAAACAACCCTTAAGGTCCCAATTTGGGCTAAGGTAACTAGTCTCCCAAACCCTTTGTGGTTTTTTATTTCCAAGATCATCAAGTGTATATGATGGGTGATTTCTAATGAAATGGATTTTTTTATTCTACACATCCAAATAAATACATCTATGTTAGGTTTGATTTGATGAAATACTTGAAAGATTATATCAAAATTAAAAATAGGGACTGAATGATATTTGCATAATGTCACCTATACCAACATTTCAAACACATGTTTCTGATTTTAATCACTTGACCACAAGATTCATGATTGCACCCTTATGATATCCTCAAGGTGGTCTATTGACCAATCACCACCTAAAAATAAAAATGTGGCTAAAATAATTATAGGTGGAATAATGTTGCAAACAAGAAAGCCATCATTGGGAATTAAAAAAAAAAATTGGCTAATCTTATTTCCAATATTAAATCCTAGTAGGATATGGAAAACATGGAGAGTGTTATTTCCCATCCCTTCCTTATTCCTCAACCTCAAGGCCCATCGGTTATCACTCAATTTTAAGTTTCTCAAAATAATAATATCTATTTAATAATTTAGAATTTTGGAGCCTCCTTAGCTAGCACTCATCCTATGTAGTGGTGACAACTCACCTTGAGGAGAGAATACAACTAAACACCATTCCATTTCACTAGGGGATTTTTTACTACCACACCAATAACCATTATTGAGTAAATTTTTTACAGCTCTAGGTTTAGATGAATAATTTGAGGATGGATAAGGAGAACTAAACATCGAGGATTTTACTCATTAAATTTTCTCTTCTATAATGTATGAGGTCTCACAAATTACTCTTTCAAATTATCTATGTAATCTAGTTCTCAAGATTGTCAACTTTTAGTAATTTATATTTTATATGTTTATAGGAATCTAAAATTTCTAAGTTTATTTTATATACTTATTTGAAAAGTGTATATTATGATTCAAACCAATTTTATACTTTGCATGAAGATGGAAATGGAGGCACTGATATTTTAGTTTCCCTAAAAATTTCCCCTTGAATTATCACCTTAAGAATATCATCACATTAGGTTATTTGTGTGATCCTTGATATTGATGATTATTATTAATGGTTTTTCAATTTTTATGCCCCTAATGATGGCCCTAAAAGAATTATTTTATAGTGTTAGTTAACCAATAATCTACCTCTTTCCACTAGGTTGATTTGTGGTAATTTGAATATGATTAAAGACCTTGAGAACAAAGAAGGTGATTTACATATGCAGTGGTGCATGGGTGAGTGTGAATCTTGGTATTACTTAGAACCCTATTGGGTTTTGTTAAACCCATGTTTTTGGTGAAACTCTTTAATTTTTAAACCATGGTTTACTTGGTTAAGCTTTTAGGCCATAACTGATTGGATTCTCAAATGGTTATGCTATGTCCTTGAACTATAACATATCTAGGGATATGGGTGGCTAACTTGTGTCTTATAAAACCTTTCATATTATCTTGTCACATTTATCTACATTCTTATATTTTTAGTAGGGTTGGTCTATGGAATAACCATAGATCAAGTAGAGAATATATAGGAGGTAGTGGTTAGTCTTTGGATATCATATTGTGATTTTTTTTTCTTATTATAAGATTGTGGAGGTTTTCCCATAAAAGTGGCTTGTCATTTATTCATATATTAGACTAATTTATAGTCATATTGTGATCTATTATTTTTATTTTAATTTACTATGAATTAATTCCATTATATATAATATCAGAGCTTTGATTTAAGCGATTGAGAGGGTGAAACCCTAATTTTAGAAAATCAATTATATATTGTAATCCATAGTAAATGTATTTAACATTGTTTTAATGGATTTTTATAATCATTCAAGTACCTCTCAGTCAAAAAATTAGGGTTGGGATCATATTTAAATGAGTTATTACCATTTTAGGGTTTTTCATAAGTTCACTCAATAGGTCGCATTTTGACGAATTTTTATGTTTTCTTTACATTTTCATAAATATTTAAAAAACATATTTGGGGTTTATAATTTGCATTTTCTAATTGGATGTTGACATCATACAAAAATTATTGGTCAAATTTGGGTCAAAGGTGATAATCAGGGTTGTTATTGTCAAGCCTTGTTATGATAGGGTTATAAACTAGGGGCAAAGCTAAGGGTTCTAAAACTCTAGGAAAAAATCTTAACAAAAAAGAGATGGTTTCAGAATGGAGGACTAGTGGATCATTTTTTCTAGGTTTTTTTGTGATAGATGACAAAGTCATTCAACTTGAGTATAATGAACAAGGCATAAAATATGATATGAAAGGCATACAAACTAATATGAGCTCAATCAAAGGATATCAAAGAATATCATGATGACTTTGAAAAATATTCAAAAAATCAACCACCCATAAACATTACACAACCCAACATGGGTGGATCTTCCAACTAACCTAATCCAAATCCAAGTACCTTATAACTTGGAACATGTTACAAAAAGTGTAAATGTAAAAATTCAATGGGAAGGATCCAATCGCCTAGATCAACCAATTGGATTTTTTTTATGTACATCATATCCCATGTGGATAAAATGTGTTAATAACATCTTCATAACTAGAACTATAATAATTCATTTGTTATCAAAGGTTGTGCACAAGTAGATAAGGATCTTTGTTATTTGGTCAATTTTCATAGAGGAGCTATAAACTCACTATAGAAGTAGTGTGGTAGAAATAGACTTTAACTAATTAGAAATTATATTAAAAATAGACTTAGTTAAATATTATATTCATCAATTTTAGAACCTATATTTTCATGTTGAATAATTATAGATGAAAAATTGAATGACTTGTTTCTTGGTGATCTCAAGGACCACATTTAATATGAGGTATGCATGTTTAATCCACTTAATGTGTATGATTCTATTCTCATGGAAACTAGGGTATAATATATTTATTTTAATATATCAAGATACATTCATTCACAAACATCAAATATCCAAGCATCCCATCATCATCATTTCCTTAACTTACCAGATTGACCCTTCATCAAATTGAAATAAATATGCAAAAGGGTTATTTTTTTAACTGTGATAAAAAGTGGAACAAAAGAAAAAAATGTGATGAGAATAAGTTGTTCTACATTTAAGGAGACAATGAAGATGATTAAGATGATGAAACCTCAGGTGAGGTTGAGGAAGAGAGAGGAGAAATCTTAAGATTCCCAACCCACTATATCTTATCATGAACTTTTGGGTTTGAGCATTCTTCAAACCCTTAATTTTGTGGGGTTATTCAAGGAATAGAAGGTGATTGTGTTGATTGACTCAGGGAGTACACATAACTTCATCAATATTAACATGGGTACTCATTTAAACTATTTCATTTACCCATTTCCATAATTTTAGATAATGATTGTAGATGGTGGCATAATCAATTATTCTATAAAATTCCATATTATTAAGCTTGCTATGGGATACTCATTAGGATGACCTATGGTAATAATCATGTAGGAAGGATGACCCATTTCATTTCAAATTTATCAAATCAAGGGTAAAAATAGAATAAATTCAATCTATGAGAAAGATATGTTGGTTGTTCTTTGTGTAGTAAAATAATGGGGACCTTATCTAATGGGTAGATACTTTATTAGAATATTTTCCAAGAATTGAATTAGAAAAATGTTAAAAATAAGAAATAGAACAATGTTACCTTGAAAAGTAGACAAACCATAAAGTTGAGGCAAATATAACAAGTGGGAAAACCTTTGAAAGGTGAAAAACCCCACACTAGTATTAAAATCTTGCAACAAGAATCTATAATTACAATAGCATGAAGAAGATAGGAGAAGAATGGCCTTAGGCCAAGAAATCATTAAGGATTAAAGATCAATATTAGATCAATAATAATGAGGTGTGTTTTAGTAAGTGTTGAAGAAAGGGAGAAAAGAGATCTTTATAAAGAGCTATGAGAGAAAAGATGTTACAAGTGCAAGATACAACATGTGTTCCATGTGTCCCAAATCCACTTGTAAGTGGGGAATATGTGTGTGCCATGTGGGGGGAGAGGATTTACATGCAAGTAACTCTAAATCCAACAAGTGGACTAGAGAGGTGAGTGACACCTCATAAATACTATAATAAAGTGCATTTATAAACACAATAAATTCATACACACATAAGACTCAAGATAAGCCTATAAACCTATAGGAAGGACCCAAATTAAGGTTAATTCTCAAACACACTTTAATGTAAATATTGATCACAATAGTCTAATATATTACTTAGAACAATGATTGTCATTAAAAAAACAAAAAAAATGGGTGACTAAAATTTTAGAATATGACTTTGAAATCATCTATAATAAAGGAAAATAAAATGGTGTAGTAGATGCACTATGTAGGAGGGATGTATAACCTGAGGCATCATTATGTGCAATGACCACTTAGTAGGCATAATGGTTATAAGAGACAAGATTAAAATAGGAGAATGCCAATGATACACAGGTTTTGATTTAGAATCTCAAGCACAGTTATAGTGCTTTTTACAAGTTTGAGTGGAAAGGTAATGAATTATGGTATAAATATTGATTATACCTATGTAATATTTATATACTCAAGAACAAGATCATTAAGGATCTTCATGCATCTCTAATAGGGAGGCACTTAATATTTTTAAAAACTATCATATAATTAAACATGATTTATTTTAGGAAGGAATCAAGGGGGATATATATGTTTTTTGGATAAAATAATTGTGCATCTGATTCGAGCAACAATTTAGGTGACGGGTCTACCCCAATTGATGATGGAACTTTTGGGAGCCATAACTTTTGCACCGTAGCTCCAATTGACTCGTCATTTGAACCGTTGGAAAGATAAGAATGAGGATAACATGGTGAGATGGCATTGATATTTGATCAATGAATTTTGACCCCTGAAAACCCAATAGAAGTGCCCCAAATTTGAATTTTAGTAGTGTAGTCTAAAAATAGTAAGTTTCTAAAAATAGTAATTCCTCGAATTCTATATTGTTGTAAATCATGGAAGTCAAACCAATTCATCTCCATCGATATTGGTGACCTTCCACATCCTCCCCCTATGTTCAAAACATGTATAAATGAAGATGTAACCTGAAATGGAAATTAGACATCTCTTCTCAGAGATAAGCATATGTTTGGGTCTGTAAATTTTATGAATAAAACATCTCTTCTCAGAGATAACATTATTTGAATTATCTTGTTCTCATTTCTTGAATTATCTTTCAACCAAAGATTACGAGTTTTGGATCAACATCAATAGATCAAAGGTGAAATAATTAAGACATCATGTCTTCTGTATCCTTTACCCATTCATAGCTAGAGGTAGGAAAAGGTCTCCATGGATTTCATTCTAGGGTTGTTGAGGTATGAAGGTAAAAATCTTATCATGGTAATTATGAATAGGTTCACAGAATATGCTCATTTTTTCTCCTTATCACAACCATTTATATCTATTATAATAGGTATTACTTTTCTAAATATAGTTTAAAAGTGCATGATACTCCCAAGATCATTGTAAGTGATCGTTATCCCATATTTACCAATAATTTTTAGAATGCTTTATTTTCATTTTTGGTACTTAATTGGCTCATAAATTATCATATCATCCTCAATATAATGAGTAACAAATGTGGTCAAGAATGCCTAAAAATGTATCTTCATTTTTTCATTAGATAAATAAGAATAGTGGGTTCACTGGTTACCCTTAGCAAAATGATGTTATGACACTTCCTTCCATACCACTTATAAAATGTTTCCATATATGGAACTTTATGTTTTTTATCCCCCATCCATCACTTAAAACTTAATGGTGTATCCCAAGGTTCAAACTATAAAAAAATATATTCAAAATCAACATGAGGTACTATCTAGTCTGAGAGAAAACAATGAAAACACAATAAAGAAAAATTGACTTTTTTATTTTTGCTTATAAAGAAAATTAGGGAAAAAACTTAGAAACCTAGATATTATGGATGAGATATATTTAATCTAATGGTTGAAATTTAATCCACCCCAATTTTACCAAGTGATAAATTTAAATTAAATTTTAGTTTCTTTTAATAAATTAATTTAACACCTACTTGGTAATTTAAACTTCTCCAAAATTTACTATTTAACCCAATTAATAATTAATTAACTATTTTATGATTTGGTTCCCAAATATACCTCGAACATGTTACACATTAAACTAATTGAATTAAAAAAAATAAATTGTAATAAGATAATGAAACAATTTACCTAAATGCTTTTCCCAACCTAATTGCAACCCCTCTAAGAATAATAATAAAAATATATATCTAAACTAGGAGTATGCCAAAATTAAGGTTTGAATATGATTTTCTTAAGTTGTGGAATTATCTAACAATCATTAAATAATTTTTCACTCTTTAGTAACATTCCTTTGAGGGTCATATTCGAAGGCACTTTACATAAATAAATAAAACCTTATATTTCTAGTCCTAAAGATGATTTGGAATCAATGTAGTTAAAATATGTAAGAATGGTTTTTTTTCAAATCTAGAAGTTGCAAGAAAATTATAATAATTTTAAATTATTATTGAAATAATAAAATATATTTAACTATTATAATTTTTATTTTTTTCCTAATGTGTTTCCATAATCCATTTTATTTAGAATTTTAGAATTTTTTTATAATCAATTAAGTTACTATGGAATGATAGACTAAATTGCCATCTTTCTCACAATAAAAATATTCTATTGCCTTAAACATAATAACTATAACTTAGAAGAGAAGAGGAAGGATTTTGAATTTGGTCCATGGGTGGAAAAACTTAGGTCATAACTAGGAGGAATATGAGGATGACTCTAACCTATATTTAGAAGATAGGTTGAGGATTTTCTCGAGCAATGCTTTCATCATCTAGTTTCATTATGCTTAGTAGATAAGTAAAAGGATGGAGTTGTTAACTGGACATGGGCAGAAAGGATGAGAGGAGGACCATGGAGACAAATATGGTTTAGATCCAAGAGGACTTAAACTCTTCTACATTACCAATGCCATCCTTTATAAGTTTGAATGGCTTGCTAGGTAGAGAAGAAGTAAAGCAGATGGCTTACATATCCTAATTACTAAAATGATTGATTTTGAGTGGTGACTATCCATAAAAACTAGAGAAAAAGATTTATTAAAGATAGGTGGTAGATCCATGGGCTCAAAATTATGTCTAATAAGATGAAGGACTATTGAAATGACTTATTTGGTGAGGTTATGGGCCTCTTCCTACTTCTTGGTTAATGTTATGAAGCTTTAGCCACATTTTGGAAGTGCTGGTAGCTACTATTTCAAGTTTAGGTAAGTGGTGGATTGAGGATGCCCCACCAAAATGTATTTTTTATTTATGTGGAGGATAGAGTAATACAAACTATTATTCTCAAAATAAGTGAGGATAATAGAGATTTCTCACCTATTTTGGCTTTCTCTGCAAGCTCATGCGCTATTTTGGATTGGTTTTTAGGTTTGGGTTCATGAAAAAACCTTATTGAAACCTCTATCTAGCTAGTTTTAGGAATTTAAGTTAATGGGGAAGATAGAGGAATACTCATAAGGTTATATGGAGTCTAAAATGATATTTTTGAGCCCTCTTTTTGAGATATGGTATGGTTGAGTGGGTATGTATGCTAACTTTTTGCACTCAAGTTCTGCATAGGATGTAAGAAAACTTTATTGAAGATTAGATCTACAAGGGACTATATTTAGGTATACTAAATGAATCACATAGGTTGTAAAAGGGGGTATCTAGTGGCCAGATTAATTTATCACCATATGCCCACTTAGATAGAAAAGTCATGATTCCTCAAGTCTAGTTTTTGTAAGGTTTTAGTAGTTTTGCTAGTCACTAACCAAAACTTTTGATCAGTTTTGATTATGGTGGATAGAGGAAAATAGAATAAAACTTGTATTATTAGAGTGGATAATAGATTATTCTACCCTTGTCTCTTCTAGTTTCTAAGGTTTGTCTTAAAATCTATGTATTGATTATGTTTGGATGAAAAGCCTTGTTTTGTATCAAGCTATGACTAGATTACTGAGGATGAGTTGGATAGTTCCTTGTTATGATTTAGCTATTATTTGGATTAGTGGTAGGGAAATCCTAGTTATTGTGCTTTAGTTTCATGATGTGTGGAGGTTCCTAGGAGGTATAAGACTAGCATAAGACCTTTTACTCTTAGAAGGCTCTTGTTCTGTAGTGGAAGTTCTAGGGAAATTTTGCTAAAGTGCATCTATTATTTTTGTTTTATTGAGAAATAATCTCCTTTTTTATACTAAGGTTATGGGAACCTTCAAACCCTCTTGGTGTTATGATTGTGGGATCTTTAAATCCCTCTTGTTATTTGAATTATCAAGGTTGTGGGATCCTTTAAACCTTTTGGTTGTGCTTGTTATGATTGTGGGACCTTTAAAACCCTCATGTTGTGCCTTGTAAAGGTTGTGGGATCCTCCAAACCCTTTTGGTTGTGGGTCTATAATTCAAAACCCTCTATTTAGTTGTGGGTCTAGTAATCAAAACCCTCACTTGTTTGGTTCATTGCTATAACTTCAAAATCATTTACCCCATCTAATAAAACATATAATTTAGAGAAATAGTTTGCATAAAAATAAAAAAATATCCTCATCTATTGGATTTAAACTAGAGGTACTTTTGTACCTAATTATTAGTGTGTTTTGTCTCATTTACAAGAGTCTTATTGTGATGGTTGTTTTAGTGCCTTTTGACATTTATAATTTGAGTCATGAATACTCTACACTATTTTATACCCTTTTTATACTTGTTTTCTTAGTTCAAATTTTGAGCCACAAGTGTAAATGTTTGAGTATGACCTTAGTTGTTAATGGGTGGACCTAGGATAGGGCCCACTTGAAGTCATTTTGGTTTGTAACCTTGGAACAAGTCTTGATTTTTGTATTCAAACTTAGATTTGTGTATGTGCATACTTCCCATATGTATGGAGACACTTATAATTCTTAGTAGTGTTTAGATGTGCTTGGTCCAACTATTGGCTGTAGTATTACCTAAAAAGGGTAATAATGTTATGCTTAGTTATGTAGTTGATTAATGAACGCTGATTGTCTTCACATCTAAAATAACACTCATTTAAAAATGGGTGAACTAAAACCAACCCTAATTCTGTATGTGATGTGATCACCACAACTATGTAGGCAACTTGAGGAGTGGGCAAGGGCTTAGCATAATAACCCTTAAAATTCCCCTTTTTGTGGGTGTAATCATCTAACTTGATAATTATCTTAGAGAACATGCTTAGAAAACTAACTCTTAGGATGCCCTTATAGTGTGGATAATTGAAAACTAACCTTAGGGTATTATTAGAACACATGATTAAATGTAGAACCTTGTAACACTTCAACATAAATATTTTAATGTTATTATTCACATGTGTTTCTTTCCAGTTCTATCCATGTGGTTTAATTATTTGTTTAGCCATTACGAGATAATGACCCTCACTAATCATTAGTTTTTGAGTTTGTTTTATCCTATCTTAACTTGGGACACCATTAGTAACTTGTTAGAGAGATAGAGTTTCTTTGAGTAGTGTAAGTCAGATATTACTGAGACATTGACCTCATTGGAAAAATAAGATATACGTTCCTTATAATGCTTGACTCACATTTATGTCATCATGTGGGAGTGCTTAGGTAAGCACACACACCTTGTGACATTTTTGTGTTTGATGGCCTTTGAATGTGTTTTTATTTTGAATAGGTGATGAGAGCTTAGTAGCTTGCTTATGTGGTAAATTAGATCCCTTGTTGTCTTAGATATACAACCTTTCCTAGTGATGCCATCTTGTAGAGGAGGCCATCACAAGTGTAAGGAGAACTACATCAGACCTTGATTCCATGGAGTGGATATATAGGATTTCCAAATTATGGTGGGGCATCAGGTTTAAGTTCTTAGGTTAGATTAGGATTGTTGTCATCATCCTTCATGTTGGCCTACACATTATTGTTTGGTTTAACTTAATATGTTATATCAGTTGAATAAAATTTATGTCTGATCATTGTGTGATTGTTTTCAACCCTTTTAATTTAAATTTGAATGTATTCTTTATCTTGCATGTATTGAGAGTGGATTTGAATAGGTTTAGTCAATACTTTCCCCTTGGTAATCATTTCTCTACGTTTTTTGCTAATTACATTCAAAAGAAAAAGAAACTAAAGTTAAGAGTCAGGGGTTTGATGTTACCCAAATTAAGTTGTACACCGTATCCAAGCATTGTAGGAGCTCCTCTTTGGCTGTGGAGGAAGACACCTATAGATAAGAATAAGACTTAAACACAGAAAATGTTAGAATAAGATATGGTGGATTGTCAAGGTAGGCGCTTGGTCCCGGAAGCGTAAAGCTTCGTAAGGGATGACAGTCCACTATTTATAAAAAAGAGTGTTGTATAAAAAGAAATGGTGAAAGACTAAGAAAGAGAAATAAATATAACTCATACCTATTCTCTGTAATTAGTCTATCATAGTTGTCGACGTCGATAGTCTTGCCGAGCTCAGTTGGTCAATTATGCCGACATCGGTTATGCTGTCGATGTCGATAGGGGCAATGGGCCTTGGATAGGTTTTAGAGTTATGTCTATGGTCGATAGAAGAGTCTAGAAGCTTAAAGGTTTGTGCAAGGTTGCAGGATAGTGAATAAGATCTGAGAAGGGGCAAAGGTCAGGGATAGGTATGAGAAGAGGATAAGAATAAGAGGAAGGCTTTTCAGCCTTTCCACAAAAGAAATCAGGTCTGGTTAATAGTATTTAGAAATAGTAAATAGAAACTAATTACTAATGTATTCTAAATTACTAAAATGAGACATAAGAATACTTAGCTCTACTTGGTGAAGAACCAGAGGTGTGAGAATGCTTATACCTATTGTGGCTGATGTCAAGGTCCTTGTACAATGTTCCAGTCCAATCTGGAGTGACTTGCATAGAGTTTTTATAGCTAGGGGAGCGTTAGTCAAATTCTGATGATTGGTTGTAGAGTGTGTGCATCAATGTCCAAGAGTTTAGGGCCAGAGGGCTAACTCAACATTAGAACTTAGTTTATGTAATCGATGTTAGTGGTACCACCGGCATCGGCTGACATTTGACTGACATCAGTGGCTAGAGAATGGGTAAAATGACTATTTTTAGCCCTTTACCCATTCCTCCATCTGCCAAGTGTATTTTCCATTGGAGAATGGTCAAAATATGGGTTTATTAGGCATGAGAGTTAGTTAGGAGGTTAATAGGGAGTGAGAATAGGTCATGGGTAGATGACCTAGTCTCAGGGTGACTCATAGGGTAGGAAATGGTCTTAGGGCGAGGTGTCCAAGGTGAGGTGTCTAGGTGAGGTCATTAATTTAAAATAAGTAGTTTATTTTAAATTAATAAGGTGTGTAAGTGTTTAGAAGGGGACCAAGGGGGGGTTAACATAATGTTGGTGTCTACATTTGCCCCTTTTTGTCTTGTGGTTTGTCTTGACGAATTGCAAGACAAAAATAGATGTGGGTTGCCCTAGGTATGAGATGAAATATTCCCCCTCAAAGTGGGAATCGAGAGAAGGGAACTTGAAATCAGGTGATGATTTGATAGGTAGTGGATGGGTATGGTGAAGTTGGAGTGTGAACACTACAATAGTTGAGATTGTGCGTATACCACTTCACGTGATAAGTAGGTCAAATTGTCGCAGGCAAGGTTGAGGAGCACTAAAATTGAAATAACTAGTCCCCAACTTATTAGTAGTAGCTGATTGGGTTAAACAATCAAATCTATAGCTCCAATGGTCGAGGAGTACTAAAATCAAAGTAATTGGTCCCCAACTTTTTGGTCAAAGCTGATTGGGTTAATCGATCAAAGCTGTAACTCTAATGGTCATCATGTTCCAAGTATCCGGGCTAGGAAGTGCTCCTAGAAAACATGAAAATGTCACAAATATTGGGGATCAAATTGGTCATGATCTGACAATACGTGTGAGGGTCATAATGTGGGGTGCATATAATTTGCTAACTATTCGTGAGGTAGCATATATGCAATCAAAACAACCAAGGCAAAGTTGTCTTGAAAGTGGTCATGGTCTGAGGAGATAGTCATGATCTCCAAGGTCATTGGTCGAGTCAGGCTGAGATATAAGTGATCTTAAGTATTGTTTGTTGTGGTTAGGGAGATGTATATGATCTCTAATGTGCTCCATGAGAAGTCTAATGTGACTTCTACAGTGTTCGGGCTGGTTGTTTGGTCATGATTTTGGGTTGGTATAGATAGTTGGTCCATTAGGTAAACAGATGAACAAATGGCTGAGCTAACCTCAGAAGACCCCATGTCAATTGAGTGCTGCCTATATAGCCCCTGTTTCAAGGGCCTCAGGCCAATGTAGTTCTCCCCAAAAGGGAAGAAGAGGGTAGGTTATGGATTGGTTTTGTCTAGGTTAAGTCATGGTTAAATGTTATATGGTTGGTCCATCAGGTAGACGAATGAATGAATGGCTAAGCTAACCTCAGAAGACCCCATGTCAACTAAGTGCTGCCTACATAGCCCATGCGAGGGCCTCAGGCCAATGTAGTTCTCCCCAAAAGGGAAGAAGAGGGTAGGTTATGGATTAGTTTTGACTAGGTTAGGTCATGGTTAAAGGTTATATGGTTGTTTCATTAGGTAGACGAATGAACAAATGGCTGAGCTAACCTCAAAAGACCCCATGTCAACTGAGTGCTACGTACATAGCCCCTATTTTAAAGGCCTCAAGCCAATGTAGTTCTCCCTAAAAGGGGAGAAGAGTCAAAGAGGTTGTTGGTTGGTTTGGTTATGTTAGAAATGATGAGTGTATGATGATGTTACAGCCTTTTCCATATTGTGTGATGGTGTATGCTATAACATAGGTTATGTGGTTTTTCATCCTTAGCAATTTTCCATATTTGTGATGGTGTATGCTAAAAATGAAATGAGTTTATTTATGATTCAACAAGTTTCCATATTAGTGATGGTATATGCTTGACATAAATTGTGTTTGGTTGATAGTTTCCATGTGTATTGTTTTCCATAGAAACTAATGTGAATGGGCTATGATAATTTATATAACACAAATTGGTATTTGCATTAAATAAATCATGATGTTATGTTAATGGTTATAACATGTTTTGGTTTGGTTGTATGTGATGAAGGTGTGTAAGAAGTGAAAGGCATTTTGCTCTTTCATTGACAAGGATCATAGTGATAGCATAGATAAGATTTTTGTAAACAAAAATCCTCATTCATGCATTACGTCATTGACCATTGGTTTTTGTTAGAAAATTACTCTAATCATTTGACATTAAGTGAGCTCAAAGTCCCTTGAGTATGTTGGGGTAATAGGTGTGATTATGTGAGATGTGAGGATAGCGTAACCCTTTGTAGTAGGGATAACTTTGCCCCTTTTATAGGTGACTTTGAGAATGATTATAGGCAAGTCCATGACTTAATAGTTTGTCAGTCTTTTTTTTTTGGTAGACTAATCAATGCGAGAAGTCTACTTGGGGATGTCATTTTGTTTTGTGGTCATGTGAAGCTGATCGATGCGGGAAGCTTCTGAGAGGATGTTGTTTATGGTATCAAAATTTGGGCATAGCCATCCTTCGAGGGAGTGGTCTATGTTTTGATTTATAAGTTTTGATGTCTTTGAATAACTGTCCTTCAAGGGAATAGTCTACTAATTACAACAATAATGCAGCTGTCCTTCAAGGGGACAATCTACATTGATAGTTTATGACCTTTGAATATTTTGTTAGGCATCCCAATTTTATGTTTTCTTGTTGACTAAAGTTTTAGTCATGGACTAGACTATAGAGGTTTAGGGGTTTCCCTTTTATTAAGGAAAAGAATTAATGCTTGAAAAAGGGTTAACTAATGTTTGTAGGGAAAAAGGGTTGAAAGGAATAGGAATGAGGATGACGGGGGTTGCTAGAGGGACGAGCTCAAATTAAACATCAAGTGAATGATTATTTGATTAACAGTAGAATGGTCGCAGATGCAAGGCATTAAGGGGCTCAGGTTCTGGTTAGCCTTCAAGAGAAGATAGATGATAAGTCCCTGATCCATACTTGTGCATTATTATATAAGGTCTGAGCCAATTAGGAGCAAACTTGCCTCATTTGCTTCTTTCCATATTGGTCATGTGTTGGTTTTATTTAAGGATGAGATCTCTGATTTTAAAATCTCACTCTTTCATATTTTTGTTGTAGGCATGTTTTGGTCGATGCTTGGCAAAGGAAAGTCATCCTTTGGGCAAGCTAGGTTGAGGTTAGATAGTTAGTACAAATTCAAATTCCCCCAGTTGCTTTTATGATAGGGACAATGTTTGACACCCATTGTGGATAATCAATGGGTTGGATAAATGAGATGGAGAGAATATGTTGAAGCTCCTCTTTGACAAGGAGTGCGATGTGAGGATGCATCTTGTGAAGCTTTTCCCTGATAAGGTTAGTTTGAGAGGGTGAGATCCTAATCTTCCAGGTTGTAGTTTGGAATCTCAGAATCACTGAAGGTGATGGAGGCAATAGTTAGTAATGATTTGACTAAAGCAACCAATGGTCAAGGGTCTTCAGGTTGGACCTCCATTGCCTGTAAAGCTTTGAGTAAGGCTTGGTGATGTTTTGGAGAGCTTTGGATTAGGTCATACAAACACTTCTTCACAGGGGTTTGGTGAATTTTTTTCACCATGGAGTCATGAATTACCCTAGAAGATGTTGGTTGAGATGTGCCCAAGATATGAATCTTGGGTTTTGGTGGTTGAGAAGGCTTGGCGAATGGATATGTCCAAGGAATAGAAACTCACTCTTTTCCTTTATCCTTTAGAGTTTGGGACCTAGTGGCCACATTAATGGTGTTGATTTTGAATATAAGGGGAGAAGGTGGTAGAGGGACCATAGCTTGATGTTGAGATCTCGATGAAGGTGAGGAGGTTTGGGAAGCATGGGATGGTGTCAATAGTTTGTCAAAGGGGTCCTTAATGAGAAGGGTGCCCTTTTTTAGGTGTTGGTGGATGACAACTTTAAGAGTGTAACAACGCTTAGTATCATGCCCAGGTGTGTGATGATACACACAAATTTTAGTGTCATCAAACCAAGATGGTTTTGATATGAGAGGTTGGTATGGCTTAATGGGTGGGAGAATGATGCTAGAAGACTACAACAATCGGTGCAACAACAAAGCATAGGACCTCACTAATGGGTATGTGTTCATTGTTGCAGTAGGGGTTGACAACTTATGTTTTGGAGTTGTAAGAGGAGTTTTTCGTACCACATTTTTGGTTGGTGGTGTGGCCACATGCGTAAATGGTACTTTCTTAGTGAGAGATACCAAATTTTTTGGAGGAAGTATGTTTTTGATGGGTAGATGGAGTAATGGAGGTAGTTTTTTTTTATGAGGTGTTAGAATAGGGAGCACTCTTATTAAGGTGGAAGGTTGTGGACCCAAAATAGAGGGCAATGGTGAAGGTGAGGGAAGAGTTCTCCGACGTGGTTTAGTAGCCTTGTTTGGTTTGGTGTGAGGACCACTATTGTGTGGGGCGAGGTTCAAATCTAACTTCACTTATGGGTGAGTAAGGTTTGATATCGGGTGAACACCAAGAGATTTAATCTATTTCAGCATGGTGGACCCCTGCAAGGTTTTTGGTTCAGATGTGGAAGGTTGAGCTTCTAATGATTTAGGGGTGGAAGCTCGATCCTTATTAGAGGCTTTGGGGTGAATTTTCACAAAAGGATTGGCAGTATAAGGTGAATCAAGATATTTAAGATAAGGATCCTTAAGTCACTCCCATAGCGCCTCATGTTTTAGGTTCCTAGAATGGAAAAATCCTACGTTTTATACCAATCAAGAGAAGGGTTTAGGTGATGTCATGTGAGGTCTTACAGTCAGTCTTTTAGAGGATTTAGGTGATTATGAGAGCGGAAATGTGTTGGAAACAGTGATCTCAGGCCAAAGGTGAGAGAAAACCATCATTGGATATTCCTTGGCCAAAGTAGGTGAGGTTACAAGTTCTTCTCTCGGTGGAGAAGGGATTGGAGAATGTGGCTCTTCGAGAGGATAGAGCGCAGGGATGATCATGGCTTCCACGTGTGGTCTAGGAGCAAGGAAAGTATGATCCCCCATTGATGATAAGAAGGATAAGGGTGGGTCTACTGGTGTTGGTAGCATCAAGGCATCCTCCAATATGGGAGAGGTCAAAGTAGCCTCTCCTACATGTGAAAGAGGGGTGGATGGAGGACTATCCTCCATTGGTGGAGGACAAATAAGAGAGGAAGGCTCCTCTAAAGGGTGAAGTAGAGGGATGATGGCCCCTTCTACATGAGGGCATGGGGTATGCTCTTCTAATGGTAGAAGAAGAGGGATGGTGGGGGCAAGAGGAACAGGTAATATGGGTTCCTCATGAGGTAGAAGCATGGGTAGAGGAGGTGTTTGATGTCGTGGGGGTGATATGGGTAGAATAGGCTCTTCTACCCATGGTGGAGAAATGGGTTGACTAACCTCTTCAGATTGTGGGAGAGGTTGATTAGGAATGAAAGGAAAGACCATGTTGATCATGCATATGTTGTGTTCTTGGGGGTCATCGGCCATGGTCTGAACATTATTTTGACCTGGGGGATGGTTAGGAAATGGTTGCCTAAAGACATCCATGTTTTGGTTAGCCGGTGCATTTGGGTTATCTAAAATAAGATCCCCTTTGTCTAACATGTCCTGAATAACATTTTTGAGGGTTTTGCAATTGTCTATGTCATGACCTTTGACACGGTGATAGTTACAAAAGTCATTTTCCCTATACCATACAGGGATGGCTTGTGAGGGGTTAAATTGGATAGGTCAAATTTGAGGGAGATTGAGGACTCCCTGCTTCACTAGTTTATCCAACACAGAAGCATATGACTCTCCTATTAGAGTGTATTGATGCTATATGTATCATTATTGGAATTGTCTTGTGATGCTTTGTGATGTGGAGGGCTTAGATTGGTTAGTTGTAGTTGAAGATGATGACCTAAGGACCACAGCGTTTGCTAATCCCTTGGACTTGTAGTGGGAAGAAGAAGATTTGGAAGATGAAGGGTCATTGGATTTTGCATTGGTATTTGTGATACACATTTGACCTTATCTTCTTCGACTGTGTGGAGTTCAAAATTTTGAGCCATGGTGAAAGCTTCATCAAATGTGCAAAAAGTTTTAACCCACAAAGTGGATGAGATGTGCTTGGTACATGCTCTTGAAAAGAGCTCAATGAGCTCAGTTTGAGGTAGTGAGAAGGAGAGTTGGTTGATCAAACCTCTCCAACGAGCAACAAAGTCAGTGATTGACTCATTGTCAAACTATCTAATAGAATATAGGTCTGTGATGGAGACCTTCTTAGTGATATTGATTGAGAAGTGGTCGAGGAATAGCTGAGCTAGTTGAGTAAAGGTAAAGAGAGAGTGACTGGTAATATAACTATACCAATCAAGGGCAGTGCTAGAAAGTGACATGGGAAATGTGCAAAGTAATAACACATCATCATGTGCTATAAGGTAGAAAGCATGTCTAAACGCTCGTAGATGTTGTTGTGGGTCCTCTTTACTCTAAAAGTGAGTAAATTTTGGGAGTTCCATTGACTAGGATATGGTCGAATAGGGACTGAAAGATGAATAGGTTCATTATAGATTTGTTCATATGACATAACATTCTTTGAACCAGAAATGGATGTCTCAAGGTTAGACATCTTATCAATTAGCATCTTAATTAGATCAGTAGATGGATTGGCATGAGGGGCACCCCTTAGGTTGTAGGGTACTTAAAAGGCATTAGGAGGGGCATATGACGTACTTGGTTGCATTTGTGTAGGCAGAACATATTGGTAGTTTGTCATAGGGATTGATGTTGAGGCCAAGGGGGCTTGTACCACGAAGTTGGAGGGCACAACTTGACTAAATGCTGCCAAAGGTGGTTGGATGGTGGTGACACTAGTTAAACGATAGGTAGTCACTCTTATATTTATGGGTGCAAGAGTGGGTGGGATAGAGACAATCGAGTTCTGGAAAGGTGTCAAACTTGTTGAATTATTTATGGTTGAGGGGGTATGGAAACCCTGATGGAAGTAGGTCCAGAAATAGGAGAGGCCAAATCTTGAACATTGGCCATGGTTGGGTTACTAGTTGAGGCAATGGCTTGAGTGACCATAGGTTGGGTAACAGAGGCTGTTGATATTATTACCATTTCAACTAAGGAAGTTGGCATCCCATAAATAGGGTTACTTGAAGGATCTCACATTTGGCTTCTTGTGAGATAGTGTTGGAGAGCCTTGACATTGAGGTCAAGGAATCTCTCAAAGTCTTGATCTCCTTCGAGAACAATTGGAAGTTGATCGGGGGTTGGTTGGATAGGAGTACGCTCAGTGTCTGAAGTATACTCCATTAGATGACTTGGCATAGAAGGCAAAGGTGGGAGTGGTTATTGCCTTGTGTGGTCAACAAGAGATTTGGCTTGATTGCATGTCAAAACCATTCAAGACAAAAGGGGTTCAGGTTTCAAAAACTATGTGTCTCAGTTTTAGAAAACCAAAATTTGTGTTTGACAACAAAAAAGTCAAGTTTTAAGCTTGCTGTTTAGAAAGAAAATTTGTTGATAGTGACCGACGTTAGTTGTTTAACCGATGTCAGTTATGAAATGTTGATGAGGTCAGTGGAATAACCGATGTCGGTGAGGGTTGCTGACACCGGTGGAAAAACTGATGTCAGTTTTTGTGTAATTCCAAAAACACAAAAAATTGATATTTTTTGAAAGAAAGAGAAATTTTTAGTTATTTTTAGACCTCAGAATGATGCAACCTTACCAACTCAAAAAAATAGATAAAAATAGCAAAATAGATGATGGCAAGCAACCTATAAAACGTTAAATTCCTAAGAATAAATTTTAGAGTCGTGGTGGCTTATGCCTTAGAAGAATATGTTTGGGAATTGGGCTTTTAGAATGGGTCCTAAAGAGGAAGTCTATGGTTGGTTTTGGGTTATGTTTTGGTGCTCAAAAATTTGTGTTAGGTTCAATATGTGGCCTGGTGCTGAGACTTGATCCCTTCAGTTCATGAGCCTAGAGCTGAGCTGGGCCGCTTAGCCAATATATACTTTGCCTATAGTTTATACTCTGCCAAAGAACAGAGTGGGTCCTCCCCTTGGTAGTGAAGTCCAAGTAGGATCACCAAGAAGGGTAAGGTATCCGCTAGGTGATGAAATCCTAGATGGGCCTTGTCTGAAGTATGTTTAAATGTTTAATTTGATGTGCTTGTGGTCTGGTTGTGTAACATTTATGCACTATGATTTATTCATAATGCTTTTTAATTACTAAGTGAGTGGGCTAAGATTGCATTCAAGCAAGAATGAAATGTAATAGTTTTTAACCCAAATTAAAAATATGTTTGTTCAAATGCAAACAATTGAGAAGAGGTTAAGAGTATGAATTTTCACTACTCTAAGATGCATGAAAGAAGTGACAAGAAGAAAAAGAAAGATGTTCTTTTTAACTTGTGCTAATGGTTTCTTTTCGAAATAAAGAGATAGAAGAAAAGGATGCAAGAAGAGAATATTTTCCTAATGCATCTATATGAAAGTTTCCTTTTTAGAAGAATGAACCCAAGGAAAACTCCAGGGTCCCATCGGGCATGCCAGAATGTTTCTCTACATTTTTTGCTAATTACATTCAGAAGCAAAAGAAACTAAAGTTAAGATTCAGGGGTTTGATGTTACCCAAATTAAGTTGCGCACCATATCCAAGCGTTGTAGGAGATCCTCTTTGGCTATGGAGGAAGACACCTGTAGATAAGAATAAGACTTAAACACAAAAAATGTTAGAATAAGATATGGTGGACTGCCAAGCTAGGCGCTCGGTCCCAAAAGTGTAAAGCTCTGTAAGGGATGACAGTCCACTATTTATAAAAAAGAGTGTTGTATAAAAAGAAATGGTGAAAGACTAAGAAAGAGAAATAAAGATAACTCATACATATTATCTGCAATCAGTCTATCACAGTTGCCGACGTCGGTAGTCCTACCAAGGTTGGTTGGTCAATTATGCCGATGTCAGTTATGCTGTCGATGTCGATAGGGGCAATGGGCCTTGTACAGGTTTCAGAGTTATGTCTATGGTTGACAGAAGAGTCTAGAAGCTTAAAGGTTTGTGTAGGGTTGTAGGACAATGAATAGGGTCTGAGAAGGGGCAAAGGTCGGGGATAGGTATGAGAAGAGGATAAGAATAAGAGGAAGACTTTTCAGCCTCTCCATGGAAGAAATTGGGTTTGGTTGATAGTATTTAGAAATAGTAAATAGAAACTAATTACTAATGTATTCTAAATTACTAAAATGAGATAGAAGAATACTTAGCTCTGCTTGGTGAAGAACCAAAGGTGTGAGAATGCTTATTCCTGTTGTGGCTGATGTCAAGGTCCTCGTACAATGTTCCAGTCTAATTTGGAGTGACTTGCATAGAGTTTTTGTAGCTAGGGGAGTGTTAGTCAAATTTTGATGATTGGTCTTAGAGTATGCGCATTGATGTCTAAGAGTTCAGGGCCAAAAGGCTAACTCAACATTAGAACTTGGTTTATGTAACCGACGTCAGTGGTACCACCGGCGTCGGTTGACATTTGACTGACGTCGGTGGCTAGAGAATGGGTAAAAGGGATATTTTTAGCCCTTTGCCCATTCCTCCATATACCAAGTGCATTTGCCATTGGAGAATGGTCAAAAGATGGTTTTATTAGGCATGAGAGTTAGTTAGGAGGTTAATAGGGAGTGAGAATAGGTCATGGGTAGATGACCTAGTCTCAGGGTGACTCATGTGGTAGGAAATGGTCTTAGGGCAAGGTGTCCAAGGTGAGGTGTCTAGGTGAGGTCATTAATTTAAAATAATTAGTTTATTTTAAATTAATAAGGTGTGTAAGTGTTTAGAAGGGGACCAAGGGGGGTTGACACAGTGTTGGTGTCTATAGTAATATTGAAATTGGTAATCATGTGTTAAATGATTGTTATTTTGTCTCACTTCATTTCCATTGAGTTCATGATTAGGTTATGTGTGAATAATATTATGATCCTTTCAATCAAGAAACTATACTTAAGTATTTTTAATTAAGGTTTATCATCATTCTTCATAACTAGGTTATCACTAATTGACTTTTGTGTCACATTGATCTAAACCTCTTATAATTGTATTCTAATATTAGAGAGGCCTTGTGGTGGCAATCAAATATATTAAATAAATATTGAATTTTTTTTGTGTGTTACACTTCAATTGTGTATTGATTGAGTCACAAAACTGAAACATTAATCAACCATAGTGAATAAATAAACATCATTGAAATAAGATAACACAAAAAAAATTACATGGGTTTTGGGACCATTTTTTTGGGCATGACAAGAACAATGGGTCCATTCGTTGCCCCTAGAAAAATGGTGTTATGACACTTCCTTCCATACCTCTTCTAAAATGTTTCCATATGTGGAAATTTATGGTTATTATCCTCCATCCATCACTTCATCCTTGAGGGTGTAACCCAAGGACCAAACTATAGTAAACCACATCAAAATCAACATCATGTACTAACTAGTTTGAGAGAAAAATTTGGAAATGGCACAAAATATAATGAAGCAATAAGTATAACAACACCATAGTGAGAGGTATTTTGACATGGGTGATTCGGTCTTTATGCACTTTTAGCCATATAATTAGATGTATTTAAAGAATTATAAAAAGGATGACATAATTTATTCTAAGTATTATGGCCCTTATAAAATTCTTTCAAAAAAATATAAGTTTTGCATACAAGCTAGAGCTACCCCATTCTACTCACATACATCTCATATTTCATGATGAAGGTAATTGGATATAGAGTTTATTCCTAGATTGAGTTACTATAATTGGATGAAGAAGGTTGATTTATTATATAATCTGAGGATATATTTCAAGCATGCACTAAAAGGCTGAGAAAAAGAGATCTTAAGGAGTATTTAATAAAGTGGAAGAATATGAACCATGAAAATACAACATAAGAAGATGAAACTTTCCTAAAGTATCACCCAAAGATGTTTAAAATTGAGGGTAACATTAGTTTGAAGGGGAGGATCACGATAAACCCTTAAAATATATGATGTATAGGGATATGTGTTCTTCACTTGTAGCTTACATAACCATTCATATTATCTTGTCACATTTCTCTATGTTATCATATTACTAGTGGGGTCTGTATACACATAATATTTTCAAATTTTATCAAATATTGATGCTTTACATCTTGTAGAAACCTATTGAGACTCAATAGCTTTGAGTGTATGCCTTAAAGGGTGCACCAAGAAAGGGGTGGGTAGAAAATTGGTGTTTTACATGATTGTTAATCCTTATTACCACATTATTACCAATCTAACTAGCTCCTAAAACCATTCCCTAAGATATTAATCCTCCTTTGCACACTCCTCTTGTCTTTTCCACTTTCTATCCCTCTTCTCCTCACCCGAAGTCCCTTTTATTATTTGACTATACTAGGTTGACTGGGTTGACCCTGTACAGTTTTGGGTGATTTTCACTTAGGAACTAGTTTAGCCTTTGGTAGATCTAGCTCATGATCTAGTGAATAATTGTTCAAAATTATGCTAGGTTGATTAGGTTGACCCTATCAGCTAAGATTTTTAGAAGGGTTTAGGGTTAAATCCAACTATATATACAAGATCATTTCATCATTATTTAAATATACAATCAAGATTTATTATTCACTCATGCTTTTTTACAATATACTCTACTACCGTTATACTTGAGGAGTATTATCTTAGGGTTTCTACTTGGAGAATCTAGTCTTGTAGATAAGTCTTGGATGCTTTGGAATTTCTTTGTGATCCTTACAAACCACAACCTATTATGAAGACCTTTTGGCCAAGGGAGAGATTGAATCTCGATGGGTTCACCATTCAGGTAAGTATTCTCTAAATTTGCTCCTCTCTTTAGTAGATAGAAGTAGCATAATTATTGGCTTCGAATAATACTACTCTTCATATTACATGTATTAGGGTCTTACTCATATATAACTTAATTTATATTATCTTATGCATGTTTTGATTGTTTACTAACCCCTCATATTGTGCCATAATCTTTGATGAGCACTAGAATATATTTACTTTACTTGTTAGTTTAGTGAAAAACCAAAACACATGACTCCCTTAGGGTTATTACATGATTTTGTTTTAATGGATGATTTTAAACCTCCCTAACATGGTTTGTTGCAATAAGAGATCCCCTAAACAAGTTTAGTAGATCTTCATACTGGCCATGTTCTTACTTAACAAATGTGTCCCTAATCAGAAGTGTATGGTATGATTTATCTTCTATGAGTTAGGATTGATTTATAGACATGATGCATTTCTAATTTCATACATTCTAGTGAACCTGACATGAGCCTAACCCTTGTATGTTTTGTTTCACTTATTTAATTATTTTATCATTTTATTTTTCATATATTTATGATGACAAGTTGACTGTATCAACATAGTACTAACTTCTATGTGTAGGTTTAACATACAATCATATCAATATGACTCTATTTTATCTATACATGTTCTTATTTAGGTACATGCTACTCAGTCAACCTAGTTGACAAGTATAGGTTTTCAAACTTTTAGGCATCTAATTCAACATAATAGGTTGACCTAGTTGACCTTATATATTTTTAGTCTATAAAAAATAGGTTTCTACAAAGCTAGGTCAACCTAGTTGACATAGTTAACAAAATTTGTATGTATTAATCAAGGTTATTCAACAACAATATCACTTCTATGCATCCTCCAACCCACTAAGATTCCTTTATATCCTTCTCTCTCTTTCCTTACAATATTAATTTTCACATTTTGTAGTCTTTAAAACTACCACTATATAGTCAACTAGGTCACCCCTATTGACATAGTTCTATATTCTATCTAAAAATATAGGTTGACTCTATCGATGTAGTTCATTTTCATACCTTTGCTTCTACAGTACAAAGGCAAAACTATCGACCCTATTCTTTATTATTTGCATACACTATCAACTAAATCAACACTATACTATGTTTCAAAGTTGAAATGAACCCTTATACACTAGTAATTAGATTACACTTTCATTTCTTATTGCTTACATGCTTATAATAGATCATGTAGTTTAATTATGTGGTTTTCAATATACCATTTAGTTTCACTATTTTCTCTTTTATGCACACTACCAAATCATAAAATATTAAAATGCATTTTAATAATTGTCTACCTAAGGCCTACCTACTTGGATTTCATCACAAAGGGGGAAGCCAACTTGGTTTTCTGGCCAAGTATAAACACATGGTTAATGGTATATTTTGGCTAAGCACCTGACACCCTTATCATTTTGGTGTATTAAGTGAGGGGCTAAGCCCCAATACCAAACCAATACTATTGCCAATACAAATCGTTTTCAATCTAAACTTATTGAAATTATCCTTAGATTGCTTTTTAGTTCCTTTGCTTATAGCCAACTTCATATCACATCTAAAACTATATTATAATAATCTAACAACATTCAGGTTGACCACTTAGTTTTTAATTTCCAAGTTGATTGCTTGTTCTTTACTTAATTTTATGTTGTATTGTAAAAACTTGCATTAACCATTATTTGTGCAAGGTTTTGTGTTGTGTGACTCAATTGGATCAACCTCATTTGACCCAATTGATTATGCATTTCCTTTCATTTCTTGTTTTCCTAAAGTATTTGCAATTTTTTTCTTATTTCAGTACAAAGTAATTCTTATTGACATAGATTCTTAAAGACTGTCTATTTTTCCCCTGCCTACTATACTAGGTTGACCTTGATGACTCTATATAATTTTTAACCCCTATTTTCTATAAGAGGTCAACCCTATCAACCTTGTATAGTTTTTAGACCCTATTTTCTATACTAGGTTGACCTAGTTGACTCTGTACCTTTTTTTACTTTCCCTATTTGCCGACTTAGTTCTATGTTTCTCTTTCTTAGCATTTTTTTCATTTCTCTCAAGTCATCATGAAGTATCCTATCAAAATATTTTTGGACAACTTGAATCTATTTAGACACTATATGGGGTTCTCTTTGCTTCTTATATTTTCCTATATTTTATTCATCTTTTCAACCTATGGGGCATCTTGCAATGCCCATCCACACATTACTATAGCCCTTGGGGCATCTTTCAATGCCCACCCACATATCATTTTAGACTCTAGGGCATTTTATGATGCCCATCCGTACATCCACTCACCTTTTGGGGCATCTTATGATAGCGACTTTTGTTCTCCATTACATGCTACCAATCTAATTCAACTTTAAGAAACCTTCTGAGACATAGGCTTGTCTCTCACATGCACATCCTTGATAACATAGATTCCTTCCCTTATTTTCATACTTATTGTAAGCCATATATCTAACACTTTTTATAGGTTACTTACATGGGTCTCTCCCTATGCAACAATTCTCTCATTTCACAAACCTTTAGTCCTTCCTATTTGGTCTTTTGGTTCCCCTTTTCTTTCATGAGTTGTATTTTAAAATCATGGATAGGACCTAGTCTTCCTCATGATGTACCATAGTTTTCTTTATTTTCACATGATTTTTGGCACTCTCATGGGTTTATCTTTTATGAGTTGTAGTGTAAGACCATGGATATGACTTGGCCTTCCTCATAAAGTTACTGTCATGTTATTCCTTTTCTAGAATATGCTTTTGATCTTTGTTATCAGCTTTAGCTTTAGCTTCTTTTGATAGATGGAATTTTCACAATAATCTATGCTAGCATGTTTTCCTCTATTTCACTTATTCTTATGATAAGGAATCACACTTTATTGTCATTGTATTCTTTTTTTCCTTTTATCACATTTTTTATGGTTTGAAGTAACTCAAATTGTTCCATGTGTCATTCCTCTTGATTTCCTTCCTTTCACTCTTCATTAGATAAAACAAGGTTGAAGTCAAGATATCACTTTTATTTCACCTAAATTTATAAGACTCTTAGAACCCAGGATCTTTGAAGTTATCTCTCTTAGAAACCAACTCCTAAGTATTCAAATGAAAGTCATTTTCAGCACCCATGTTTGGTTTTCCAAATCCATACGGAGGAGGAATAGAAAAAGCCAAAATAAGCTAAAATATAAATCATGAAATACAAATAAAAAGAAATTATCTAAAAGGTAATATTAAAATTCCAAAAATCAAATCACACTAAAAAGATGTGATTCAAATCACATCTCCTTATTCTAGTCAAATATCAAACTCCAAAATTGACCTCATGAGAGATTTGAGGTTCATTAGGGTGTGGTAGGCTAGTAGATTAGAAAAGGAGAATAAAAAAATATTTTAGTCCTACCTACTTTCTCACGCAAGTACCCAATCTTCGTAGTAGATTGATGAATTTATAAGGGTTCTTGAGGAATGGGTAACACATTGTGGGAAGGTAGGTCCATTTTAATTTTCATGCATATAGCCTTCATGGGATGATCTATATATTGCATTTGACCTAAGACTTGTGTGGCTAAGAGAAGTTATTCAGAGTCTTTAAGGTTGAAAGTCATTATTTTGACAAACATAATTTAAGTGTCTAAAATTCAATAAAGAGTTCCTATACCTTGTTTTTTCTTTCGTTTTCCCCTCCACCAATTTCATTTCACCCCTTGATAGGCAAATTTTGATTCCAATTCTTTTCCCCCTCTTATTCTATATTCCTTTTTTATTTACATCTTAAAAACATACTATCACTACTTTGTTTTAGTTTTATCTATCCTTAGAAGTACAACAGCATGTTTGAGAAACTATGGATTACTTTATTTATACCATAGAACTAAATTTCTAGACTTGTTTTGATTTATTTTACCATTTATCATTTGTTATACTACCCTTATGTTATGGGCACCTAAGTCTATACCTTTTTCCATTATTGCATGAGGTTGGCTTATTACTTCTCACTCAAAAATGTTTTTTTACCTTTTTTACATTGTTGAGTGAGATAAGGATTGTTATTTCTCACTCATCAATGTTGTTTTACCATTTTGTTTTTTGCTTGTCCATATTTGTTTAAGTAAGGATTGTTACTGATTTTGCATCAATGTTTGATTACTATCTTTTTGACATGTATCCTTGGTTTGACTTGGTGACTTTTTTTTTCACTTAAGGTTTACATGTTTGAGTTTTTTGGTCTTTAATGGCCTTAGATTTTCAGTTACTTGATTTAATCTTATTTTTTACTTGGTCATTTAGTCTAACATAAAACTTGTCACCCCAACTTGATAAATTTATAAGTATGTCCCATCTTCATAGCACCATTTATCTTGGATTTCTTGCATTTATTTGTTTTTGATCTTTAGTTTTGTATCCTTGGGTTTGTTAAAAGTAGTCTCTATGCCTTACACAATCAAAACTAATAACATAACAAACAACCATCCAGTAATAACGGTAAGTCAAGGTATGCATCACATTTACTTTTTAGTTATTTCCCTTTCAATCATTTATTTTTAGTTATATTATGGTTTAAAATACTACAACTTTTTTTTAGCATCAACTTATGTGTTTTTATATTATTTATCAAAGCACCATCTCCTATTGGACCTTGGTAACATGTGATAAGCTTCGATTGGGGCTTATGTATACACATAATATTTTTAATTTTTATCAAATATTGATGCTTTACATCTTGTGTAACCCATTGAGACTCAATCTCTCTAAGTTCATGCCTTAAAGGGTGCACCAAGAAATTAGTGGGTAGACCATTGGTTCTTTGCAAGATTGTTGTCCCTTATTGCCACTTTATTACCAATCAAACTAGATCCTAAAACTATTACCTAATCCTCCTTTGCACACTCCTCCAACCTTTTACCATTTCCATCCCTCTTCTCATCACCTTAAGTCCCTTTTGTTAGTCAGATGTACTAAGTTGACTAGGTCAACCCTGTATAGTTTTAGGTGATTTTAACTTACTTAGGAACTATTTTGGCCTCTGACTAACCCAACTCATGACCTAGTGAATAATTATCCAAAATTATTCTAGGTTGATTGGGTTAACCTTATTGAATAGGATTTTTAGAAAACTTTAGGGTCAAATCCACCTATATATATATATATATATATATATATATATATATATATATATATATATATATATATATATATATATAAGATCATTTCAACATTATTTAAATATGTAATCAAGACTTTTTATTCACTCGTGCTTCTTTACAATATGCTCTTCCACCATTATACTTGAGGAGTCTTAGCTTAAGGTTTATAATTGGAGAATCTAGTCTTATGGATAAGTCTCAGATGATTTGGCCTTTCTTAGTGATCCTTAAAAACCACAACAACTTCTTGTAAATCCCCTTTGGCCAAAGGAGAGATTGAGTCTCGATGGGTTCATCATTAAGGTAAGTATTCTCTAACTTTGTTCCTCTCTTTAGTAGATAGAAGTAGTATAAGTATTGGCTTCAAATAATACTACTCTTTATATTCCATGTATCAAGGTCTTACTCATACATATCTTAATTGTGATTCTGGTATCCATGTTTTGATTGTTTACTAACCCTCATATTGTGCCACAAGCTTTGGTGAGAACTAGATTAGATTAAATTTACTTATTGTTAGTTTAGTGAAATATCAAAACATAGGACTCCATTAGTATTATTTCCTAATTGTGTTTAACTAGAGGATTTGGAACCCTCCCTATCATTGTGTATTGTGGTAAGAGATCCCCTAATCAGGTCTAGCAGATCCTCATATTGGTCATGTTCTCACTTAACAAATGTGTCCCCAATCAGAAGTGTATGGTATGATCTATCTTCTCTAAGTTAGGATTAATTTATAGACATGATGCATTTGTGCTTACATATAAGATCAACCTATGGAATAACCATGGTTTAATTAGAGTACATATAGGAGAATGTGGTTAGTCTTCAACTATTATATTATATTTTTTGATCTTATTGTAAGGTTGTAGATATTTCCCTGTAGAAGTGACTTGTCACTTATTCATATATTGTTCTCTATTGTAATCATATTGTGATCCATTATTGTTATTATAATTTATTGGTGAAGTAATTCCATTACACACAAATGACTATACCATGTAATTTTTTTTTAGAAACACATGTTCTCCTTTTGTGTTTTTGATGAGAAATTTGTCATTTCTCAACTAGAATTCATTTTTTTTTACTATAATCTCATCAGCTACCAGTTGGCATGGGAAGTGGTTATCATATAGTTCCTCATAATAAATTATACTTGAATACATCACTTCCTAACCAAAATTTCATGATCCACATTATATCCAAAGAGTGTAAATTTGTGTCATGTCCATCATATTTTACTAGATGGATCAAGTGGTGAAATGACATAATTAATTGCATTGCCTCTTTCCTCCACCACTATGGAAAAAAAAGATGTGTAGGGTCATAAATAGGCTTATGGCACTCTATCTAAGGAATAATAGATGGTTTTTACACTACTTAATAAATACCATTTGACATTCATTTACAGACCATGACAACTAAGCTTAAACACAAGCTTAAAATTTTGGAAAGCCACATGGCAAGAGTTACTCAAATTCAGTCCTGATTACATTGGATCAAAACTAGTGACTATGCCTCTAAATATCTATTTAAATATATTAATACTAAGTATGCCAAATATAAAATAAAATTTATCTAAACTATGAAAACCTTCTAACTAATCTATCAAATATTTCCTTGAAATTTTAGGACCATTATAGATTAACATTCAAATCGCCAAAAAACATGACAAACAGATATTAAGCATTTTAATAATGTCTAGAAGTGGTGTGTTTAAAGTTAAGGCCTTAAGCTTAAAAGCTTTGAAATTCCCCCCACTGTATGGAATAAATTAATGTTTTTATCTAATGCATGGCTAATCATAACATGCTGAGATTGGATGGTTTTCCTTATGAGTTTTACAAAGTGACCTAGCAATATGTTTGGCATGACCTACTTCAGGTTTATGATAAGTTGTATGAAAAAATATTTAGTGGACATCATCAAAAATGCAACATTAAGTTCATTCCTAAAGCAAGATATCTATAACTAATTACTGTTCAGAGGTTGATCACCCTTCTTAATGTATCCTATAAATACATTAAAAATATTTAGTGCTCCACCTTTAGCACATATTTATTATAATCATCAAACAAGAGAAAATTGGGTTTATTAAAATTTGTTATAATCTAAATAACATCATTTCAATCTAGGAAGGAATGGAATGGGCTTGTACTTGTCAGTAGAGGACCATATTATTTAAAATCAAAATTTAAAAATCCTGTGATCATAATGAGTGGCCTTTTGTCCTTTCCATGCTTAAAGCCTTAGGTTTTGGTGAGTTTGGTTTGTTTTATATTTGGCATAAAAAAATATTATACTAGTGGGATTCAATGCATCCATTAGGTTTCTAAATAAATACATCTCTAATTATTTATTTATAAAAAATTAAACATAATACTGTGATTCATGCATGGGGGTTTATAAGGTTACTTAAAATACATTTATGATCTAAATATATTGAATGTAGAGAACATGAAATTAATTTTAATCCATGTCTTATGTGTCTTAATTATTATTGAGTTTTTTATTTCTATTTGTTTAGGGGTGGTAGTAGGTCCAAGTTGGAAAGATTTGGTTGTAAGCGTGAATACAAGTTATTATTACATTATGGGTGTGCCATTGGGTTTTCTCTTTGGGTATAAACTCAACTTTGAGGGAAAAGTAAATAAAATAAATTGACTTTTTTGTTATTATTGGAAAGATAAAATTCCTGATTCTTTTTATTTGGTATAATTTCTTAAAATCTGTTTCTTGGTTGATGATGTTAAACCTCATTTTAATACAACACATGAAATAACTTTTTTAATACAACCTTTTTACTGAAAAAATAATTGTTTAAAAAATTTAGTACATTATAAGGCACATCCCAAATGGAAAGAAATTAAAATTATACTCATAACTAGAAGGCAAGGCATTTAAAACAATATGTTGATGGGAATTTATTACAAACTCTTATTCTCATTTTCATCACATATCAGACAAATTGGAATGAGGAGGTATAAAAATTACTAAATTTATTATTTACTGATGTTTTTTGTGCCCTACACATTGATGTTTTATGACTTGATGGTTTGGTAGAGTTAAATTATTTTATATTATAGTTGTCTCAAGCTGAATATCAAATCAAGGTTTGGGAGGCTTTGACATTGGTATCACGAAACATGAAGCAATAAATATAATTGAGTATTTCCTCCTCAGTCAAAGTTTTTCCTAACTTCTTGATGATGAATAAACATTTTGTAAGGAAAGGAGGATGGTGAGGAGACTACCTTTCAGGTTTGAAAGGTTAGTGATAGTATTCTATGTCTAACCTAATCAAAACTATCATCAAGAAGATAAACTATGATGCATGACCAGGGTCAACAATGTAAGGTTTTTGAAAAATCACTAAAAATAAAAATATAACAAATGTTTTTAATGGGTGAATGGTCTAGCATTTGAAATTAGCAAAAAATGTAATAAGGAATAAGATAATAAACATATTACCAAATAATATTAAATAAAATTTATATTTAATGATATTATTAGAGGGTGCTATTATAATCCTAAGGAGATTATTCTACCTTAAAAATTGTGTACGCCAAAAAATAAAATAGTTTTGTAATGTTTGAACAAAAGTAGTAAATATTAAGTTTGTATTAGTTGTAACATCTTGAATTGACTAATTTCCCATTGATATTTTTTTCAATAGAGATAAATACTAAAAATTCAATGAACTAATCAGAATTTTCAATGGAGAAATTTTCTAAGTTTAATTAATGGCACCCACTAATTATCCCAATATATTGGGAAACCTTGTAGTGTGGGACTTACCTAGAGAGTAACCTTTAGGATTGAAAGTCTAGATCCTTATACTATATTATCCTAGTGTAGGAAATAAAATTATTTCAAATGAAAAACAAAGGGATAATGTATGACAAATGATAAAAAATAAAAATAATGATGCACCAAGAGAGTTGGGACCATAAACTCTATCATATTGAAAAATTAGCATAAAATAACCCAATATATATTCCTCAAAGATTAAAAATAGACACAATATCCTATATACTAGAAAAGGAAAACACTCCAAAACACATAAATTGAGACAAATGAAAGAAACTATCCATAATGTATTAATGCATATGGTTTCAAATAAGTTACACATTGGCATGGAATATTACAAAGTCATTTAAAAATTATGCAAAAGATAAATATAAGTATTAAGGCCTATTGTTTCAAAATTTGAGATGTAGAGTATAATACAATGCATTTTTTTAATCATTGCTCTAATTGAGATCATTATATTAATCACAAAAACTTGAGTAAGGTATTAAAAAATGGGTAGGAATGCAGAAGCCTACCACCCCTGATGCTTTGCAAGTTTTATGTGAAATGGATCCTATTCTACCATGTATGCAAGCATAACATGAGGTTCTAGGTGGTACTTGTTTGTTCAAGATGGTTTCCACCTAATATTGAATCTTCTTGTTGTTGTCAAAAAATTTAGAGGCATAGGTGGGCTTTGGGATCCATAATCTGGCATTTGACTTTGGATGATAGCTCAAGTGATTCCACATACTTGAAGGTCTACCTAATTGGTTGGAGATAATTTAATAATAGCCACATGAAAGCTCAAAATATGATCAATTATTAGGGATGTAATGGTGGTGGTCACTAGCCAAACCACTTAACTATTGATACATGGCAGGTCTCATCAATTTATTTTTAGATTTGGCATTATCATTTAGTCTATTGAGGAAGTGGCATAATTTTTAAGGTGAATGATTAGTAAACCTATAAAAGTGGGCTTTTTATTTGGTGATTAACCAATAATGCAATGTTAATTATTGAAACATGGTGACTAGATGTTAGAATTGCACCATTGGCATATTATGCCACTTTTTTGTATAGCTTGTTGAGTCATCCCCTGATGACAATGTAATCAGATTCATCTTTATTATGTTTTTAAATTACCTTTTGGGATGAATTCCACTTCATTCAATTTCTAAGGTAAACTTTTCAAATATTTTTGGCTAACTTGGCATTGATAAATTACTTGTTGATGCATGATAGGTTGGGATTTTTGTTGTGATGAGTCCCTCCATTTATTGTAAAATTAGGTTAAAGATTTTAGCCTAAATATTTACTCTACCTTTTAACTTTAAAGAATGACTAAGTCATTTTGACCCTAGTGTAGGGTTTTTATAAATTACATTTTTGGAGGATCTCAAGGGGATCCTTGGATGGAAATATCAATCATATGGTGTTGTTTTGTCCAATAGGCATGGAGTCTACTCCCATGGTGGAGCCATTTATGGGATTTTGATGACATTATTATTATGTGAGAGAGGAGGTCATGAAATCCACATGGATTAAAAGGTGAGGGGAGATGGTGAGAATGTAAAAGATGTATAAGAATCTACATTATCTCATTATTTTTGAGCAATCATTCCTATATTTTTTGATATTTATTGCTCCCCATCTAATCAATAAGGGCCTATATGGTAAATTTACACTAGATCATCCATATAATGTGTTAGTTTATTCATAAATTTACCTAAAAGGTTTAAGCCATGAAACTGAAGAGTTGTGACCTTCTCTGAGTCATAAGCTAAAATCTGGTGGATCAACTATAGTAGGAGATGTATTTTGGGTGAACTAGTCTTGAGCAAGATCTGCCAGTAAAACTCTTGATAACATAAGATTGTACTTATATTTCACCATATGGACATTGGGATGCCAATTTATAAATATTTTGAATATTTATAACTTTTTTTTCCACTTGAATCTATTTGGCATGACTTTATTAATAGATCCTAGTAGGGGTCGATATCTCCTAGTTCTAGGCTTTTGACAGGGCTAAGAAAACATAGGGGGTAGTCTTATTATTAAATCATGGGAGGAAACATACTTGATGTTCACTTAATAATTTTCATATTACCTACCATCCCATCTTAGGAAAAAACACTAAAATCTTTCTACCCAACCATAAAATGAGATGGAGGTGTATTATTTTATGTTTGAGGGCCCATAGTCTTCCCTTTCCATTTTGAGAATACTTTATTGTTTTAAAAGGATGGATAATGCATACTTAAAGAGGGAATAATAAACATAGATAGTCACTTTAATGACTAATTAGTTAGACTACATAGAGGAAAGATCAATCACAAGCCAATTTAAGAAACATGGTACACTATTTAGGGATTGAAAAGGTTAATTTTGTACCTGATACTTGGTCACTTCACAAATATTAAATTAACCAAAATACATATTCTATATTATAGTTGTGAGATGGAGACTTTGAGAAATGGATTATGATATGCAAATTATATCTAAATCACCCAAATCTACAATCCACTTCATGAATTTAGAGCCATTAGACTATAATGTAAATCTAAATAAACATCTATATCAACATTATAAAATCTAAATCTAATTGCTCTAAACAAGATTCAAAATGAGAAAAAGACTAAATGATCATGGATTGCTTATAGACTTAGAGTTTCAACATGATATTGACTTGATTCAAGCTTGGATTGCATGGATTAGTTGATATCTTGATGAAATGATTAATATACTGGATTAACATGGATTTCATGTATATTCAACTCATTATTTGGAATGAAGGGAAGCATGGATTTAAATAGACAATATGGAGAGAATTAAAGGAATTAAAATTCCTTGGAAGCCTCTAGAATTAGAGGATTCTAGAGAGAAGGGATGGGATAGTGGAGGATTCTATAATTGGAGAATTAAAGAATCCATTAAGGAACTTAATGATGATTAGAGGAAGGTTAGATTAGTTTAGAAGAAGGGTTAGGTGAAGAATAGGGGGTAGGATTGTAGGAAAGCCTAGGAGTAGGTTGGTAGGTGGGTTATGGGAATTTTAAATTCTGATATAATGGATAAGTGGGGGTTAGTTGACAAACAATACATGATTATAAGAATTAATTGATTTGTGAGATGAAATAATGTTAGTTCATGGATATGAATAGTGAAAGGGGTGTTAGAATAATGACTAGGAGGATTAGTAAGGATAATTTAGATTAAATTTGATAAGATTAGGGATGAGATTAGATTAAATTAGTGATGTAAGTGTCAAAATTAGTAAGTCGATGAAGGTGATCAAATTTAAATGCATACAAGAGTTATTTTCACATTTAAAAAACATGGACTTGTTACTTTTATTGTTCTCCATGGTCTACTTTGAAACTACCCCATGGTGATGGAAGTCCTAATTGATCAAGTTGTTTGATTTGATTTTTCATGAAAATAATATATTAGTATATGGAACTTATCAGAATGTAGCACTAGCATGCCATGTATATTTTATCAAACACCAAGATCACATTTTGGGTTGTAACATACTTATTTTAAATACCTTTTTAAATCATTTAATCCTCTGACATAGAACTTAATAACTTATCTAATTTCCATGATTATAAAATTTAGCTTTCATATCCTTTCAAGCTTTTAGTAATTTCATATCCATTTTCTACTCTAAATCATACTTTTGTCAATAATTATTAAGACTAACATTAAGATTTCAGTGGGTTGAATGATGCTCCCCAAGGATAGGCTACTTAACATAGTGATGAATTATGCGGTGCATGCCTTTATTTCTTGAAATTCTCCTCCTTCAATTGTATTTGTTTCATATGCTATTTGAATCCAATTCATTGTCCAAAAGGCTACCCAAAGGGACCAATTATGGCATATGTGGCATGCATGTATGTATGAAAGGAGGGAATAGAAATGGTGGAAATGAAAGTACCACTACCATATTATATATAAGTAGAGTGGTTATTGTATCCAAGGAATCCAAGAAATTGTTAATCAAGTGTTATTAAGATAAATCAAACCAAAATACATAAAAACTTAATACTTCAAGACTATGACCTAGGGAGAGCTAGAGAACTACACAAATAACTAACAAGTGAAAGCAAAAACAAGAGATATTACCTTCCATGATATAAAGTTTTATGATTTGGCCATAGAATATTGTGCTTATGTAGGTTCTCAAAAAATCTTTATCAACAAATATCCATTACTCCACTTCTCCTTGACACCATGGTAATGTTGGCATGGTAACACTACAATGACGCTTTTTGGAGGTATGTTGATATAATAATATTACATTAAAAAATCTTGGTTTAGTGGTGTCTTGGCACATGTATTTATAGGTATTATAACTAAATATAACCCTAGGTAGGTTAGGTTTAGAACTAACCTTGGTTGAGTCAGTCTAACCTTGGGTTGAGTTAGGCTAACTCTAGGTTGGGTCAAAGATAATCATGAGGGCCATGCGAGAGACATGGGTCAAGATTATTGTCTCCCACCTAATTATTGATATTTTACAATTGGATTGACAACTCATATAAGATAATTTGGTTGAATTTATGAATTTTAAAAAATAGAAATTCATTAATTCTCTATGATCCACTTGGTCACTTGTCATGGGGGTTGAGGAATAAATTTAATTAGTGAATTTAGAAAATAAGAAATTTCACAACCATGGATTTTAGATATTTTTGTGATGTCATGATGATGGCATCAAATCTAGACTTATGAATTTATAAAAATAGAAATTCACTAATTAGACATGGAATTTTCAACTATGGATTTACTTGGGCTTAATCAATTAAGCAATTTTTATTGGGTTAACTGAATTTATTTAAGGTTATACCTCACCCTTGGTTGAAAAATTCAATTTACTAGGTCAAAATCTGACTTGGTTTGGAGTGATGTTATTCTTGTGTACAGGGTAATGCCCTAAATAGGGATGCATTGACGTGATTCGAGGCACTTACATATAATGCATGGACAAATTTGGGATGAAAAATGATTTTTAGGCTTAATTTATATTGTTTTCAAGAATAAGTCTGATGTCTATTTAGACACAAAAGTGGCTAAAAAGGAGTGTCTACATTTTGCTCCTATTTGAGAAGACGTTGCAAGACACAAGAATATTAACATATTTTAAAAGAATGAAAAATTCATTAAGAAGAAAAAGAAGATAATTATTGAAGAATGATGCTCTCAAACTTTTTTCAATCTTCAATTATAATAATAATCTATTAATTTTTCCCTATCAGGGCATATTTGAACATGATAAACTAGTTGTGCCCCATTAGGGTAGATTGGTAAGCATATAACCTATTACATAGATTAAATATGAGAGGGTGAAAATGTATATGAGATGGTATAATGACTAAATAAGTAACAAACAACTAGATACATGAGGATGCACAAAGGGATGAAAGAGAAGATTGGAATAATAATGGTGGCCAAATTGACTTGAGATACATCATGTATCTAAGTGTTGCCTACATATTCTAAATATGCCTCAAGATAATGTAGTTCACCCAAAAGTGGGACAAAATGGAAAGATAAATAGAATAGGAGAATAAAAATTGATCAATGTGAATAATTTAATTGTACCTAATAATGTAGATATGATCATTCTTATTAGTATTGATACAAGTAGAATGGTTAATGGGTTGATTTGATTAAGGAGGGTGGGAAGATTTACCAATGTAAACAAGTAGAAGTTTATGTGGTACCATTATTTGTAAGATTTCTTGATCTAATTTTTATTATAGCATGTGATGGTATACACCATGATATAAAACACCATGATGACCAGGTCGTAATGTGCATAAGGATTGACTCCCAATCTAATAAATAATTGAAAATAATGCACCAAGGATAAAAGCCATAATGATAATGTTGATTTATGAATGTGTATGGAATCAAGTTCAATGCACAAGGAATTACCCAATGAATATATATACACTAATTCAAGGCACAATAATGAAAGAAAACAAATAGGTAAATAAATAGACAAAAACTAAGCAAACACACACAAAAAGATTGAAAGTAAAATCAATAGAAAATATCTTGTCATTAACCAAGTCAATAGCTACATGTTAAGGCTTAATGAAATGATAATCAGGTGATTCCTCTAATCAAGGCTATTTATAAGGGAATGACATATAGTAATAACATATCTCGATATAATCTACACACTTTGGTGTTGCCCCAATAGGGCAAAAGTTGTGATCTTGGCCTAAAAAGTGTGAATTGTATGGTGCCCATAAGAAAGGATACATGAAAATGGAATTTCACACCCCTAATGGCTATGGAATGAACTGAAGCAAACAATGGTTTTTTCCCTAATAGGGTAGGTCGAGGATGGATGACTAGGTTTAGACAGGACCAATATTATTTTAGAATATGGGGATTTATATCTCTCTAGGGGATTATAAGCTATTTTTTATTAGGATTTTGAATTTTTTTAATGTTTTATAGTTATTTTAGGAATCTCAACTCCATCAATAATTAAGATACATAAAATGGTCCAACTCATAAAATAGTGAGAGTGTGGTAAAGGAGTGACTGAGTTGACCTCAATTTGAATTGAGCATTACCTACATAGTCCAAATGGACCTCAAGTCACTATAATTATAACTATATAAAATGCATCTAACTAAGTACCAAAATTTTTTAGGCATAGGTAAATGCCAATGCAAATGGTAACATTAATGGCAAGGTGATGCTGCAATGCATGGTAAAAGGTGTTGTCCCTAATTTTCCCATAGGTGGTTATAATTAGGAAACAAAAATAAAGGATTAGTGGTACTAATTTTTCCATAGGTGGTTATAATTATTAGCATAGGTTGGGACACTAATTTTCCCAAAGGTAGTTATAATCAATGGCACCCATAACAAAAAATGAAGAATGCAATTTTTAGGACCACTATCATGCTACTTTCATATACTACCATTAAAAAATGTAATTATAGAATAACTACTGGAAATAAATTTATCATCAACCACTAAACATAACTAAATAAAAAATGAGTTAGAACTAATACCAAACATGACAAGCAAGGTTAAGTAAAAATAACTGGGTGGTGAAGGCTTAATAGCATGGTGGAAATGATATGGTATCATGAAAATAATGGTATATTATGGAAAAAGGGGGGACCAAGCTAACCTCAATGTGAATTGAGTGATTCCTTCATAGTCCCAAAGGACCTCAAGTCATTATAGTTCAAATGTATGGCAAGGTATGAAAGGATGGTGAGGTGAGGCAAAGGGCAAGGAAGGTCACATGGAAAGGTATGAAATAATGACAAGATAAATGGGAAATGGAAAAGGTAAGGCATATGGAAAGGCAAGGTAAATGGAAAGGTATGGTAAATGGTTATGTTGTTCCTATTGATGTGGAGATGCATGTCTTGATTACCATATGATACAACTAGAATAGTCAATTATTATAAATTGATAGCCCAAAACTCTTCTAAATAGTTGTTTAATCAAGAACCTAATGTTGATTTGGACTAAGATAATGCTTTTGTGGTTTTCATTGGTTGTTGATTTTATTTATTACAAACTTTGAGACAAAATGTCTTTGTACCTCTCTAAAGGAAAGTATGGCCAAGGATGGTAAATATGGATAAAAGGTTTGATTTGGTGGTGGGGATATGGATCATAATGGAATGTATAATGGTTGGGCAATAGATGAAGATCAATATTTTTAGGCACACAATGTTGATGATTCTAGATTCAACATAATTTTGGTTGTGGCAAGGCCAAAAACTTATAAATATGCTCTCAATAGGACCACCATGTTTTTTTATTATTTGGACCTAAGATTAGATACCATATAATTATATTATAAATTTAAAACTATATTGATGATATATTTGATAATGTCTTCATAAAGTAGTGAAGAAATGTTGTACTTCATTATTGACACCTCAAATAAGTTTTCACTAATGAAGTTGTATTGATTGTCCCATAGCATCTTCGAGAAGGTTTCACTTAGGAACATTGAATTATGAATTTGATTATATTATATCACGTCAAATAAGGCTTCACTATAAGATGTTGAGTTTGGTCTTTGATTTCCTCTAGCATCTCTAAAAAGGTCTCACTAGGAGATTGTTATTCTTCCACATGAATTCAGTCTTGGTCCCCCTAAAATTTTTGTAACTAATATTTCACCATAGATATAGCTCAATAATGAGTGATTCTCTTGGTCCTAATCAACACTTATGGAAGGTGGAATGTCAATATAATAGCTATGGTGGTTAGTGTTAATGGAATATGGAATGATAATGAAATTGGAAGATACAACACAATCCTTGTAGAAGATACTAGGATAACTTGTATTGATGTTGAAGTAATCATCCTCAAAAACTATGAAAGTATCACAAATGTAATCAAATTTATTTGCAAGGCATATGTAACCAATGTTGTAAAAACTATGAATATACCATTATTTTGAAGCTAAGTCCAACTCAAGGGAATATAAATCTAATGTTGAGACTGATGTTGATTTTACTTCTGATGTTAAATCTAATATTAGTTCAAGAATATAACGTAACTTTAATATTGATTCTTCATCAATTATAGATGTTGCTATAATGACATCTTATTGAATGTTTGGTAGTGGATAAGTAATGGCCCATGATGTCATAATGAGCTCTTCGATAATAGATTCATCTAATAAGGGTTCAACATAGACTAGTTCATCTAGGTGAAGCCCCTCAAAGAAAGGGAACATCTCTAGGTGTGACTCCATAGAGACTAGCTTGTCAAAGTGAAAATCCTCAATGAGGGGAAAAAGGTCAAGAGATTATTCCGTAGAGACTGGCTTGTCAAATGAAGGCTCTTAAAAAATAAGATAATGGTCGAGATAATGATTTTCCCAAAGGTAATTATAATCATTAATACGTGACTCATCAAAGATTAGATTATCATAGTGAGATTATTTGACAATAGGGAAGGGATCAAAAAGTGATTCATCACAAGTTGACTTATCACAAATAGGTATTTCAATAAAAATGTTGTAGACTTGTTGGTTCTCTTGGCCTTAGTTTACACTTGGCTATAAAATATCACATTTAGACACTTCTTATTCTTTGAAAGATGACTATTGGATAGGTAATGACTAGAAATGTTGTGGTTTAAAAAATGGATTAGATTTTCTAAAGTAGGGCAAAGTCAGTAGTGGATAAAAAATGATTGGCAGTTGGATAATGATCCCTTTTTAAATAGGTTCATCTAATATGGGCTTACAAAAGATTGGATGTAGGTCTAGGATGGTAGTTATACTTTGTCTAGTCATAATTTTGCAACCTTGTTGGGATCAAGCTACTAGATTTGGAAGGGCTTAGAATAATAGTAATGAATGGGTGCTATAGATCTTGGCTAATAATGCAAGATGAAGGATGTGGGCCTAGATAAGAAGGGGGTGTCACCAAGTACTATGTTTGAGGGTCATGCCTTTATTCAATGTATGGAATTTGATAATATGGATAGGGATCTATATCATAAGCTACATTATTATATGAAAAAGGGTCATGCCTTTGTTTAATGTATGGAAATATTATAAGATAGATCAAGATCCATCTCATAAGCTACATCATCAGATGACTCTTGAATATAAGTGTTGTACCTTTATTCAATGTATGGAATGTCATAAGATAGATTATGATCCATCTCATAAGCAACATCATCATATAACTCTTGAATAAAAGGGTCATTAGTAGCAAATTTTTTGTATTGAGGATTATACATGGCCTTGATATGTATGTAATGAGGCATGTTTAGATTCATGGATATGTCTCATGAAAAATAAAGGGTCTAAAGGTAATAAAAAATTGAGATCTAAAAAAATTGGGCCTTTGGCTCTATAAGATAAACACAAAGGGAGAAAAAACTAGACTAGGTAAAGGAAGGACAAAACAAAAATGAAACTGGTTTAATAGAATGATATTGATTTTACCAAAGGTGGTTATAATTAACACCAAAATAACACAAAGGTTCAAAATCATTTATGGATAGAGAACTAATTTTCCCAAAAGTGGTTATAATCAGTTACAAGAGTGTCTAAGCAAAGTAGAATCATTGCAAATTAGGGTAAAAATATAACAACAATTTGCCCAAAGGTGGGTACTATTTTCATAGGTTAATCTTGTCTCATTAGAAAAACTTCCATTATAACCATTGGCATAAGTGACAAACAAGGAAATATAGATCAATAGTGATCCTAGTTGGAGTGGGGTACCATTATTCCTTCTCCATGAAGTTTCTTAATTCTCTTTCTTTCCTCCTCTATTTTATATATAAAGAGGGGTCTCTGCTTTGTAATGTATGAATGCTAAATATTATAACCCCTTCCATTTGTAAGTTTGAACCTATTTTAGCTTAAGCCTTTCTTAAGTACAAAAAACCTTGGAGTGAATATGTTTTGAGGATGAAAACCCTCTAAGGTTTGTTGGTTTTGGTGGTGAAATATCCTCACTGGCTAGCTTGTGGTTGTAGACACCTAAAACTGGCCACTAATAACCTTCAATCAAGCTTTTGGCTAATTTCCACCCAAAATGCACAATTTGGCCTAAAAACACTAAAACATGATAAATCATGTGAAACTAACATATTCAAGTGCCAATTTTGGCTAGGGTATCCCTAAATGGGGTAATGCAATTTATGGGATAGCTAAATTTGATTATTTCATTTTGAGTAAAAATTCCAAATTTACACCTGTGTGCTCTGGACTACTCTTTCCTATTAAATCTTTTGCACAAGACTCGTGCCTTTGTTATTTTTTGTTGGCAACATTCTAAATGTAAATACGCATCCAACACATCTAATGTGGATTTTCAATTCAAATCTAGTCAAATTTAGGACTAATAACAAGACATTTTGATCAATTTGAGTAATTTGTGCATAAAGTGCTTAATCATGCTTAAGAGCTAATTAACCCAAATTAAGGCCTAATTAATAATTCCATGGAAACTTGTTGAATATTTGTTTTTAGAAATGAATATTGAATATTTGCATCATCAAGTGACCTCATATCTTGGGAAGACATCCCTAGACCATAAATGTCACAAATATCAGGATTCATGCCCTCCATGCCTCATCAATGCCTCCCATGATGCCCTCCATGGCTCTTAATTGCTCCTTCTTCCAATGCTATGTTGAGGATAATTGAAAATTTTAATTTCAAAATTAAATTAATCCTCAACCACACATCTCAATATTGAGATGGATGGTTGAGGTTGATTTTAATCAAATCCAAAAATCTATAAATAAAAGGCCTCATAACATCATTTCTAAGCTTAATTTGTGAAAAGTTATATTGCAGGATTGGTTCCAAAAGCTTCATGCAACTAGTGTTATAATTTCAAATTGATTCCAAGCCAATCCAAGCCCAAGCCAAAGGTGCCAAGAGGAGATGAAGGTAACCACACTCCATTGAAGAAGACCTCTTAAAGCACAAGTTGAGCAAGCCACCATTACAAAGGCATTTGGAGCATCTAAGGAAGGTGAAAGGAATTCTTGTGTTTTCATTCCTTGATTTTTAATTGTGCTTGTCATTTATTTTGTTAACTAAGCTCTCCTTAGTTTCTAAGCCTAGAGATGTTATGCTATCAGTGTGTTTATTTCACTTTGTTTTTATTTTGGAACTAACACAATACTAACCATCCTCTCTTGAGTCAAATTCCTAGATCACATAATGGCATGCCCAGTGGGACTAGACACATCCTAAACATGAAGGAGATCCTTTTTCAACCTTAAAAAACTTATTTGAGCTTTTAAAAACTCTTGAAAATTTATTTTCTAACTTTATTTAACCATTTTTAGTTGCCATGGTTTTTACACAGTAATTGACGTCGATAGAAATACCGACATTGGTTACTTGGCTTAACTAACGTCGGTCAATAGAACTGACATCAGTCAAATCTCAGTTGGTAGTTATCGATGTTGTTGGTATTAATCAACATTAGTCACTATGTTTTTTCTAGAATCATAGACCCGAGGCCTACTTTTTCAAAATTTTTTGTTTCAAATTCAAAAGGGCTTCAAATCTAAAGGACATGCTAACAATTTCGCTATAGGACCAAGTGGGATATTTAATCAAAACATGTTTAAATCACTTTTACATGCTTAAAATTTGATTCAGAAATTTATTTTGGTGTTTAACAAGGAATTGTTAGATGTTTTTGGTAAATGTTTTTCAAAGTTTACAACTAAGACCAAGGGGTCAAATGAACACCACCAAATATTTCATTTGGTTTAAAATTCAACTCATCTTTCCAAGTTTTTTGTCTTTCAATAGTTTTTTAATAAAATCTTGTTTGGAGAAAAGAGGGGTGTTGCATGTATGCTCTTCCATTTGTCCCCTATAGGGAACCCTTGGAATCAAAAGTGCCATTCTTATTGCAAGTAGCCTAGTCCAAGGCTTAGAAAGAAAGTCATATAAAACACTCTCCAAAAACTCATCAAAGTTTGGGTGACCTTGAAAATGATCCTAAAGTCTTTCTATTTTCATGCTTTATTTATTTATGCATCTTGGCTTATGGGGGGACTTCATCACCTCCCATAAGTTCTTTAGGGGAGTGTTGACCTAGGGTTTCATCTCCTAGCATTGACTTCATTTGAATCCTTTGGAGTTGCACATGGGATGTAGTGGCACTTTGGACATTGCACTACATTGAGTGAACAATAGGATGTAGTGGTTTTAAAAGGGATTATAACTTTTTACAACAAGGCAAGTGATACGGACCCAAAATCTGTGCTTTTCATTTACATTATTTGGTGTGAAAGTCATTGTGCAATTGATTCCCCTAGAATGATCAAAACCTTGCTAGTTTTAGTCAACCCAATTTTCCATACCCTTGATAGGATTTGGATGATTATACTTAATATATTTTAGTCATTTTTGCTTGGTATGTCTTGAGACTAAAATGTGTTTATTTGTGTATAAACTATGTCAAAACCAATTTGTATATATGTCACTCTTTTGTCTAAAAAGGCATTATGCTGTCCATTTTACACCACACTTGTGCCTTGAAATTTTTTCTAAACTTATTTGTGTATGTGTCATTTGAGCTGAGGAGGGTAGTGTTATGTAGCCCAAATCATGTCAAAACATTTTTTAGCCTTTTAAGTCTTTGAAGCATAAATATTGACCACATTATTCGAGCATGCTTACGTTATTAGGCTGCTCAATTTATTTCAAGACTTGTTTACCATTGTATCATAACCACTTGTTTCAAACCATTTTTTATATACCATTTGGACCTTTATCATGTGTCATCATGTTGTCTGATCTTATCAAATTTATTTGGTCAAAACCTAGTTTTCATCATTGAGTTTTTAATTACTCTTATCAAGTTTGGATCCAAACATTGATTGATTTCTATTTAGGCTTTAATTCATGGGGATAATACATACATCTTTCTCTTTTGGGTTGCATAAATTTAGTTAATCTATTACCCAAAATTGAAAACTATTGATGGTTTGTTTGTTTAATTCCTATCCTCACCATTGTTTGTGAATTTATTTGAGAGAACACAACATTTTTTCAAAGAGCCTTTTGTCTTATGCCTTATGTCAATTGATCATGTTTATATTTGATTATGTGTGCCGGGTCTATGTCAAAGATGTTTCCAAAATTATTAGATTAAATCAAATCACATCAGACTTTGTTTCAAGTCTAGCTTTTGATGTTGTTTGGCCAAAAGTCCTAGCACATCATGTTTGTTTGAGCCTAACTTTTGACTCTATGTTTTCATAAAAGACCTGGCAACTCAACTTTTCCCTTTCCTAGTTTAGACCTTGTTTGGATCACTTTGACCTAGACTTTTATGCATGTTTGTTTGAGCCTAACTTTTGACTTTTTGTTTTCATAAAAGATCTGGCAACTCAACTTTTCCCTTTCCTAGTTTAGACCTTGTTTGGATCACTTTGACCTAGACTTTTGACATGCCATTTTTTATTTAGACACTTTACCTTTTGTGTGTATGGCATTTGACATTAGACATTTGATGTTAGGTTATTTTATGCCAAGTATTAACATAAACCATTTTGGGAGATACAACTCCACATTCAAACTACATTGGAGATACAACTCCACCTTTTGACCAAGTTATACCAAGTTTGAACCATTTGTCCTTTAGATCATTTTTTAGAGTTTATAGAACTCTAAGCCTTTTTGTTTTTAGAGCTTTCATCATTTACATGAATATATCTCGCTACACTTATGGTGTAGTCACTTACAATCTGACTTATGATAGAATGGTTGCACAGGATGACTTTTATGGATTTTTTCAAGACCTCGATGATGCTAATATGGTTTATGAGACATATTTCTATCTACCTCATATTAATCATTCAAAAAAACAAAGTCATGAATCAACTTATGATCCAACTCAAGACCTTGATTGGTATGAAGAGGCTTGTGAAGAGGACTTTGAAGACCCAACAATAGATAATATTATTTGGGATATGGATCCATACCCTCTTTTTAGAAATTAGTACATGGAACACAATCAAGAACCAACTTATGAACCAACTCATGACTAGGATGATATGGTTTATGAGGAAGACTTGGATGATTTTGATTATATAAGCAATCAATTTTCATGACATCCTTTTATTATACAATCATTGACTACCCCTAACCTTTGTTTAGATTATATGAGCCATCAATCTCTACAATATCTAAGGAATACCATTACCATTCCTAGACCTAATCATTTGGCTTGTGTGAGTAACTAGGTTCTACAATTCCTAAACATTTATATACCAAGACCTCATCCATTGGGTTGTGTGAGAAACCAAGCTCCACAATACCCCTTCATCATTCTAAGACTTAGTCTTTTGGCTTATGTGAGCAATCAAACTCTACACCACCCTATTTTTACCATCTTAGGACTTTATCCTTTGGCTCATGCGAGTAATCATGCTCCCCAAGGCCCTACCATTATCCAACTACAAGCCATTCTTCCTCCAATACCAATCCTAACCAAGTCTCAATCGATCCAATATTTTGAAGACCAAGCTATGTTTAGAACTGGTATTTTTTAACTCATTGAAAACCAAGGCCAAGAGAACCAACTAATCCAGTATGTTTTTATTGAACAAACCCTTTGTGATAAGTTAACCTATGATAAATTACATATTGATCTTATACCAGTTGTCAAAGAGTCTCACTATGATGAGAAAATATTTATTGAGTCACTTCTTGATGACTATAATCACCTTTGGGAAAATCATTATCTTGATCATGTGCCTATTTTTCAAGATCCTCCTATTGACAAGCTAGTCTCTGAAGAGTTATATCTTAACCTTTTTCCCATCCTAGAGAAGTCTCACTTTTACAAACTAGTCTTTATGGAACCCATCATTCCATCACAGGCCATTACTTATCCAAAACTAAACATTCAACAGGACATCATTGTAATAGAGTACCTATCAGATGAAGAATCAGAGTTAGAGTCAAGTTTTATTCTTGAACCAATATCAAATTTAGCATCAGAATCAAAATCAACATTAGTCTCAACATTAGATTCAGAGTCTCTTGAGTTAGAATCAAATTTAGATGAATAATATGTTCATGACTATTACAACATTGGTTATGCATGCCTCACAAATCAATTTGAATACATTTATGATCCTTCTATGGTTTTTTAGGATGAGTAATTCAACTTTGACACAAGTTCTCCTAGTATCTTCTACAAGGATTATGGAGCCCCTCCCCATTCCATTACCATTCCATAGGTCATTACCATCAACTAAGATAGCCATAAGATTGGCATTCCATCTCCCACAAGTGTTGATTGGGATCAATAGAATCACACTCTATTGAACTACATCCATGGTGACATAGTGGTTGAATATGAGTAAGGAGGCTAAGACCACATTCATGTAGCATAAGAGAACTCTCCTAGTGACACCTTTTTGAAGGCACTAGGGGATAAGCAAAGATCAAACTTAGCCTCATTTAGTGACACTTTTTTGAAAGTGATAGAAGATAATCAAAGTCAAAATCCAATATTCATTAGTGAAACGTTCTCGAAGGTGCTATGGGAAAATCAAGACAACTTCATTATTGAAAACCTTTTTGAGGCACCAATAGCTAAGCACAAAAGTTCTTCATTGGTAGATGATGACAAAATCAAAGATCAAATCAAAATAAATTCCTATCTATAGCCTAATTAGATGGTAGGAACTCTCAAGCCCAAAAAATAGAAAAATCTAGTGGTCCTATTGAGATAAAAAATCTTTGGCCCCACCACAACCAAAAATATGTTGAATTTGGCATCAAAAACATTACATGTGACTAAAATTATTGATCTTCACTTATTTCCCCACCATTATACATTCCATTATCATCTACCATTCCATTTCAAAATGAAACCTACCATCTGTTATTTGTCTTTATTTACCATCCATGGCTACACTTTCCTTTGCAAAGGATATAAGGATACCTTGTCTCAATGCTCAAAAGAATAAAAATCAACGACCAATGAAGATCATGAAAGCATTATCAACATCCAAATATGTATCTAGTTCTTGATGGAGTAACTATTTTGATAGGTGTGGGCTAGAAATTAACATGATCAAGTATTTTTTTGTATCATTTTTTGATTAGGATGTGCATCTCCCCATCAACAGAAAACAACAGAATAAAAAACCACACCCAGGATAAAAACATGTACCATACCAATGCCATTATTACATATCTATTTACCATTGTCGAAGTACCCAACCATTTACCCCATCAATTCAGGGAAATCCTCTTACATTTTATCTAATTTATCAAAAACCATCATTATCCTTAGCAATACCATGCCATCCTATTATTCCATTCTTATCTAGACCAAAGCCTATTTTTAGTCATCCTACTCAATCCTATTTTTGATCTTGGTCCATTTGTTTCTTCTTGCACCTTTTTTTGGGGGGATTCTAATAAAGTTTCAATAATCAATCCAATTAGTGTTTACAATGATAGTCTATGAAAATAGCGTGATAGTTAATCTAGAAAGATATCTTTCATACTATCAAGTTTGTTTATGTGAACCTGCTTATAACTGCCTATGGCCAAATCAGTGTCTCACTAGTCTTGCTACTAATTATAACAACCTATGGGCAAATTAGTATCATTGAATTATGCCATTATATCCTAGTTATAATTTACTATGGGAAAACTAGGGGAAATACTTATTTACCATGTATTGACATATCACTTTATCATCATTATTTTTATTTGACTGGCCATTTGCTATATTTGAGAACTTGTTGGGACCTAGTTAGTTTTTTTCCACCTTTTGTGTGGATGAAATTGCTATGACTTGATGTCATTTCAAGACTATATGTGTCATGCTTAATTCATGTTGAGGTCACCTCAATCCCCCTTTCCATATGCTCTCACCATTTTGTGAGCAACCTAAGCCAAATACTCTCACCATTTTATGAGTAGGTATCTTGTCATTCTCTAACGAGTTAAGATACCTAAAAATTATAAAAACATTTATAATATTTCTAAAATTCAAAAACATTTATCATGTCTAAGCCTAGTCAGTTATCTTGATTTACCTTACTGGGGCATTATCATTGTTAGGATGCTTTCTTTTGCTTTTGTTTTCAAGATTTCTATTTATTTGTTTATTTTAGTATATTTGTTTATTTTTTTTCTTGCTTATTTATTTGCTTTCAACACTATTGTCTTGACTCAATATATATGTGTTCATTGGGTGATTCCTTACACACATTATTCTTGAGTCTATCCATATTCATACGTCAACATTGTCATCATGGTTTCTATCATTGGTGCATTATTTTTAAGTGTTTATTGGATATAAGGAGTTAGTCCTTATGCATATTTTTGGATAATATTCAAGGTGTTCTATCATGAAGCCTAACTTTACATGCTACATCAAAAATTAGCTTCATGAAGGTTTAAAATCAATGGAGCCACATAAGTTTCTACTTGTCACCTTGGCAAATCCTTCCATCCCACCCTTGATCAATATTAACCCATTGGCCATTCTAATTGTGTCATTGGTAATCAAGATGAGCATATCCTCATTGGTAGGTATAATTGAATCATTCACACTGATTAATCTTATTTTATTATTTATCTCTTTCATTATTTTATGCCCACTCATCTTTAATCTATATTCTAGGTTATGTCTTTGAGTTATGATTTCTAATCAACCCTAATTGGGGCACACTCATCTTTAGCCAATCCAGGTCTCTTAATGATTATAACTACCTATAGGAAAATAATTATTTTGACTTTTATTCTTGATTATAACCACCTTTGGGAAAATTAGCATCCCTTTTACATCAATGCATACAAGCATTTTCTCATTTGGATTAATCTCACCCATGGGTTAATTCCACCTTTCTTATTATTTCTTTTCGAGGGACCATCCATCAACAAATGTGATGGCCACTCCCTTGAGGGGGCATCGTCATAGGCTTCCCAAAAACCATTTGGAGCTTTGTTCTTCAATCATCATCTTATTTTTGGCATATAGGCCATTTCTCATTGTTTGAGAAGACATTTATTTGCCTATGGTTTTCAACATCTTCTCAAATAGGAGAAAACTATAGACACCTAAAACTGGCCACTGATAACCTTCAATTAAGCTTTTGGCCAATTTCCACCCAAAATACATAATTTGGCCTAAAAACACTAAAACATGCTAAATGATGTGAAACTGACATATTCAAATGTCAATTTTAGCTAGGGTATCCCTAAATGGGGTAATGCAATTTATGGACTAGCTAACTTTGATCAGTTCAAATCGAGTAAAAATGCCAAATTTGCACCTACATGCTCTGGACTACTCTTTTCTATCAAATATTTTGCACAAAACTTGTGCCTTTGTTATTTGTTGTTAGTAACATTCTAAATGGGAATACACATCTAACGCATCTGATGTGGACTTCCAATTCAAATCCAATCAAATTTAATACCAATAACAAGACATTCAGATCAATTTGAGTAATTTGTGCATAAAGTGCTTAATCATGCTTAAGAGCTAATTAACCCAAATTAAGGCCTAATTAATAATTCCATGGAAACTTGTTGAATATTTGTTTTTAGAAATGAATATTGAATATCTACATCATCAAGTGACCTCATTTCTTGGCAAGACATCCCTAGGCCATAAATATCACAAATATCAGGATTCATGCCCTCCATGCATCATCAATGCCTTCCATGATGCCATCCATGCCTCTTAATTGCTCCTTATTCCAATTTCATGATGAGGATAATTAAAAAATTGAATTAATCCTCAACCATACATCTCAATCTTGAGATGGATGGTTGAGGTTGATTATGATCAAATCCAAAAATCTATAAATAAGAGGCCTCACAACATCATTTATAAGCTTAATTTGTGCAAAGTTATAATCCAAAATTGGTTCCAAAAGCTTCATTCAACTAGTGTTATAATGCTAAATTAATTCCAAGCCAAGCCAAGCCCAAGCCATAGGTGCCAAGAGGAGATGAAGGTAGCCACACTCCATTGAATAAGACATTTTGAAGCACAAGCTGAGTAAGCCACCATTATATAGGCATTTGGAGCATCCAAGGAAGGTGAAAGGAATTCTTGTGTTTTCATTCCTTACTTTTTAGTTGTGCTTGTCATTTTCTTTTGTTAACTAATCTCTCCCTAGTGTTTAGGCCTAGATATGTTATGCTATTAGTGTGTTTATTTCACTTTGTTTTCATTTTGGAACGAACACAATACTAACCATCCTCTCTTGAGTCAAATTCCTAGATCACAATGGTATTTTCATTGAAAAACTACATTTGTGTTTCAAAGGAATCTATATGTAAGCAAATGTATTATAATATTTATAAATGAATGTATTCTTAGTAATTTATATGTATTTATTTAATTAGTGAATGAGTCCCATAATGGGTTTTCTCTTTCACACATTCCAGTTATTTCAATTATAGACTAAAATCAAAAAATTCAAAAAAGTGTATTAATTATCCTTAAGGGATACTATAGTGGTATCAGAGCTTGAGTTCATTTGCATATTTCTCTAATTTGTCTAAGTAGGGTTACTATAGTGGTATTAAATCTTGAGTTAATTTGAAAATTTATCTAATTTATCCAATTAGGGTTATTACAGTGGTATCAAATAACAAAGTATCCTACCAACTTATTGGTGTTTAATCTTCTATTGAGGATTTTAGTCTTGCATATTTATGATCAACACTAATAGGTAAAGAGTAAATCATTGTAAGTGTAGATTTATATATTGTAGGTATAAGAAAGAGATTTTTTGAAAAGGGAGATAGAAGAAGGGAGCCATACAGATGTCTTAATCCCATCAACATACGTCTCAATAGATAGTTCAACTAATGGCTCAATCACAACAATAATTTACTTAGATGCTTACTCAAATTATGGGAAATAATTATAATGATAGACATAATGGTAATAATGGATCACCATTTCAACCTGGTATGCCAACATTTTTTCATAATGAAGTTGCAATAGGAAGATTTCATATACCCCATAGAGGTAGAGGATTTTAGAATCTAAATTTGTAAAGAAAGGAAGAAAAATAATATGTGAAATCAAATGAAAGGAAGCAAAGCTTGGATTAATCTACCATGAAAATATAAGATATGAAATTTGAAAACTTAATGAATTCTAATGACTACATGTATCAATAAGAAGATTCAGATCTAAAAGCAGTTAGTGAAAAACCCATGAAGGAATCCACCATACAAGTGGAAGTTGAAAAATATGTTCATGTTCAAGGAGAATACATGGATATTCCAATGTTAATTCCATGCTACATAAGAATGATTTGCATATTAGTGAAGAGATTAGTTTATTAGAATTACAAGTTACCATGCTAAGAGCATTGGACATGGAGGTTATGCATGCAAGTGCACACAAGGATAAATAATACATGAGTGTTGTGGAGAATGGACCCTTGGCAAGCCATCATAAGCAACATGATACATTAGTTGAAGGAGTGGTACATGAATCTCTTGATTTGATTGACATGTTTGTTCTATGTACATGTTTTAAAATGGGAAAAAACCATATGGGTGTTGATAAAGAGACACTTATGAGTCAAAGAGTGCATGGTTTACACATGTACAAGGAAAGTATAAAGAACATGGCACATGACAAGCATGAGCCGGAGTAATTGAGTTTATTTCTAGCCCAAGTAAAAGACAAAGAGTATGATATTGTAGTTGATATCGAGAGAGTGATTACTATGGAATCCATTGATGTAGATCTTCTAATTCTAAATCTTGATTATATCAGAGTAGCATAGTGGAAGCATGATAGAATAATTACATCAGAAAGAGATTTAAGTATTGGCAATTGTAAATTCCCATAGTTGATTTGGGATCTTGGCATTTAGAACCAAGAAGTGAAAAGTATTTCTTGAGGATAAGAAATATTTGGGAAATGACGACCATAAAGTCCCCATTATTACTATAAGACAATTGTAGAAGACTATTAGCTGATTTTATTCTCATAGACTAAATCAGGTGATATAAGAGAATAATTAAAGTCAAGTCACTATTCACATGTTACTATTCATGGTGATGTGTTAAGTGATGCAACTAATGATGTAGCATATGAGGTGGCTTTTGGATGATGTGACATGCCCCTTGGAGGATCTCCCATGAAATCTAGTGCATGTGAAGGAGTGGGTCACTAAAAGACAAGTTTATTTATATACTAATTACACTTGTAGAAGACTATTAGCTTATTTTATTCCCATAGGCTAAGTCAAGTGTTATAATAGAATAGTTAAGGCTAAATCACTATTCATGGTGATGTGGTAGGTGATGCATCTTGTTAAGCACATGATATACTGAGAGGGGGGTGAATCAGTATATCATATATCTTTTAAAACCTTTACTTAATCTGATTTCTTTTCTTTAACCTCTTAATCATACATCCAAGATATTCAATAAAAATGAAATAATAACATGTACCACATAAGAGAGAGAGAGACCATATTTTTACATGGAAATTTAATGTGGGAAAAACCATGAAGAACAATCTCAAGTATATGAATGATAACCAAATCAAATTACAAAGTTCACAAGTACCAGCTTTTAGGAGCACCAACCCATTTACCGAGCACCAACCCACAAGAATACCAACCCCTCTTATGTAAAACATAACTATCTCTCAATGTTGCTTTCTCAATAAATGATAGAACTCTACTATATATCTTTCTATGCTCTCCTCTTTTCTTATATAAAATAATTAAAAACCATGCACACTCTTGTATATTACAAATGGCTTCCCAAGCCTCCTTTTATATCTTTCAAAATGACCTTTGGCATTAACCCTTTGTGACTCTTCTATCGACATGAAAAATGGTGCCAAACTTGAATGAACCTTTGAATCCTTTCATTTGAAAAGTCACATGGTGATCCTTCATGAGAAAATGCATCCTTTCCCTTTTTGTCTTTATTTGGTGACTCTTCAAATTCCTCAAGGTGACTCTTCATTGAAAAATGTGCCCTTCCCTCTTTTGTCTTCACTTTGTGACTCTTTGAATTCCTCGAGGTGACCCTTCATAGGAAAATGCATTCTTTCCCTCTTTTATCTTTATCTCATGACTATTTGACTTCTTCATGGGCCCTCTTTTGACTTTATGCAACCAAAAATATATTCATTAATATTTAATAAATATTAACACACTTTAGCCAAAATATGAACATTAAAAATACATTTAGACATTGAATGCTATGGGGCCTTTGTCACCAATAATTTTAGACCTTTGACATCAATGACAATATTTTTAATAATCTCCCCCTTTATCATTGATGGAAACCTCAAATTGAAACTGCCATATCTTGAAGCCTATATTACACATGCCAACCTGCACATACTGCTAACTAAAAAACATATAGTAACTCTCCCTTACTATAGCATCTTGTATCTATTCTTGTACCTTTTTCTAGACTTCTCCCCCTTTGACATTAATAGCGAAGGGTCTATTATAGAGCTAACACTTAGCTCCTCCTCAACTAATGTTGAACCTAAATGATAGAAATTAAAATAAATTATTCCCAAATTCTCTCATGGATACTCGAATGTGTCTTTTAGTAGTTCCTTTATGAAAATATCTAAAATCTATTATGTAGTACTGATATATTCTAACTTAACCTACTAATCTACAACATGCTCTCTCAAGAAGTGATATCTAATATGAATATGTTTTGTTCTTGAATGCATCACTTGATTCTTATAAATATTAATAACACTTGTGTTATCATAAAAAATAGAGATAGGTTCATCATATTTTACCTTGATGTCTTCTAAAATTTGATTCTTTCAAATCACTTGAGTATAACACAACATTGCTCAATATATTATGATTTAGCTATAGAAAGTGATACTAAATTCTACTTCTCTCTTAGCCAAGATACTAAGCTATCATTGAGGAAGAAAGCTCCTCCACTTGTACTTTTTTTATCATCCAAATAAGTTGTCCAATCTAAATTTTTATAAGCAACCAAAGTAAAATCTTTCCCTATAAGATACCACAATCTATAATCCAATGTCCCCTTGACATATCTAAATATTCTTTTCACCAACTAAACATGACTCTCCTTCGAGTTTGCTTGATATCTCATAACCATGCCCATTGCATGCATGATGTTTGGTCTTGATGTTGTCAAATGTAAAAGACTAAAAATCATAGATCTATATAGAGATTGATCTATAATAGGTGAATATTTATCTTTAATTACCTTGTTCCCTATACCCATTGGTGTACCAACTAGTGCACAATCATCAAAACAATTTTTTTTCAACATCTCCTTGGCCTATTTACTTTGATATATGAAAATTTCTTTATTTGATTGAAATATTTATAACTCTAAGAAAAATGACAATTCTCTAAGCATAGACATCTCAAATTCTTTTTGCATATTATCAAAAAATTATTTTGTCATTTTTTTCAAATTTACCTCCAAGTATTATGTCATAAACATATACCACAATAATCAACTAATGCTTACCTTCTATATTTATGTAGAGATTATTGTTAGCAAAACCTCTCTTGAAACCTTGATCTTATAGGTACCTATCAAGTCTTAGATACCAAACTTTCAAAGTTTGTTTCAGTCTATATAGTGATTTATTCAATCTACATACATGGCTACTATTATTTGAGAGAATAAATCCCTTAGGTTGTTCAATGTAGACCTCCTCTTCTAAATTCTCATTCAGAAAAGTAGACTTGACATCCATCTAAGAAACTTTGAAAATTTTAAACACTACATATGTAAGAAAAATTATAATAGCCTCTATCCTTTCCATTGGTGCAAAGGTTTCTTCAAAATTTATACCCTCAATTTGAGCATATCCTTTACATACTAACCTTTATTTATTCTTGGTAACTTCACCATATTCATTCAATTTATTTTTGTATACCTTTTTTATTCCTATCACATTTTGATCTTTTGGTCTATTCACTAATTCTCAAGTATAATTATTTTCTATCTAATTTAATTCTTTATCCATTGATTTAACTCAATGCTCATCATGTCTAGCTTCTAAAAAAGTTCTAGGCTAAATTTTGGATAACAAAAAAAAATTAACTTGCTCAGATTCACTTACCATCATCCTTATAGTGAGAACTCCTTCATTTATGCTCTCGATGATGTCACTCTTATTATTATTTCTCTAGACATATTAGGATGAGGTCTTTTTTATCCTTTTTCTCCTTCTCATCTTCATCAAAATCTTCTTCTTCCATGATTCAAGAGTGTCTATCAGATCACTGGCTCTTTATGCTACATCTTCATCTATATTGACACTTTCATTTTCAACTATCTTCTTGGTTCTTTTGTTATAAAATTTACAAGATTTAATTTTGCGAGAATATCTAAGGAATATACCTTCATCTTTTCTAGATTCAAACTTATCTAAATTTTCATTGGTTCTCTTTATAAAGCATCTACCACCAAAAACTCTAAAATAATCAATAGTAGCTAGTTTATCTTTCCATAGCTCATAGGGAGTATTGTCACTATTGACTCTCAACAATACTCTATTATGGATATGCAATTCTATGCCTAATGCCTCTCTCCAATATTTATATGATATCTTGGATTCATTTAGCATTGTCTTTGCCATCTCCTGAACTATTCTATTTTTTCGCTCAACTACTCTATTTTACTATGGAGTTCTATCTGTTGAATAATGTCTCTTTATCCCATGGTATTCATAATACTCAATAAAATTATCTAACATGAATTCTCCTCCTTGATCTGGGCACTTATTCTTCAAGACAATTTCATTCTCAACTAAAGCTTTGAATGCTTTGAAGTGGCTTAAAACTTTTGATTTCTTCTTCAAAAATATCACCCAAGTCATATGTGTAAAATCATCAATAAGCAAAATGAAGTATTTATCACCTTGAGTATTTTGAGTTCTAGTAGCTCCACATAGATCAATGTGAAAAATCTCTAACATCTAAGTGGTTGAGTATTCTTTTATCTTGAACCATCTTTTGACTTGCTTTTCATGTTGACATGGTTCACAAAGTGTGTTGTAAGGCTTTGTAATATTTGGAAGATTTCTAACTTCTTGCTTCTTATTGATTTTAAAATATTTTCAAAAGTTATGTGTCCCATTTTCTTATGCCATAGCCAAATTTATTCAACCTAACTTAAAAAACATCTTTAATATTTGATATCTGATAACATATAGAAATTGTTCTTGTCCTCTGAGCATCTACAATCAACACATTTGAATCTTTTCTCCTAATTTCATAACCTTCTACATAAAACTTTATTGCATGTCCTTGATCGCACATTTGACTTACACTCAATAGATTATGCTTAAGACCGTCTACATACAAAACATTTTCAGTCTTAGTTCTACCATTATCTAAACTTAATGTACCTTTTTTGGCTATTCTAGTAGTGGTATTGTCTCTGAATTTCATTATGCCACCATTGATATTTTTTAGAGTTATGAAATTGGTCTTGTCTCCTATTGTGTGCCTCGAATATCCATTTTGAATTAACCATGGATTTTCTTCATTTCTTGCATGCATGGCTATCTAGACTAACATAGAATTTTCAAGTTATTTCCTCTACCATGAACCTATTTGAACTTTTTTCTTGATAAATGAAGCCTTGAAACTTTGGTCCTTCTTGACTGACTCAAACATGCTTCTATAATGTTTGGCTATGTGTTCAAAATAATTTCACTTGTAACATGATATGGCCTCTTCATTAGAGCTTGATAGAGGATCAAAAGAGTTGTGGTCTTTGCTTGACGCTGCATGAGTTTTCTTCTCCTTATTTCTAAAATTATTAGCTCTTTTCCAACAATCTATTTTATTATGACCATAACTATTACAGTAAAAATAATAACCATGAAAATAGAACCTATTCTAATTTGTGTATCTTTGACCTGGTTATCTTTTATAGCTTTGTTCCTTCCAGCCTTCTTTCTTTGGGCTATTCTATGCATTCTTAACTTCTTCCCTTTTTATTTCCTCTTTTGTAAGGGCTTCAACATAGCTCTTTTTATTTTCAAATCTGATACCTATCTTATCTGATATTGATTTTTGACTTTCTAATATCTTATTCAACATGTTAGTGCTATTCTCAAAATTTGAATCATTGATAGTTTTATCATTGACTGCTTTATTTATTTTTTGATATCTTCTTTTAAAGAGGTAATTTCAACAACATACTTTTCACATTCTTCACTTATTTTTTGTAATTGAGCTATTAGATCTTCTTCAGTCTTTTTGGCTTCTTTAATGTGCACTTGTATATATTTAATTATTTTCTTTGACTCCTTTTCATTTTTCTTGATCTGGAGCTTCAATCTTCAATTCTTATTCTCAAGATATTTCAATTATTCTAAGGCATAAATGAGTTCTTCTAGATTCACCTTAAATTCACCATGTTCTTCATTTTGATCATCTATACTTTTACTTGTGGAGGCATCTTCATGTATGGTCATGAATAGAATCTCTTCTTCATCTGAGTCACTGAATCCACTATTTTTGACTAAGCTAGGATATTTAGAATATAAACTCTTCTTCTTAAATCCCTTCTTGAATTTTCCTTTGAAGTTATTGTATGTAGGCTTTCTTTCTTCATTATCACCATTATTCTTATTTGGGCACTTAGCTATAAAATGTTCAATCTTGGCACATTTAAAACATTTAAATGGTAACTTTTTTTGATATTTACCTATGCCCTTTTTAGGCTTGTAGATGAATAAGTCTCTATTGTCATCTTCCTCATTGTTAGAGCTATCACTTGATTCTTGAATCTTAGCCTTATCTTTCTTCGATGTTTTTAAAGCAAATTCCCTCTTTAAGTGTTTTTTTGTTTGGTTTTCACCTCATATGCCATAATAATACCATGTACTTTATCCATCTCTAGCTTGGCTAGGTCCTTTATCTCCTCAATTGTAGAAAACTTTGCATCATATCTCAATGGTAGATATCTTAAAACCTTTTGTACCACTATTGACTCTTCTAAATTTTCTCCAAGACCTTGAATCTGATTAACTATTTGATTAACCCATAAAATATAACTTGCTATATTTTTTAACTCTTCCATCTTCAAACTTTAAACTGTCTTCTAAAAGTCTGGAGCTTAGCTTGCTAAACCTTTACATTACCTTTGTAAATATTCTCAAGCTTTACCCAGGTCTCATGAGCAGATTTGCATTGCATAACTTTAATTTTTTTTGATTCACATAACTACATAAAAGAGCATTTAAAGTTTTAACATTATTTTCACTTCCCTTATTTTTGATAGGAGTAGCTACAAGTGTCTGTGGCTCTTTGTATTCCTCCATCACTACTTGCCAAATGTTGAATCCAAAGCACATTAGGTAAGTCCTCATCCTTATACTCCAAAGGCATAATTTGTCCCATCAAAAAAAGGTGATTTATTTGTATAAAAACCTTCATGTGATCTAGCCATCATGATTTCCCCAATCTACCTTCAAGTTGCTAAACTCTTTCTAAAAGAACTTGCTCTGATACCAATTGTTAAGCATGGGATATACTGAGAGTGGGGGTGAATCAATATATCATATATATTTTAAACATTTTACTTAATCTGATTTATTTTATTTAACCACTTAATCATACATTAAAGATATGCAATAAAATTGAAATAATGACATGCACCACATAAGAGATAGAGAAAGACACCAAAATTTTATGTGAAAACCCAATGTGGGAAAAACCATGGAGAACAGTCTCAAGTATATGAATGATCACCAACTCAAATTATAAAGTTTGTAAGCACCAAATTTCAAGATCACCAACACCTTTTTTGAGCACCAATACAACAACTATTTGTGAGCACCAACCCACAGGAGCACCAACCCCTCTTATGTAAAACACAACTATGTCTCAATTTTGCTTTCTCAACAAATGATAGAACTCTACTATATATCTTTCTATTCTCTCCTCTTTTATTATATAAAAATAATTAAAAAACATGCACAATCTTACATATTACAAATGGATTCCTAAGCCTCCTTTTATATCTTTCCAAATGACCTTTAGCATTCACCCTTTGTGTATCTTCAATCCACATGAAAAATGGTGCCAAAATTGTATGACCCATTAAATCTTTTCATTTAAAAAGTCACATGGTGACCCTTCATGAGAAAATATGTCCTTTACCATTTTGTCTTTAATTGGTGACTCTTCAAATTCTTCAAGGTGACTCTTCATGGGAAAATGCACGCTTCCCTCTTTTATCTTCACTTGGTGACTCTTTGAATTCTTCAAGGTGACCCTTCATAGGAAAATTCATCCTTTACCTCTTTTGTCTTTATCTTGTGACTCTTTGACTTATTCATGGGCCCTCTTTTGACTTTATGCAACCAAAAATATATTCATTAATATTTAATAAATATTAACACACTTTAGCCAAAATATGAACATTAAAAACAACTTTAGACATTAAATGCTATGGGGCATTTGTCACCAATAATGTTAGACCTTTGACATCAATAAAAATATTTCCAACACAACTAACAATGCAACATAGGAGGTGGTTTGTGGATGATGTGGCATGGACCATATAGGATCTCTCATGGAATATAGTGCATGTGATAGAGTGGGGTGTAGTGCTTCACTAGGAGACATGCTTTCTTGTCTTTGGTAAGTCACATGACTTCCTTTTAGGGATGAAGGCAATGGATGAATAGTTGGGTGCAATTATATAGGATAATATTGTGTTAGCATGAAAAGGATAGCCAAAAGGTGTTGGACATCTTTTAGAATCTTATGGTCACATGGAGAAAGATGACAAGACTAAAATATTGGTGATTTGGCTCACATGAGTAAGTGGGGTGCCATTTTTGGTGTCACATGGGAAGTGGGAGACCAAGACAAAAAAGAGGGTGATCATGTGATCCAATTTTGACCATTCTCACAAGGGGACACACATCTTACTATTGGTCATGTGTGAGTGAGGAGGATGTTTTGGAGTGATATGGAAAATGGTGGAAAGTATAAGATTCTATCTTGACCCTTACACATGGGGTCACATGCCTAATAGTATATTTTTTGGCCCACATGGAAATGTGGCACCACATTGTCTCTCTCCCCATGCTTGTTATCTCTTTCCCTTCTTTATTGTAAAATATATAAATAAAGATCTCTCATCCCTTGGTTATTGATGTTGAAGATTATAACCCCAAACCAACACCCCCACCACCCGGCCCCCCCCACAAATTTATAAGTTTGAACTTGATTAAGATTAAGCCTCTCCTAAGGACAAAAACCCTTGGAGTGAAGAAATATTTAAGGATGAAAACCCTCTAATGTTTGTTGGTTTCAATGGTGAGATATCCTCCCTAGATGGATTTGGTGTTTTCATACAAAAACTACATTGATGCTTCAAAGGAGTTTATTGTAAGTAGTTATTGTGTGTTTTACTACTCAATTTATATGCACTTTTTAGTATTTCAATAATATTATAGTTGGTGGTTATCATTAGTTTCAAATATTTATATTATGTTGTTATGTCTATGTGTAAGCTATTTTAAAAAATTAAGAAAATAATAGTAAACATCCCTGAGGGGATATTATAGTGGTATCAAAGCTGGTGATCTTTCCATCTTATTAGAGTTAAAACATTTTTTGTCATTGCTAAAGTTGCATGATTAAGTTTCATTAGTTGTTTATTAGATTTTAGTACCTCTATAAATTAAAATTTGAAAGTGGGTGGAAATCATAGATCCACTTAGTGAAGAAGACATTTTGAAGGAATACCAAGCAATGGAAGCAGAGTTTCATGATTTAATGTCATTTGTAGATTTCATGTAATCTAAGGTATGGAATAGGCTTTAACTAGTAGTAAATAGTCTTGAGTTTTTGAATCAGTCAAATGATACCTTAATTTAAAAGAAATGGAGATTTATTTATTTATCATGGACCAATCAGATTCTAAGAAATTGCTATGGGCAATGAAGATATCAATGATTTATTTGGTTAAACCCAAGCTTAAGAGACACCTAGATGAAGAGGTGAAACTTGTGGTCACTAATTGCCTTAGTGAAATTATGTGAATAATAGTCCTAGGAAACCTTATGGAAATAGTATCATGAAGGAGGTTTTCAAGTTGAAAGTTTCTAGGGGTTGGATGATATTGGAAGCCCTTCCTTTAACAAGAGAGTAAAAATTATGAAAATTTTGCACAAATTATATTATGTAACATTATGTTATATATTGGTTGTGATGAGATTATTTTTGAAATATTTCAAATATTTTGGACTATTATTAATAAGGTTCATATAGAGAATGTCATAACTTCCATGAAAATTATTATGTCTCTAATTTTGGATGAGGATGATGAAATTTCTAAGTTATTTCTAGCTAATTTATTAGCTGTTTGGAGGAAAGAACATGATGTTTGACCTATGATACATGAATTGTCAAAGAAATTGGTTAAACAACATATGGAAAAATTAAAAAGTCATTTGATGAAAAGAAAATTGATTTCTTATGGTCTGTAAGTTACAAGTGTTCGTAAAATGAGTAAAACTCAATTGAGGATAGAAAAATGTTGTTTCACATGCCATAAAGTTTGGACATATAGTCACACATGTAGTAACAACAAAGAGCAAACTGAGTTAGTAGAAATTGAATAAGAAGTATCATGAGATACATCTATGTATAAAAAGGTTGATGATTTATGTCTATAGCTAAGCTTGGCCCACTTCCATTATATAAAGTAGAAACCCAATCATCTATTATAGCCAAACCTAAAGAACAAGAATATAATACAAGGATTATGGAGACCAAGAAAATAGTTAAAGGAAATGTTGAACTCTATAAGGGTGAAATATTATGTAATTATTCTAGCATTCCTCATACTAAGAAGATTCAGTATGTTGATAGTGATTGGAAAGTACATCAAGAGTGTGAATTCTTAGAATTTGAAGAGCAATTTTCACATGAAGGTGTAGTTTTCAACCATGAGATAGATGTTATAATAGGTGATGCATATGGTTTTTAGTGTAAATAAATTATTGGATTATCAACCAATGATGAGCATATAGAAATTGAAGAAGTTGATTTCATGGATTTGTGTGTATAGGACTGCCACTATAGCACTTGGGAATTGAGTATTGATGAGGTAATATCAATTTATGACAATGAAAGCATTCCTAAGATAATCTTAAATCTGATTTTTAGTCTTAACACTACTATCATCATTTGCATCAACAACTTTGAGGGGATACGTGTGCTTATTGTTGATAAATTGATGAGAGATGTTCCTCTTTTCACCTTAAGTATATATAAGGATATGAAAATATGAGTTCTAAGAATACACATTATTGATAGGATTGTTTCATCTTGTGGTTGTATTAGAGTGGAGTAGTGAAAACATGGTGAATAATCCTTTAGGGTTATTTGGGATCCTAGCATTTAGAACCTGAAAATGAATAAATATTTCTTGAGGCCAAGTAATATTTGAGAAGGGAGGACTATAATGTCCCCATTTTCCTTATGATTAAATTTTAGAAGACCATTATCTTATTTTATTCTCATTAGCTAAGTCAAGTTTTGTAAGGGAATAGCTGAGACCAAGTCACTATTCACATGTTACTATTCACTATCACTATTCATGGTGATGTGGTAGGTGATGTAGCTAATGATACAATAAATGAGGTGGATTTTGGATAATGTGGCATGGACTATAAAGGATCTCCCATGGAATCTAGTGCATGTGATAGAGTGTATCATATTACTCCACTAGGAGATAGGATTTCTTATCTTTGGTAAGTCACATGACATCGTTTTGGGGATGAATACAAGGGGTGAATAGTTGTGGCATAATTCTATGGAATAATCTTGTGTTGACATGAAAAGGATGGTCAAAAGGTGTTGTAAATATTTTGTAATCTTATGGTCACATGGAGAAAGATGACAAGACAACACTATTAGTGATTTGACTCACGTGAGGAAGTGGGGCGCCATTTTTGGTATCACATGGGAAGTGGAAGACAAGGACAAAAGAGAGGGTGATCTTGTGATCTAATTTTGACCATTATCATAAGGTGACAAACATATTAATATTGATCACATGTGTGAGTGAGGAGGATATTTTAGAGTGATATGGAAAATGGTGGAAAGTAGAATATTCTCTCTTGATCCTTGCACATACCTATTAAGAATGGTAAAAAAATTACATGAAGCCAAGATATAGAGAGTTATCAATAAGAACATAAAAAATATATCTGTAAACAAATGAAATGCAACACAAATCAAATCAAATGATTATTCAGACTATGAGATGCTAGTACAAAGGTAAGTATTTGATTATATAGGCAAGATAAAATACTAATCTAGATAATCTAACAAATGTGGGATAAATAATCATATAGTAAAAACCCACTACAAGATAAAATATCTAGTTAATACACTAGAAAATATGATAAAATGCATGAAATACATACTCTAACAATGCCCAATAGTAGCCTTTTTGGCCCACATGGAAATGTGTTGCCACGTTCTCTCTCTCCCCATGCTTTTTCTCTCTTTATCTTATTCATTATAAAATATGTAAATAAAGATCTATCCTCCTTGGTTATTGATGTTTAAGATTATAAACCCCCTCCCCCATTTGTAAGTTTGAACCTGGTTCAACTTAGGCCTCTCTTAAAGACAAAAACCCTTGGAGAGAAGAAATCTTTGAGGATGAAAACCTTCTAAGGTTTTTTGGTTTTGATGGTGAGAGATCCTCTTTGGCTGGCTTTGGTGGTTTCATACAGAAACTACATTGGTGCTTGAAAAGAGTTTATTGTAAGTATTTTGTGTGTGTTTTATTACTCATTTTATATGTATTATTTAGTATTTCAATAATATTACAGTTTGTGGTTATTATTGGTTTTAGATATTTCTATTGTGTGGTTGTGTCTATGTTTAAGCTATTTTAGAAAATTAAAAACATGTATTAAATATCTTTGAGGGGATATTATAAAAAGGGTCATTGGTCACAAAGTTCTTGTATCCAATATTATACATGGTCCCAATATGTGTGTAACAAGGCATGTTTAGATTCATGGATAGGTATCATGAAAAATAAAGGATCTAATGGTATTGAACAACTGAGATATAAAAAAGGGGGCATTAGGATCTATAAGAGAGACACAAAGGAAGAAACAACTAGACTAGGCAAAGGAAGGACAAAATAAAAGTGAAACCAATCTAATAGAATGATACAAATTTTTCCCAAAGGTAGTTATAATCAACATTAAAAATAACATAAAGGTTCAAATTCATTTATGGCTAGAGTACTAATTTTCCCATAGACAATTATAAACAGTCACAAGAATGTCTAAACAAAATAGAACAATTGTGAACTCAGGTCAAGAAATAACAATGATTTACCCAAAGATGGTTATAATCATACTAAAACAAGACTAGGATTGAAAACACAAAAAATCTAACAAGAATTGAAAATCAAACTAAATTAAGGTAATTGGCTCAGATGACACTCGATAATTATTTCACTTAAGACTCATAGTTTGACTCATGAAAACTATTAGAATAAAGGGACTATGACACTTGAAATATTGGCACACCAAATTCAATAATAACACATGGAAATAAAGTGGATCAAAAGGATGCTCTAAATAAGGAATAAATAAAACAACAAATTATAGGTCTAGGCAAGGGGTGTTTAGATCAAATATGAAACCAACCCTAGTAACACAATCTAAATGCAAAAGGTGGACAAACTAAGCCCAAATTAGATGAGGCTTTGGTATGAACCTAATTAACTTAAAAATTTTACCTTGAAAGGTTGAAATTAATATTTAATATAAAAAAGACTCAAATGTTCTAATGCAAAAGGCTAGACCAAAATGGGTAGCCTAACTGCATGTTTGAAACAAAAGATGTATAACAAAGGTTCAGAACTTGGTTTCAAAAGTGACAAGAGATGGGAGAAAATATAACAATGTATACAATATTTTAAAATAAATTACATGGAAAAAGGTTTGGACTAAAATATTCAAGGTAAAATTTTAAGATGAAATGGGAAATGTAATGATGCTCCATGTAAACAAGAGACACACAAATGGTTTTTGAACATTTTTTTCAAGGTCGTATAAAGTATGACACAAATAGATAGAGTAACATCTCTTAGGATAAAAGGGTGTACAAGATGATGTAAATGTTTTTGGACTTATTTTGATGTGTTATTTGACAAATAAAAATAGTTTTGACTGAAAAAAGATGCAAGTAAAAAGGAAAAGACTCAAAAACACTTGAGAGTATCATCCTAATCTTAAAAACTAACAAGGTGGTTTAGTAACATCAAATTCCATTTGTATATTTGATCTTGAGAGGAAATAATGTTATTAATCCAAAAATTTAAATGCACATGAAAATTAGGGTTTTAAGCCTTCTCTTCTCTTAAGAATTCGTATGGCAACATGGAACTTCAAGCTACTTGCCCTACATTGACAATATTTTTGTATCGAGTAGGGTTTGTCTAAAATTATAATTTTCATGTATTATAAATGGTCCCATATGTGTGCTTAACAACAGATCACAACATTTTATTTAGATACAAATAACTGGCTTATTATGAAAAGGTATTGTCCTTTTCATAACCGCTACATCGATCAATTGCTTAGTGCAGTGCGATGCCCAAGTTAAATTTACATTCTGAGGCAGTCTATTAATAATAGAGATTATTTAACCACTCAAAAAAGCATCTTAATAATTCAAACTCAATTTATATATCCCTATCATGGAGTGGGGTTGAAGCGATGCCAAGAAATGAATTTTTGAGTCAACACTTCCCTAGTGATCTTGTGAGGGAGAAGCGAGCTCTCGCCTACAAGCCAATATGCAAGAAATAAAAATTGTAAAATTTTAGGGTTATTTTGGAATCACCTAAATCACTAATATTTTGGGGATGTCTTATAAACTTTAATTTCACACTTGGACAAATTAACAAAAAATAATAAGTGAAGTATTTTTGATCACCCAAGTTCCCTAAAGGGGACAGGGGGAGAACACACACACTAGACTTAGTTTGAAAAATAAACACACAATAATAATAAATAATAAAAATCTTTTAAGATCACTTAAATAATTTTTGAGTTATTTGTTATATAACCAAGTGAAATATGATGTGAAGTTTAGCCCCTTAGCATTGTTTATACTTGTAAAAACTTCAAAAACTAAAAGACATGTGTGATTAAGTGGATTTTAAACACCAAAAAAAAAAATGAAGATGACATTTTGGTATGTAATATTGTTTTTCTTTTCTTAAAAAAACTTACAAAATAAAATTATTAGAAGTTTTATTGGACCAAAATATAGAAGACAATCTATAAAATCAATGTTAAAAACAAAAATGAACACATAAAAACATAAAAAGTAGCAGTCTGTATTTTGATCATAACTTATAAACTATAAAATATTTAGTTTTTTTTTTTAAGGTTGTTCATAGGTCAAAGGTGCACCTATTTGCACAAATTCAGATGAAAATAGTGAATAAAAAAATTATTAGCTCTGTATCAACCATTTTTTAATAGAAAATAAAAATGGAAGTCACTAATTTGATGATAATTACTAAAGTATAACTATTTTTTTAAAAAAAATTAGAAAATTTTAATGAGACACTTAAATATATCCATACAAAAATTTATAAAAAAATAATTAATACACAAAAAGTTATGAATAATTTATAGGCCATTATTTTAGCAATAAAAAAAATACAAAAACAATTCAAAATAAGAGACTGAGAACAAGACAATTTTGTTTGGTGCACACTCATGAAGAGTTATCCCATTGGGCATGCCATTATGTATCGAAGGAATTCAAAAATTTATTAATCAAGTATTATTAAGACAAATCAAACCAAAACACATAAAAACTTAATACTTCAATCCTAGAACCTAAGAGAGCTAGAGAACTACACAAATAACTAACAAGTGAAAGCAAAAACAATAGATCTTACCTTTAATGAGAGAAAATGTTGTGAGTGTTCATAGAATGACATGATAGGATATGTGTTAAATAAATATTTGTCAATGAATATTCATTAATCCACTTCTCCTTGTCACCTTCATAATGTTGGCATGATAACATTATAAAGAAGTTTTTTGGAGGTATTTTGGTATAATAACATTGCACTAGAAAAGATTAGTTTGGAGGTGTCTTGGCACATGTATGTATAGGTCTCAGAACTAATTCGAACTCTAGGGAGGTTAGGTTTAAAACTAAACTTGGTTGATTTAGTTTAACATTTAATTGATTTAGGCTAACTCTAAGTTGGGTCAAAGATAATCACGAGGGCCATGTGAGAGACATGGGTCAAGAATGATTATGTCTCCCACCCAATTCTTGATATTTTACAAGTGGATTGACAATTCATAGAAGATATTGGTTGAATTTATGAATTTATAAAAATAAAATTCATTAATTCTCCATGATCCACTTGGCCACTTGTCATGAGAGTTGAGGAATAATTTAATTAGAGAATTTATAAAATAGGAAATTCCAAAAGCTATAGGTTTTAGATATTTTTGACATGTCATCAAATATGAATTTATGAATTTTTAAAAATAGAAATTCATTAATTAGCCATGAAATTTTAAAATATGCATTTAATTAGGTTTAATCAATTAAGTAATTTTGATTAGGCTAATTGCATTTTTTGAATTTATCTAAGGTTATCCCTCATCTTTAGTCGAAAACATCAATTTGCTAGGTCATAATTTGACTAGGGATGAATTGGAGAAAGGTTATTATTGTGTATAGGGTAATACCAAAAATAGGGATGTATTAATGTCATTCAAGACAATTACATCTAATATGTGGATAAATTTAGGATGAACAATGATTTCTAGGATTAATTTATATTGTTTGCAATAAATCAGTTTGATGTCCATTTAGACATGAAAGTGGCCAAAATGAGTGTGTACAATGATGGTGGGAATTATAATGTAAAATAAACCCTATGATAATGATGTAGAGGTGGAAATGTCTAAAACATTAGAGGAAATCAAAGGCCTAGAATAAGTACCTCCAAATGGGAAGAAACAACAAAAGACACGAGAAGGAGAAGAAATAATAATTATAGAAGAAGAACCACTAAAAAAAGATAAGTATATATATGAGGAAGAAATGGAGGAGTGGAAAAAGGATAAATAATAAAATTAGAATAAATAAAAACATTAACTAATGAAACACTCACAGAAACACCAATATTTATAGGGGAACAACAATAGAGGAGACAAGAGTACCTATAGGTTTTTACTAGAAAGGATGTTAGCCAAATATTTTTATTCCTATTTTTTTTCTCTTTATCTTGGACATTTTATAACTTTCACCATAGTGGCACTCACCTTTAATTTTCTTTTAGATGCTATTATTAGGGTATCTTTTTTCATTACTTATGTTTTCACCAACTACCCCTATGAGTAGAGGGTCAGGATGGCTTATTTATTGAGGCCAAAGGTAATTTTAGATGTTTAAACCCTTAGTCTAGGGAAGTTTTTCACTTTTATCATTTCAAGTATCATTTTTATAGCTATGAGGTCTACTAAATTTACCTTAGTTATAATCATGACGGTTGAGGCTACACCAAAATTGTTTGGCAATTTTCTATGAAGATTTGGTGTCTTGCCTCATTGCTCCCAATTCCCACCTTGTCCCATGGATGGATCACACCAAATAAAACAAGAGAAACTAGGGTATCAAAGCCTTGAGTTTCTAGATTGGTAGATCTATGATAACCATATTTTTCCATGATCATATCCTTAGGGTTGGGATTCTTAGCATATTCAATATTTGTGGTGGATAGAGGATTAGGAAAGGGATATCAGCTAGTGATATTAAGGTTTACCACCTCATCCTTTTTTTATTCCTCTTAAATTTTTAGATTAGATTTTACCTAGTCATAAATCTTCTCAGACTGGTAATCTACTAGAATAACACCATATTTTTCTTCGACCACCACTTTGTAACTTGCACTATGCCTAGATTGTTTGTTTAGCACATCTTATTTTATTCTAAAGGTGGGTTGCATCACCTATATTGTGAGAGGAGTCAAATTGTCTTTTATTTTAATATAATATTTCCTACTTCTTGGTGGTAGGGGCTTTAAAATTAAAGGCATTTTTGTAGTTTCTAGGCCATTATTTATGAGGGATGGTTAGGATCAAATTCTATGGTGCTTCTTGAAAGCCTTTATTTTGCGATGGGATTCATTGGTGATCCTTTTGTGGATTTTGATGTAATTGAACAATTTTGAAAATAAGTCCTCTAGATAATATTCTAATTTCTCATCATCCATAGTCAACCCTAGTTACTTTAACTTTTTTCCTAATTTCTTATGAGCACCTTAATTTTGCATAGTGATGTTGTAGTTGGTCTGTAGTAGTTTATAGAAACCAATTTTATTTTTCACTGCTCTAAAAAATTTATATACAATCCATTTTCTTGAGGTATTCAAGGGTGAATAACATCATGGATACATATTATTTCAACTTGAAGAGCTTGATAGTGTAATTGTGGAGCTGAAGAAAAGTGAACTCCCAAGAAAATTATTGGTATCCCATGATATTTTTTTTCCTTAAGGTGTATTCCACCATAAATTTTTTTTATAGACATGTAATTTAAATGGAATCTATATTGGGAGCTATAAAAATGTACACAAAGGCATAATACTTAGTGGAAATGAACAAGACATGTGCCTAATCTACCACAAACTTTAGTTGGCAAAACTAATCAAGGGGACTCAACTCCATGTTAGGATATCTCTCCTTATTAAGATAAAATATATTATATAAAGAGAGAGATATGCAGGGGGGGGATACTTGAAGAGATTATGGGTAGATAATTGGTAAAACTAAAGTTGCATTTAATTAGCCTCCAATATGCAAAAATTATAATTGACCAAGAAGTAAACTCTAGAGACCCAAACCTTGTGTAAGATGGAAATTTGAGCTAAGAAACTCAAAATTCACTATAGCCATGCTCAAAATATTCATAGTATCATTATTAATTTTTTCAAGTCCAATAGGAATATTAGATACTTTATGAGAGTGGCCTTTACTACATGATTTAACACCTGTAACTAGCTATGACATGAAATCCAATGCTCACTTTAGGATTAAGCTAATACATGGCATGTCTTCTTGGAAAAAATAATAACCAACATCTAAATGATATATTTAATGTAGATAATGTTGATGGTGGAACCATTTTCCATTTTAATCCACCTTGAATTTTAATCATTGTTATAAGCACATTCCTTCACTAGCTCGTAAATGGTGTTGTACATAGGGGATAATCATCTACCTTAGAGTTCAAACTCAATATTGATGACCAAAATTATTTTGATGTTGCTAGGTTAAAAAATTTATGCACAGTTATATTAGGTCCTTTGTGGTTCCTCTTATCAAGGTTTTACCATAAACATTCTCAGTCAAGTTGATGATGGATTTCTCATCCTTGGTAATGGTCCCATGATTTTCAAGAGGTAAATGGTTAAGATTCATAATATTTTAAACAACCATAAGGGTTTATTATGGAACTTACTTAGCCTAATCTAATTCTAGACTAATATTTTAAATTGAATGGGAGTAGGTATTACCCACAATGATTCTCTCAAATCTTGGCTTTACGTTACTTAAGTGAAAGTCTCGATTCTCAATTGTTCCCTAGTTATTTTTTGAGTATAGATTTTGGTAGTTCTTTAAATTTCATTAGGATTCAAACCAATTGCTCCCATAAATAAATTCGCACTCTATTAATACCACTAGTTAAAACTTTTCACTGTAAAGGTTTTGGAATTATTCGATGGTTATCAAATTTTCATTTGGGGAGACACCTCTCAATGTGATTATTCACATATATAATAAGGTATAAATTTCATTTTAATATTTTAAACACTTCATAGCCTTTGGAGTTTTGAAATTACCCCTTATATGCCCACATTTATGTCTGACATGACATGTTTTTGAGATTTTAAAAACGTGTGGTCCATATAAATCAAATAATGTGGCTGATGAATAAACACTAATAATTCATGTTAACCACTCTCAAGCTAATAAATTATAGTGTTGTATATAGTGTGGCTAAGAGGCTAACACTTGAATAATTCATGCATGGACCACTTTAAGACACCTAAAGCTTTATTAATTTTCTTTAGTTACACCTATAAACCTATTACATTATATTCATTTGAGAACTAAGAGGAAATAATGACTATGATGGATATGCCAATAGATACAAAAAACAAAAAAAAAACACAAAACATAGAAAAGAGAACAAAAAAATTTGATACAATACATATATATTAACAAGGTGTAGTGATATGGATTTTTTAGGGATAGTGTTTGAGATAATTTCTATTGATAGTATGAGTGTAGTCTCTCTATAGAGCTTTGATGGCTCAAATGTATTTTCATTACATCTATTGATATGATAAGGCCCACTCCATAAGGTGTACAAACTAAAGTGTCTCCCAATTTTTTATTGGTTCTCATCCCATTTCAAGATCAATTCTCCTTCATTAAACTTGAGTGGAGTAGCCTTTTAATAAAACCACCTTTTTACCATATGCTAGTGTTGATGGAAGCTATTCATATAAGATTATCTTTTCTTCTAATAATAAAATATTGACAATCCAAAATGTCATGGAATAATTATGTTATAATTTCATGTTATGGGAAAAACCATAGGTTTAAAGCTCCATGATAGATGTAATCTATCCTCCTTACCATATACAAAAACATAAGGGTAATTTCCCAAGGATTATTTTAGGGTAATTTGATTAGACCATAGGGATTTCCTTAAATTAGTGTGTCATTTCTTATGGTTTTGTTCAATGGTCCTTCTTGTGATCCTAAACAAGTACTTATTATTCTATGAGACCATTTCCTAAAGGGTAACAACTAGATGAGGTCTTTAAATAGATACCCAAATTATGTGCATAATTTGTCACATTGTCCCCAATAAATTCCTTCTCTTTTTTAGTGATAATAGTTTGGGGAACCTAAATATGGATATGAATAATATTCTCATTCTCTTTGATTTTTGGTAGTGACAAATGGCATGTGGGAGAGGGAGTAGGTAGAACAGGTAGATCAATTAAGAAAAAATTGTTTAGGAGGTGGATTGTGTGAATAGGTTTGGGAAATGAAAGACTTTGGATTTGGTTTTTGGTTTTTATGAGAAAAAAAAGGATATTAAATAAGTGGAGGCAAAGATTAGGGTGGTTAAACACTGACTAGGTTTTGAAACTGATCTAGGTTAGGAAGATGTGTTTTCATCTAGTAAGGGTGAGGCATAAGAGGACTAGGAAAAAGGCTTCCCTCCAATCTCAAGGGAAAAGGTTCATAAAGTGGTAGAAAGTGTCATTAAAATTCCTATTAGGGGGAAGCATGAATTTAATAAAGTTCTAGGGGAAACTATTAAACTAAATCAAATTGAATTGGGGAAGGGTAGGTCATTAAAAGGGCTGATGATTGGGGAAATTGTTAAATTGGTTTGAGAATAAGAGGACTTCTTAGCTAATTTACAAGTCCTGTCAGAGCATGTCCTAATTATAAAAAGTGTTGGTAAATGGCCAGTAGTTGGATAAGTGGAAACTTGGGTGTGTAATAATTGGGGGAGTTATACTAGGGTTAGTTTCTTACCCAAGGGTTTTTTCATTGTTCTTTGTGCTTCTACAAAAATTCATGAAAATATAATGATTCTCCCTTGCTAGTCACTTGGTGGGTTGGGTCTTTGGTTGTAAAGATGGAATCCAAACTTTGATCCTTTTTTAGCCTAGAATGGATTATTTATGGTTTGGATTCATTTCTTTAGGCTTCCTTTGAAATATTGGAGTAAAGAGTGTTTACAAGTTTTGGGTAGCTCTTTGGGAGAGTTCATAGAAATTGATTCTATATTCAGAGAAGAGGTTTTAGCTTCATATGATCATGTAAGTATTATAATTTATCTGGATAAAGATATTCTAGAGAGTTTTGTTATCAAAGTAAATGATTGGTTTTGGTATTAGAATGTTGACATTGAGAAAATTCCTTTTCATCATTTCCATTATCTTTGATTGTGGCATGTTCATAAAAATTATAGATATATATTTAAATCACCAAAAATGAATTAGGATTTGGTTCCTTACTATTGGTAGAATAAAAAGAGTATTTTTATGTTGGAGGAGGTAGATGCTTCCAATTTTATTAGATCAGGTGTTGAGGCTAGTTTGAGAGGGATCTGGGGGAAAGTCCCATAATTGGAAATAATGTAGTCTATTTTGAAAAAAATGGATGGTGGGTGAAATATATTTAAAAACCATGCTCAAAGGTTAAAGTATATTAAATATGAATCTAGGTCTCATAAATCCATGCTTCTACTTGATGGGTAGGGGGGACAAGGTTCTAGAGGTCAGCGCTCAGTAGTTAGAGAAGGTGGTTTGTATAGATAATAATATGGGGGTTTAATAGTAATTCATAAGTTGAGGATGAAGATAAGCCTTAGGAAGAATTTAATTCATGAGAAATGTTTTCTATTTTTTAGGTGAAATTTTATTGATCTCATCCCAATTGAGACCTTAAAAAGAAGAAAGGAAGGAAATCAGGTGCTAAAAAAATGGTAGGATAAGTTTTAAGAGGTAAGTAAAGTATATTAAAACTCTTTTTGGATGTTGATAAGCAGGGGGTGGAAGATCTCCCTCTATTGGAATGAAGTTTATTTCTTGGAGTGTTAGGGGTTTAAGTTACCCTAACAAAATACATTTGGTGAAATTCCTAATTTTTGGAGAGGATCCTGATATTATTCTAATCCAAGAATCAAAATTGAGTAAATTAGAATCAAACATTCTTTTGCATAAAATTTGGTCAAAGTGGAAGGGTTTTTTGTGGAGGTAGTTGGTGCCTCAGGTTGGTTGGTATTTATTTGGGCCCTGACAAATGTTTTTATAGAGTTGTTAGATTATGGGTCTAATTGGCAGCTATGTAGGGTGTCCAATTTATCTTGTGACATTAAGTATTTTTTGCTTAATGTGTATGGTCCCAATGACTTAGGTTGTAAATCATAGCTTCGATAGGATCTCGATCAATTTATAGCTAGGTATATTAAGGAGAATTTTTTATTGGGGGGATATTTCAATGCTATTTTAAATTTTGTAGAGAAAATATGGGGTATTGGTTGCCCTAGTAGATCTTTGTTAAATTTTGGTAATTTTGTTTTAAATAATGAATTGATGGATATCATTCCTAAGGTAAGTTGGTTTCCATAGAATAATATTTGGGTGGGTTTTTTTAATATATTAGAGTGACTAGGAAAGTTTCTCATCAATCCTCTTTGGATATCTTCTAATTTGTTGGTTCATTGTTTGGTCCTCTTTTTTTCTAGTTCAGATCACTTTCCTATTTATCTTTCTATGAAAGTGGATCAACCCCTAGTTTGATTTCATTTGAAGTTTGAATTAATGTGGATACAAGATCCTTCCCTCCTTAAAAATGTTAAGTATTGATGGTTGAATTATCCTCCTTAGTCGAGAAGATGACTAAAAAATTATAATCCATTAAGCACCAGCTCAAATCTTGGAATAAAGTGCATTTCAAGAATATTTTTTTGGAAAAAGCTAGGGTGGAATTAGAATTGAGTAGTTCAAATGATTTAGTGTCTAAATATAGGATGGATGCCTAGGATTTTGAAAAATAAAAAAATATCCTATAAGAATATGAGGAGTTACATCTCAAGGAAGAAATCTATTGGAAACATAAATATAGGGTCAACTGGTTGAATGAAGGAAATAAGAATTTCATTTTCTTCCATAATTTAATTAGGGCTAAAAGGAATGTCTCTCAGATATTGGGCATTCATTCAAGTAATGGGGAGTGGGTGGACTCTCAAAATGTTATTTGGAGGGAAGCAGTGGGTTTCTTCAAATCTCTTTTAGTAGGGGATGAAGTACAATGGGTGGTGTTGTAAAACACATTTTTTAAGGCTATCCCCAAATTGGTTTTGGAATGTAAAAATAATATCCTCATGGCCCCTTTCTCTCTTGAAGAAGTTTGGGTAGTGGTTTTATCACTTGGTAAAGATAAATATCTAGGTCTGAATGGATTTTTGATGGCCTTTTTATAGGCTTTCTAGGACATTTTAGGTAAAGATGTGTTGGAAATGGTGGAAGAATCATGCATCAAGCAAAAGGTGGCCCCTAATATTAATGTAAAATTCATTTTATCTTTCCTAAAGGCTATACCCAAGTGAGTTTCAATTATTTTCATCTCATCTCTTTGTGTAATGTTGTGTACAATACAATTTTAAAGTCGATGGCTAACTGGGTCAAACTACTTCTGGATTCTTTGATTTCCCAAGAGCAAGCAGGTTTTGCTCATGGTAGGAATATGTAAGGATGAATCATTGTGTGTCATTAGATTATCCATTCTCTTTCACATAATTAGAAAAAATGGATTATGGTAAAATTATAGATGACCAAAGCATATGATTGAGTCAATTGGGATTTTTTGTTCAAAGTTTTGAGTAAATTTGGCTTTGGGAGAGAGTGGTGTGAATGGGTGTAAAGTTGTGTGTCTAGACTAAAATTATTGGTTTAAGAAATGGATATCTAGAAGGATTTTTTGGGGCTTCTAGAGGATTGAGAAAGGGAGATCCCTTGTCTCCTTTCCTATTTATCTTGTTGGTTGAGGATCTAGGTTGCTCAAAGAAACAAGCTAAGGGGGAAGGAAGATTACATGGAATTAAAATTGTGGAAAATTCAGAAAGTTTGTCACATCATCATTTCATTTATGATACATTTTTTTTTGGAAAGGCCTATTTAGAAGAGGCTTTGGAAATGAAAAATATACTTTTAAGCTGTGAAGAGGCTTCTAAGTAAAATATTAGTGATGTTAAATATGATATCTACTTTTTTAATTATGAAGTCCAGGAGAAACTTGGGATTACAGGGGCTTTGGGTTTCAAAATTGGCTCCCTTCCTAGTAATTATCTGGGAGTGCCTCTCTTCATAGGAGGTATTAAGTTTGGCTAGTGAGAGGACTTGATTAATAATTTTAAGGTACATTTGGCCTCATGGTAAGGTAGGTGGTTAAATTTGGCTAGTAGAATCACCTAGATCAAGTCTATTTTAAGTGCCTTACCTACCTATTATTTTTTGGTCTTGTAACCTCCCAAAAGTGTGGTTAAGATACTAAAAAAAATCATGAAATGTTTATTATTGTATGGTATTTCAAATAAAAATAAGATCCCCTTGCTCAGATGGGATCATGTCTGTAAACATAGTAAGATGGGTGGGGTTGGGATAAAATATATCCAACTTTAGAATGTAGCACTTGGGGCCAAGCTAGTTTGGAAAATGGTTGAACAACTAGAGGCACTATGGTGTAAGCTACTTTGTAGTAAATATCTGGTCTTTAATAGGTTGTATAACAAGGTGGCAATTGCCAATCTCCCTAAAGGTTCACAAATGTGTAATTTTATGCTCAAATATAAGAACATCATTGTTGATCATGTTTCTTGGATGATGAAAAATGGCAAGAAGGTTTATTTTTGGTTTGACTCTTGGAATGGATATAAGCCTATTTTAGAGTCAATTGAGGCTATCAAAATTAGGATAGTGATGGTTGATTTGTGAGGCACTAAAGTAGTAGACTATCTTGAGCCTCAAAGGATTGGTAGTGTTAGAAATTGGGGTTTGGAAGAGTTTAGAAAACCTCATAATGCCTAAATCTTAATGTATCAATCTTTAAAGTTTTTTTAGCATATAAAAGTTTTCATTAATTCTAAAGAGGATGAGCTTCATTGGTTTAGTGCTAAAACTAGATCTGATTCGATCAAACTTGGTTATCAAATGGTAAAAGCAGTTGATTTGATTTTAGTATGGGCTCATCTATTGTGTTGATGTAAGGAGGGCCTTTAAAAAATAGGTGTTTTTGCTTGGTTTGGAATTCAAGAGCATATTCTAATGCAATATAGGCTATGTAAGATGGGTTTTTTGGGGCCATCTAGGTGTTGCTTGTGTAAACAAGTGGAGGAATTAGTAGATCATCTTCTTTTTAATTTTCCCTTTATGGTGGTTTGTGTATACACATAATATTTTCAAACTTTATCAATTACTAATGTATTCTATCTTGTAGGAACCCATCAAGTCTCAATATCTCTGAGTGCATGCCCTAAGGGGTGCACCAAGAAAGGGTGGGTAAACCATTAGTGATTTTCAAGATTGTTATCTCTTATTACTACTTGTTTCCACCTAAAATATTCCCCTAAGCTTTGCCTCTTATTTTTCACCCTCTTCTAATCTTTTACCATCTTCATTAGCCCTTTCCATAACCTAAAACCCTTTTTGGTAGTTTACATGACTAAGTCAGCCACATCAACCTTGTATTATTATTTACAAATCTTACTAGGGACTAGGTCGGCCATGGCTGACATAGTTCATAACCTAGTTACTTTTTTGCTAATTCTAGTACTGGGCCCATTGGGTTGACCTTATCAACCTAAATTTTTGGAAAGGTTTAGGGTTAGATCCAACTATATAAACACATTCATTTTTACATTTATAATATAAGAGAATAAGTAAGATGTATTATTAATTTGTTTATCCACCATCTTACTTGAGGAACAAGCTTAGGGTTTCATACTTTCTTTGGAGATAAAGATTATGTCTTGTGGAGAAGTCTTAAATGCATTGATAGGTTGTATAACCTAGATCTGATTTATCCTTGTCATCCTTACATAACATAATAACATATTAAAAATCACCTTGGCCAAGGGAGAGATAAAGGCTCCTCTCACCCCGATTATTACCTTGATTCTTTGATCTAGGATTGATTTGTAGATCTATTGTATTTATCATTGCATACATTCTGGTTAACCCAATTGAATATAAACCTTGTAAATTTTCTTTAACACTTTCATTTCTATCATTTTTTTTATATTTACAATGCTATGTTGACCAAGATGATATAGTTCTAACTTTTGTGTGCAGGTTTAACACACAATCATATCAAAATGACTCCAGTATTTCTATGCAAGTCTTCATTTTATACATGTTACTAGATCAGATAGGTTGGCACAATAATCTTATTTAATCCTAGATAATAAACTATGTTGAATATATTGATATAGCATTTTAGTCAGCATCCAAATCAACAAACTAAGTCAGACATGTTGACTTAATCTTCTAGTTAGCATCTAAATCAATAAACTAAGTTAGACAAGTCAACTTAGTAATTCAGTCAGTATCCAGATCAAAAAACTAAGTCAAATAGGTTGAATTAATATTTCAATCAACAAACTAAGTTGAACAAGTTAACTTAGTCATTTTATCTTACTTCAAAACAAAGTTTTACAAAACTAGGTCAAACTAGTCAACTTAGTTTGCAAAAATTGAAAGTACCATTCAAGGGACTTTAGCAAAAAAATTTCAATCCTAATCATCTTCCAACCCACCAAGGTTCCTCTCTTTATCTCTCTATCAATTTAGTACTTCATTATAGTTCTATTTTGTGTAAGTTTTTAGTTTTTTAAACTACAATCCTTTAATAAACTAAGTCCACCTAGTTGACTTAGTTTCGTAGCTTGTCTTCTATGTAAAAGACTAAGTCAACTTGTTTGACTTTGTTCTTAAATACTCTTGCTTCCATAAAATAGTAATGACCTAGTTGACTCTATTCTATATTATTTGCATACAATGTCATCTGAGTCAACTTTGTACCATTCTTAATTTGGGAAATTAACAGTTATTTGCTAGTAATTAATTCACACTTTCACTTTTAATTATTTTCATGTTTAGAGTAGCTCACATAGTCTAATTAGGCAGTTTTTCAATTTTCCATTTAGTTACACTATTTTACTCTTTTTTCACACACTACCAAATCTCACAATATTCAAAATGCATTTAACATTTGTCTTCCAAATGCCTACCTACTTAGATTTCATCACCAAGGGGGAAGCTGACTTGGTTTTCTAGCCAAGTATAAACATGTGGTTAATGGTATATATTGGCAAATACTTGACACCCTATCATTGTGAGACTATGAAGTGAGGGGGTAAGCCTTAATACCAAGCTAGTACCATTGTTAATATAGATCCATCTTAGCCTAAACCTCTTTAAACCATCCATAGATTGCTTTCTAGTTCCCTATTTTTAGCCAAATTCCTTATCACACTGAAAATAACACTTTATAATAATTTAACAACACTCATGATGACCAGTTAGTTAGCACTTACTTTTTAGTTGACTATTTTCTCTTTGATCATTATGTGTTGTATTTCAAAAAAATTCATTAGCCAACATTGGTGCAAGGTTTTATGTTGTGTGCCCCAATTGGATCATTCTCATTGATATAATTATTTGTGTTTTTAATTCCATTTATTTCTTCAATTACATTATAAATTTTTCCCTAATTTTAGCACACTATCATTCTATTTGACACAATCTTTTAAAAACTAAGTTTTCCCATGTCTACAATACTAAGTTGATCTAGTTGACCCTGTACTTTTTTTTCCTAGTTAAATTATAGTACTAAGTTGACTTGGTCAACCTTATATCCTTCTTATCTTAGTTTCCTACCCTGTCTACAATATAGAGTCGACCTAGTTGACCTTGTATTTTTTTCCACTAGTTAGGTTAGAGTATTAAGTCAACCTAGTTGACCATGTAATCTTATCTGCCTCATGGATTATAGTATTAATTTGAATTGGTCAACACTGTACTCTTATCTAACCCTTATATTATATAATACAGTTGACCTTGTCGACTCTATATCCTTCATGTTTCTTTAATTTTGCATCAGATTCATTTAACTTAATATTTCTCCCTCATCATGAAATTCATGTTTGAAGACAACATTAAGTTGAACTCAATAGATATGATGAGCTTTACCAACCTCAATAAGTTCTCTAATAATCATCTTGTGGCTCCTACCCTAGATGAAATTAACGTGCATGTAACCACTCACACTAAAAACTATGGGACCCCTCCTCATTCCTCTTTAGTTCACAATCATCTCTTCTAATTTAAATATCAACTTGAATTAGAGTATACCCTATAAATGATCTTCTTAATCAATTATTTTCCTCAATATCGAGGAAAATATCCTTATACTATTTACCATCTCATGATAAGTGGTCAAGTCGAAGAGCCCCATTCACCTTCTCCCATAGTCTCACATAGATTTGGGGACACTAGCTTATTTTCTTCTCAACCTCTTCCCTCTATTTTGACCCCTTCTCATACCATGCCATCTTCCTATTTTGTTTCCTCCACCTCCATGCCTAGTATATTGACTAACATTTCTACATCTAATGGGCCTCTTCCAAGAACTACTCTTCTCAATTCTTCCACTAGATGGTAATCATGCCTCTGGTGCCACTTATTCTCATCCCTCTACTAGTACATATTTTGACACACAAGAAAATCATGATACTAGTACCTCACTTACCAAAAATTCTTATCAAACTAATACTAACACCCATAGTGGTACCCACACCAATACTACCAATTCTAATGCTTCAAATAATGGCAATAATATCAGTCAAGCATATCAAGTTATATTACAAAATATTAATTAAATGAATTATTTCCAAGCTAACAATGTCAATCAAATGATGAAAATGCAAAATCATCTTATCAATCTTCAAACTCACCCTCAATAGGTTCCATGGGGAATGCATAACCAAAATGCTCCCACACCTCCTCTTCAGGATTCCCATGGTAATAGTATCCCTAAACCTCCTCTTGTTAATATAAAAATCAAGCACCTTCAAAATGAGCCTCTTACACCTCAAATTTCTAACATTAATATATGAGGAATCACCCATACCATTACTTATAATGGGTCAAATTATCCTACTCCCCACTTAAAAACATTTGGAAGTCTATACAATGACTGGGTCAAGTTAAATACTTTTGCCACTACCAATATATTAGCAAAAAAACTTATGAGTGATGCTTTAAATTGGTACAACCAACTCAAATATCATTCCATCACTAGTTTATAAGATTTATTCAATGCTCTCATCTAAGAGTTTCAAACTAGTGACCTCCTTGAAAATATGTTAGCCCATTTTATCCATTGTAAACAACTTGAGATTAAAACTACACAAGTTTTCATCAAACATTAGAATACCTTATCTAACAAATGAGAACATAATATGGTAGATGACAAGCTTTTTCATCTATTTACCAATGTTATTTATCCCAATTTAAAATATCAGATCTTAACTCTCTCACTATGAACTTTAGAAGAAGCTATTGACCAAACAAAGCATCAAGATTTCCTCATGCATCAATTTGAGCCATCCCAATCATCAATGGGTATCAAATATTAATAAAAATAAGAATCATAATGTTATAAATGATTGTGTTACCAATTCTTATGATACCATTCATATTATTCAAGTTATTATTCCCAACTAGGCTCTAGAACAAGCTTTCGCTCCCTCCCAACCACATCACTAATCCTCATTTATCTTCAACAAATAACATCAATGTTCATAAAACTTTATCTTTAGTAGAATTATAAAAATTTATACAAGGCCTCTTTTGTGATAAATTGATCCCACCCATCCCACGAAATCTTGGTATAATCCCAATAATTTTGTTGGTTTCATGCTAGTTGGGGTCATTCTCATGAAACTTATAGGCAACTTCATAATTTAGGTATGGATTTTATTCTTAGTCTCAATTTTAACCATGATTATATCATTTATAAATGTCAACAAGCCTATGAAATTGCCTTCAAATCCCATGAAATAAAAACTAAATCTCAATCTTTGAACTAGGCTAATGCTCATTTTGCCATATGTAAAGATCCTCTTCTAAATCATTAGGATAACCAAGACAAACCTACCCCTTCTGCCAATAATGTTGATATTCTTATTGACCCAAATACTAAAGAGAATGTGGTAAATATGACCAATATGCAAAGGGTGGTTACTTTCATTTATCCTTATCCCATCCACACTCCTCAATTGTCTCACACTTTTCATGTTATCCAAGACTCTTCCCCAACTCACTTAACATATTTGGGGTAAGAAGACCTTATATATTTTTATGAACCAATTCCAATACTTCCCTTGGATAACACTTCTCATACCATTTCTACCACTCCTCCAACCTCTCTACCCTTCACCAATTATACCCAAACTTATATCAACACTTCTTCCAATTAAAAATTTCACATATTATCAACATAAATTAACATGCACTTTGGCTCCTCCTTCTGAGGACCTCCTTCAATACTATGCACCTACTTCCAATAGTCCTCTTATGGGTTATGATGCGTGGGATCTTATTATGGAACTTACTAATCTCTCATCTCAAATCTCATTTCTCAAACTTATGTGGACCTCTCCACATCACCATAATCATCTTATGCATCTTTTGTTTGAAATGAACATCCCTCACCCTCCTCTATAAGGATGTGAATCCATCTTATCTAGATAAAAAGATATAATTTTACAATAGTGCAAATAGATATCTATACACATTGATGAAACAATGGACACTTCTCTTTCCCTCAAATTCCTCATTGCTTCTATGATCCCAAATGAGATTTTGCTTCATGCAGATGATCCTCCTCTCTTTATCAATGTTCAAATTAGTGATATGCAAGTCAATCATGCCTTGATTTATGAGGGTTTAGGCACTTGTGTTGCCTATCTCAATTTTATCAAAACCTTGGATATTTTGAATGTAATCTTAAGTCCACATGTAACACATGTCAAGGCTATGACTGAAGGCAAATACCTCCCTTAGGTTGTGTGTGGCTCCCTATCACTATCTCACCTATCACCATTCATGTGAAGGTGATGATCTTCAACTTTCCTTTATCTTATAACATTTTGATTGGTAGGCCATGGACTCATCGCATGAGAGTAGTTACCTCTTTTGCTTGCCACTGCATCAATTTTCCTCATAATGGAGTAATATATAGGATTCAAGGTGACAATAAATCTTGGAAATTTAAAGAATTACTAGACCATGGCATATTCAATATTCCCACCCTTGAACCCTTTCCAAGAATTCTATTTCATGAATCTCAACATTTTAAATTTATTGTCAACTCTACTCGAGGTTATATGGTCACTCAAGCTCATCGAGAATGTATCATCTAACCTCTTGGATTCAAATGATGATGAGCATGATGAAATAAATCTCAAGATTAAAATCTCAAATCTCTTACCTCATCTCATTTCTTATCTTCCCCCTTCTCTGAAACCTCATTCTCGTTAACCACCTAGCAATGATATACCCATTATCTTAACTAAGACTCAACATTTCATTCATCACACTGCATTAGATGACAAGGTCATCCCTAAATATACAATTGATATTCATACACCTAATCATGATGATGGTTATACCTTAGATGATCCATTCTTAGGAGGCTTTATTCAAGATCATGATGCTAAAATTATTCGTTACAATTCTTTTTTCTTCAATATTTTAATATTTCTTCTAGCATTCCATCCCATATCATTCTGAATTTTAGCATTTTTCCTCTTAATTGGAGGGTAGAGATGATGTTCACACCTCTAGTTTCTTAATATCCTCATAACATTATTATTATGGATCATGTTATGATTGGTCCCTCTTGATTTTCTTGATACTAAGACCCTTCTAGCCAACTTATCCCTAAGATTCTTATAATTATCCTTTATCCTTCTGTGCATCCCTTCCCTCCCTCACCAGATCCTAGTTTGGATCCTATTCCCACTCCCTCTCTAGCTGAATCTCTTCTAGTTTTAGATCCTATCACTCTTTAAGTCAAACCTTACCCAATATATCCACCAGCCCCACCTTCCCTTGGTAATGGTTTTCTCCCTTCATCGTAGCTTGATCCTTTGCCTACCAAATGGGTTGATCATCCAGATTGTGATATTCATTAATTTTTTAGTTATTAGACTAGAGACTATTCATTATATTGGCTTTCCTTTGCTTCTATTTTTAATCCTTCTATTAGTACAGCTATAAAGTCTAATAACAAATATATTTTTTGCTTCCATGGCACATATACTCATTTATTCATAGATTGCCATAAGCTATAAAAAATATCAACACTTTGCATCCACCACTTCTTAGCCCAAAAATAAGGCTATACCTCCCACAAAAGTATTACTTGAATATATTCCCAAATATGGAGAGGTATATTGTATCTAGCACCAATGTGGTACTCATCACACTGATCATTGCCACATCCTTCAGTATCATCTCAAGGATCATCTCATGGCCATTCCTATGCCTATAACCCTTCCTCCCATAGGTCACCCTTGTAAGAAGGCTCCCCATTTTACCCCATGGATTCACCACCTATGGTTCCTTCTCCACCTACCAATTTTCCACTTGTGATTCCCTCACATGTGGATCCTCCTTCCCTAGTGGCCCCTTCTCCACCAGTGACTCCTCCACCTATGACCCATTCTCCATCAATGACCCCTTCCTCTCACATAGAGTCCACTCCAATCCCTTCTCCTGAGTATCCCCTATAAAATATCCTTGAACATCATGATCCTTTGGGTGTTCCTACATTTTCTATCAAGGATATTCGATGCAAAGTATTTTCTCAACTTTCCTTGAAGATTGATGAGACTTTAGCTGTAGTCTGAGTTCAGATTCATAGACTTATTAGATGTTATAGATAATGTGTGTTGATAAATATATCAATATTTATGAACATAAGGAAGTGTTATTTCATTTCTTTCTTCATTTGGATTGGATGTGCTCCAAATTTACATTTATCTATTGTATATCATTTAAAATTATGTTAAATTTTTGTCTATCTTATATGATGACTTTTGTTTCACACTACATGTTGCTTATGATTCCATTTTGTTCTTTATGCTCTCTTATGGATTATTTTTCATGATTACATACTTCTTCTTCATGATTTCTTTTTCTATGGTTATCTTGTTCTCTTTCATTATTATTTGCTATATTATCTTTATAAACATGGATAATTGTTATTATGATTTGGTTATATAAACCTTGCTTCCTTTAGTCATTCCTTATCTACCATGTGATCAACTAGAAAAATATTCATCTCATTATTATCTATTTTTATTGATGAATTTTGGATCTCCCTTTATTCCCATTTATTACCATTCACAAACTAAGCATACAAATGGTTGAGACTTGAGATAACATGTTGGTTCATAGTTAAGCCTAAGTGTTCTAGTTAGTCATATATTTGGATACTTATCTTCCTTTAGAATAATCCTAAATATCATTTGTGTGTATCAATTTATCTCTCATGATTGGTAATTCCAAGTCCATATGGAGGAGGAATCTTAAAATCCATAAAAATTCAAAATCCAAATCATTTAACAAAAGGCAATGATTTAAACAACATTCAAAATTTTCAAAAGTCAAATCACACTAAAATAAGTGATTTTAAGCACATATTTTTCTAATCAAAGATCAAAATCCGTATTTGAACTCATGATAGAGTCTAAGTCCATTGGGGTGCATTAGGCTAGTAGATTAGAAATGAAGAATAAACAAAAAATAAATCAGTGTTACGTACTTTCTTAGACAAGTACCCAATCTTCATAGTAGATCAATGACTTTGTAAGGGGTCATGAGGAATGGGGAACACATCTGGAAAGGTAGGTCCATTTTAATTTTCTTGTTCAAAATAAACAACATGATTTAATCTTAGTACCACACTTATTTGCCTACACAAATATGTGCCTATAGTGAACATGTATCCTTTGTATATTGATGGTCACTAGTCACTTAGTGTCTCTCTATGTCCTTTATGTACCTCATGTCTCCTAAGATATTCTCATAAGATGCATATGTTATGATTATTAAATTCCATTTTTCACTCCCTAAAACCCTAATATTTCCCTTTAATAAATATTGTTTTGTTCACTGATCACTCCCCCTATGGATTCCATTTGTGAGTTACATTGTAAGACCTTGGAAAGGACCAAGCCTTCTTTAAAAGTTACCAAATTTTCACATTACCATTCTAAACATCCCATTTTATCATATTTTCACATTTTTTCCACCCCATTGGTGTTCCCTTTGTGAGTTCTAGTTTAAGACCACAGATAGGATCTAGCCTTCCTCACAAAAATTTCTAATACCCAAGTCACAATAAAATTACATGTGTCAAAAATGAGATAAGATGTGATTGATTATGAGTTAAACATCATTGAAATGCTTCCCATCTTGATTTAGTATATTTTATGCTTACTTGATTAATATTTCACTTTTATCTTCTTATTTTCTGATTTCATGCAAGAATACAACCATTTTTTAAGTTTCTCATACCTCCCAACTTGAATTAGAGTGATTAATTTAAGACCATTTTGCCAATTTTGTTTCTCTTTTATACTTCCTAACATGATTTAGTATGATTGATTGACTTAATTGTTTTGTTTTTTTACCATTTGTATTTCACATGATTTTTATTTTATTACATTATTTTCATATTTCCCAATGTGATTTAGTGTGATTTTACTTGTTTTAATTTGGTGCCAATCTTTTTCATGGTTTAAAAACATTTTTTCCTCTTTCTTTCCACTTTTTGGTTTATTAAACTGAGTTATCTTTTGTTATTACACATTTCCCATCATGATATAGTGTGTAGTGAATTTATTTTTGATTAATTATACTTTTTCAAATCTTTTTTGCCTGTTTCTTTTTAACTATGCATGTGTACTCCATAATGATAAAAAAGAAAAAACTCCACATATACCTACTGCAACATACATAACAAAAGTAAAACACATGTGCTATAAAGAAATATATTCATGCATCAACAACCATAACCAAAATATAACTCATGAGATCAACATCCAACTATCAAAATAATCTATCTCTATACATCATGTGTTTTTATATAAAATATAAAAAAACATCACTCCATCTCTATGAATGAGTTCCATATATGCATCTAACTATCCCCTCTACATAGTACATTGTAATGAAGTGGTTTGTAATATTGACCCTGCTACCCATCCTTGTAGGTTGGCCACCTAGTCTTGTACCTATCCTAGCTAGATCATGGTAACCATGTGTGAGGCTCTCTCATAATGTAAGGACTACCAATCATATGCCTCTCCTATTATGACTCTTGTTGATGGATTCAATCCATCTTTATGTGTATATAGTTGCCTCATAGCCTCCCACACTAGTTTAAACTAGCTTGCATAATCTGGGGTAGATAGTAACACATGATCATCTAACATGGTGGGGTCATATGGTTCCAACATTCCATCCAAATTGTCATGGTATGTTGTTGTGACTAAGGACCCCATCTATTCTCCTCCATTTTAGGGTTTGTAAAAACCAAAACCTAGATATATATTAGATCACATATACATCTCAAAATCTATCTATATAAAATCATATATAACTTGTATTCTACCTTAAAGACTAATAAATCTAATATTTATTATTGATCCCAGTGTCACCAATCACCATCTCCCCATCTACTCATTTTATGAGCATGTTCTCTCTATCGACCCATTCGCTCAACACTTCATCTATGGGTCACATCCCAAGAATATAAAATACTATAGTCACCACTCATGCACACTATAAGCCTCTCTTTAGTGGTGCCTTTATTAACCAAATCTACCCTAGGTTGACTATTGGGTCATCCTACATGACAAATCTCATCTATACTTAATCATGTTGATGGTATATCCATTTATAGTATGCTTAAGGCGGCCACCACTCCTCTTATTATGTTTCCCATTGTGGTACTTGATACATCCCCATATACACATCTATGCCTTCTCCTCCTTCAGCTATCAATTGTCATGCTTGATCCATGGTCTCACACACCATGGTCTAATCTCCAATCTCTTAACTAGAACTCCTCCTCCTCCTATCCCCCTTAGATCTCTCACATGTCATTCCCAAAACATACGCACTACTATAATAGCCACTAGGTGTGGGAGTCCAAATTGTCCTAGCAAGCATTCCACTAGTTATGACTCTACCTACCAGGTATAGTGGCTTATGATCCATGCTCAAGCCATCCCTAGTACCATGGTCACCCAAATCAACTAAATAATAATAATATGTGCATAGGTATGACCCACAATCTCTCATTGTGTGACTTTATATAGTGATGACATGTGGGGCATGGCCTAAGTTACCTGGTCGTGTCTCTATCTAGCAACTCAAGGTAACTTATCATTGACCACATGGGGTAACCCAATTGGCTGATACATTTATAACCTCTCATATATCCATGTAGAGATCTATTTTTATTAGAATAGTAAATAAATAAAAATTAATTATTTTTCACCCTATTTATATTTAATAATTAAAAATTATTTACCTTTCAACAATTTACTATCATATTTCTTATTTTTCTCATATCTTTGTCTCTACTAACTCTTTTTCCAAGCCATAAAATGGTCTAGAATCCTAATGTCATAGAGAATATTTTCAACTATTATACATACATATTTCAAAAATTTAAAATTTTCACTCTTTCTTCACTAATCTCTTAGGTTCACCTAATGTTCCTCACATCATGCACCTTCACATCTCTTTCTTTATCTAAAGCACTAAGGTAAGTAAAGGTATATGTTTTTCAAATTCTATTCTTTCATTTATCTTATTTTCTCCTCATTGAACTTTATTCATCTTTATTGTTATGTGTCACTATGTTCTTTTCTCAAAGTACCATCCCATGTTGCACCTACATGACACATGATGAGCTTTAAATGGGGCATATTTATACACAATATTTTCAAACTTTATAAATTATTCATGATTTCTATCTTGTAGGATCCTATCGAGTCCCAATCTCTCTAAGTGCATGCTCTAAGGGGTGGACTAAGAAAGGGATGGGTAGACCATTAGTGCTTCATAGGCTTGTTTTCCTTTATTTCCACTTGTTACCAATCCAACTAGCTCTTAAAAACATTACCCTAAGCTTTGCCTCCTATTTTTCACCCTCATCAAGTCTTTTACCATCTTCATTAGCCCTTTCCCTAATTGAAACCCCTTTTTGGTAGTTTACATGTCTAAGTTAGCCACATCGACCTTGTATTATTATTTACAAGGTTTATTAGGAACTAGGTCAACCATGGCTAACATAGTTCATAACCCTAGTTAGTTTTTTTACAATTTTAGTACTAGGTCAACTGAGTCAACCTTTTCAACCTAACTTTTTGGAAAGGTTAGGGTTATATCCATCAATATAAACACATTCATTTTTCCATTTCTAAGAGAAGAAAAGAAGACGTAAGATATATTATGCATCTACTTTTCCACAATTCTACTTGAGGAACAAGATTAAGGTTTCATATTTTCTTTAGAGATATAGATCTTGTCTTCTAGAGAGGTCTTTTGGATTCATCGATAAGTTGTGTAACCTAGAGCTGATTTATCTTTATCATCCTTACATACCACAAAAACCTCTTATGAAACACTGTGGGAAAGGGAGAGACTGAGGTTCAATGGGTTCATCTTCAAAGGTAAGTATTCCTAACTTTGTTATTCCTTTTTAAGAGTAGATAGATATGCATTTTCACTTCTCTTCCAAGCATTATGATTTTGTATACATTGATGTGAGTATATGTCTTCTATGCATGTTTACTTTTCATTTTTATTACCTACCCCCACACTTTGTGCCATAATCTTTGGTGAACACTAGATTAGATTTTAATTACTGATTATTAGTTTAATGAATATGAAAACATATGACTTAGTTAGGGTTATTACATAGTTTTTCTCAACTAGAGGCCTTAGAACCCTCCCTAGAGATATTATTATGTTAAGAGATCCCTTAGGTAGGTCTATCAGATTCATATTGGTCATGACATTGGTTATCTAATTTATCCCCAATTAGAAGTGTAAGTAGGATCTATCTTCTCTGAGCTAGGATTGATTTGTCAATCTATTATATTTCTCATTACATAAAATTTGTTGGGATTGAATTTGTAGCAATTTGGGTTGGGTGTGGTCCTAGTCATCTTCATTGCTAGATGCCTTTACTTCTTAGCCTATGGTTGATGTAAAGAACTTTTTGAACAATATTTGGAGGGTGAGCCCAACTATTCTCATTTAGATGATTTGGCATGAGAGAAATCAAATATTTTTTAAATGTAAAGAGAGGCCACCTTCAATAATTTTGAAGGATGCAGAGGTTTATATTCAATAGGTGGTCTTAGATTAGGTTTAGTGCAAACAAGGATATTTATCAAGTTGGGATATGAGGATGAGTGGGAGATATAATTTAGTGATCATCCCCCCTGTTAATGGGTCAATCATAAATGGAAATGGAAAAATAAAAAAAAACAATAGGGCTAGTATGACTTGGCAAGCACCACTACTGGGGTGGTTCAAACTTAATTTTGATAGAGATTATTGAGGAAATCTAGGTGCATCTAGGGCACATTGTGTGATCAAGGATTGAAGTGGGTCTCTCATTAGAGCAAATTCTATTAAATTGTTGAATGGGACCAATAATGAGGATGAAGCCGAAGACTTGGTGGTAGGTATTGATTTAACACTTGAGTGTGGTGTGTCCAATTTGAAAATTAAAGGTGATTCTCAAGTAGTAATTCAAGCCTTGTCAAAATTAAGGGTTAAATGTTGGAATCTAAAAATAATCCTTGAGAAATTGTGGGGTGATGTTTATAAATTTCATAATTGGAAGTGTTTGCATTGCTATAGGGAGGCCAAATAAATGGTCAATTTGTTGACTAATGTTGAGAGTGAGAAAAATGAAGTTAGATGGGAGGATAATTTAAGGAAAGTGTGGGAAGATTTCAATGAAGTGGTAAATTTCAATTTTCAAGTGACATTTGAAACATGCTTATGTGTGTGTAAAATGTAAGGGTGTCATGCTATGATGATCTACCCTTTATTTTCACTCATTGGGTTTTTGTGGATTGTCCATTTGATTACCATTCTAATTGGAGTCCATTGATGATGGTTCACTTTTTTAATGCTTTGGTATTTTAAAAAAAAATCTCATGCCTTGATTTTTGAAATGAAGGGTTTGGGTATTGGTGTAATGAAGTAGAGTTATGTTGAGTCTTTGGCTTTGCCTATGGTTTTAGGGTGTGGGAGAAAGTTATAAATTGATTGTCAAGCCATGTTTTGATGGTGTGGTTGAAACATATTTTTTGGACTCCCACTTTGGATGTGGCCAAATCTATCCTAAAAATGCCTAAGGTGGTGGGTTAATTTGGAGGTGGCCTTTATGTTTGTTTCAAATATTATGTTGATCATCTCTAGCACATAAAATGTGATGGAATTGGTCAAATTTTTTATGGACTTATAATTTTAGGTGGATGTATTGGTGTAATTGGCATATTTTTCAAGTGGGCATTATGATCCTCTCCCCTTATATAGAAAGGATGGCTTGGGTTTCATCCCTTTGGAATTTTTAGGGAGTTAGAGACTCAATTTTTTGCATTTATGTATCTAGATGAAGAACTAAAGTCAATTAGATTAGAGGAAAAGGAGGTGATTAAGGAGGTAGTTCTATTAGACATTGAATCTATCAAGGCTTTTCTACTGGATTTTGTAGTGTGTAAAGACACTTGAAGGTCTAAGGATTGGGTTACAACTGTGAAATTTCTATCTTAGGTATTTTTATAAGGTATATTCCCTTATCTAATTTAGGTTTCATAGGAATTGAAGGGGATGAAGATCTCATATAAATGAGGTTATTTGGATGTGGTGCAACATAAAGCTTTAGGATAACAATGATAAGCTAAAGGATAAAGAGATGGCAATGGTATCTTTAGTTGGTGGTGCAGGTCAATCATTTGGTGAAGTAGGTTCTTATTCTTAGTTAGGGATTCAATAATTATGAGAAGATGAAGTGGATTATCATAGTGGGGGTGGGTTGTTCTTTGAGTTAGTGAATATATCAAACTAAGGCTAATTTCTAGTCTTTTTTGATCATCTGGTCATGTTTTAGGGGATGTCTGATTTTTAGTTGATAGTTTTTTGTAATCATAAATAATAATCAATACAATAGTGTTTTTTTATATTTTTTGGTGGTGTTTTGGTTTTTGTGTGGTCATATGCCCTATTGGAAAATTTTCCCTCAATTTAGGTCAATGGTTTTCTCCTTATATTTATTGGGTAGGGGACCCTCCAATTGTGAAATATATATAAAAAAAATAGTTTAGGGAACCCAACATGTGGTCAAAATATTATCCAATGAATCAATAATAACTCTATTTATGACATCTTTTAATGTAACTAATTTAGTCCACCTAGTGAAATAGTATGTGAAACCTGAAATGAATTTATATCCAACACCATGGGGTGCTTGTGTGTGTGTGGGGGGGGGGGGTTCATAACACTGATGAAATATAAACCCCATTGAGAGAAGGGATTATCTGCTATTACTAAGTTAAACATTAGAGGAATATTTATTTTTCTCCTAATATGGAACCAACATTCTTTGCATTTGCTTACCCACTAGGAGGCTTCAAATAACATTGTTGGCTAGTAATAATCAACCTTCATGATCTTTGTTGCTATTGTCCATGGAGAATAGTGACCTCCTAATAGCCCCTGGTGGAAATTTCCTAGTAGATACACTACCTTGTTGGGCTCAATGCAATACATATTACCTATTCATAGTTTTAAAAAAAAAATCCCATTTAAAAAATATTAGATGTTAAATAGAATATAAAACTCCTTTGAGTTGAATTTAATCCAAAGGAGAACATTCCATTTTTATATACCTAGTGAAACTTAGCATCTATTTTTCTTATTTTGGATTAGGATGTCATAAAATAGTCAAAAACTATAGATAATCATATTATTTACAATATAGAAATAAAGTACTAATATGAATTGAAATTGATATTATAGATAATGCACTTAGAATATTTGGAAATAAAAAATAAAGAGGGTATATATGTACTTATCTTATTCTAATGTTTTGTCACTTACAAAATATATCTTAATATCATAAAATGATTTGTATGTGCATAGATAAAAAAATAGTTTGAGATCCTACTTGGACACTGCTAGTAAAGTCTAACATTTGTGGTAATCAATACTATCTAGGATCTATAGAAGTGTTTGGGTATGATGTGGAACATGTAGTTCTCCCACTTATGTGTGTGTGCAACATTGTTGTCAATCTATAATGTAATGAAATGTTTGTATTTTGACACTTGGCACAATACAACTTTGAATTTCATGTGTATTTAGACATAGTTTTTGGACTACTCCCTTAGGGGGTTTTATATATATATATATACCTTTGTGATGATTTATCAAGAGAGTGGTAATTGATTTCTTAAGTTTTTAATGACATGCTAAGATGAATGATAGGTGAGTAAATTAGAGGATTGATTTATATATATAGTTGACTCTTAATTATTTCCTATTATGGTTGATGCATGAAACATATTTAGGCCAACCTAATGAAGACTTCCCAATTAAAAAAATAAATGTTGACTAGTCTTAGATAGTTTTGTAAGAGGTAAACAACTATATTAGTTGCAACTATCTATATATTACCTTTACTATCGTATGAGTGTAAATCAATGATTTTCGATATGGATATAGTCTTTAAGATTAATGTTCTTATACAGACCAAGTTGATCCTAAATATGAGTATCTAGAAAGTAGATTTTGCCAAGACAAACAAGTGGGTAGTTGAATATAAGGAAAGTGTTCACTAGATTCAAATATATTCATAATGTGAAAGTATGTAAAAGTGTGTCAGAATTAAATTAAGTTGAATTAACCTAATCTAGCCAAAAAAGATAATTAAATTTTTTAAATAGTATGTCTCCCATAATCTACCTTAGATGTAAACTATCTATTTATCATGGTATGAATCTCATAGACAAACCCATTGTATGCCTCCATTTGAATATGAGAGATGAAGCCCAGGAATCACTCATCTCAAAATATATATTTATGTGCAACATGATAAAATATGTCATCATAGAAATATTGTATCATTCAATCATGTATGAAATAGTAATCCAAGGCACTGGACATATAAGTGTCAATTTCTAGTAGATATATTAATTAAACATGTAGTGATAAAAGTTAAAATAGATGCATGATCAAAATAATTACATCACACACAATATAAGTATAGATGATATAGATCACAACACCAAAATATTTGTAATAGTCATATATGTGACCACATAAATACACATAATATCATGATCAAGAAACACATAAGCATACAAGTCATGACATGACTCTAACCTGACATAAACACAACATGGGCATGATTTAGACTAGAGGATCCTCTAATAAAAATGACACACAATATGATAAGACATAATCAATGTGCCTCTAAAAAACTTAACATAACACACACTAATGATCAAGTAATGAACTAAAAATCAACTATCAAGCATGAATAGAGAAATAAATGTTAGTCTACATAATCAATCAATTTCATCATCCAATATATCTAACCACAATATCAATAGGAAATAACATTCTAAAAAATATGATAAACATAAATTCATGTATAAAAGTCTACTATGATCAATGGACCAATATAGAAATATAACATAAGAATGTATGAAGATGTCCTCACTATAAGTGTAGTCACTAAATTAGAATTTAATGCTAAAATAATGCACTTATGACCACTCCTTATACACACTTAGCTTATGCTCAAATCCATGGTTTCAAATCACTATTCCTCTAATTTTATACAGGTGACCTCTATCTTTAGGATACTCTAATATTGAATATTCCTATTCTTCATTCCAAGCAACCTATACTCACAATTGAACTTATTCACACTTCTAGATTAGTTATCTTTGCTCCTTAGATAAAACCACTCCTTTCAAATAATCTTTCTAGTTGGTAGTGACTAAATCCACTGATTTCATCCTAATACAAATTAAATACCAAATTCCAAAATTCAAAATCATCTAACAGGGCATTTTGCATGTTTCATAAGGCCCATTTGAATAAATCTAAAAAAGATCATTGTATAAACACATTTTATAATCAGTTGTTATCTAGATGGAAAAAAGGCTACCACTATTGTAAATTCTAGAATTATCTAACTGCACATTGATAGAAAATCATCTATTCTTCCCAATTCTAAGTTAATACAGTTCAAGTATCACTTCCTTTGGTTTAAATACAAAAATAAGGTCACAAGTCATTGTTCAAGCACATAGTTACACCAATATTGCACCAACATATAACATGTCACCATTATTTCACACACACCATTAGAGCATGTGATAAATATATGTATTTTTATCCCTCTTCAAAGTATTGGTATGTAGGTAGTGCTCAACACATGGGGTGTTGAGGTCAAGTAAAACTTCAACCACCTAACACCTTTTCCCCCATTTATTACATTTCTCCCTCTTGTTCATTGAACTAGGGTTGAAGTGACGAATAGGGAAAATAACATCTTCAAAAGTGAACAAAAAAATGATCATACACACAAGACCTACAAGTGAATGCATATCTAAAAGAATTCACAATAAGGTAAAACACTCTAAAGACACTGACACATCCTATAGATAATAATGCATGCTGACATAGTTCAAATAGCATGGACTTGTCCCAAAATAATGCAAATACCTATTCCTAATTCACAGGACCATCACACAACACTTTAGTCACTTTTATATTCATTATTGCAGTCCTTTAGATCTAAGTTCCACTTAATTCATCTCTTTCTTAGTACTTTTTCATTTAGGATGTTCATAAAAATAGTAAGTTCCAAATTAGTCATGTATATTTATTGTATATCTTATGCATTTTGATTTACTTGGTAGTTTTTCATAATTAGATTAATACTTTATTAGTATCCAATTTTTATAAAACATATTGGTGAATCTATATATTTATGAATATTTGAAAACCCTAACCATTCATGTTGCTAGGGTTTTTTCCTTCTTTTTATTATATTCAATTGTTGTGTCAGGGCTTTCAGATTTAGTAAATTCATTATTAAAAATAATATTTCAAGTTTGTATTTCATATTTTATGCAACTTTAGAAATTTATTTATACCTCTATAAGGATAAATTATAGACTAAGTGATACTTAATTTGATCATTCTGAGATTTATTTTGATAAGGCACATAATATGGATAAGAGCAAGGGTATATCAAGATCTTATGATGTAGTATCATCACTCCATATAATAAATTTTGGATTTTATTCATTGTTTTGAGTATTATGGGGGTATTATTATCCTCTAATATCATTTAAGAGTAATTTTTAGGTATTATGTGTTTATAAAATTTGAATTTGAGCCCTTTAGGCATTTTCCTACCCAAATGCCAAATTCAAAATTTTGAATTTCTTTCTATAGTTTTGAGGTATTAATCATGATATTGGTAGGTTAAAAAGTTATATGTTGGTTTTTTTAGGTGTATTAAATTTTTTAGGATGTTTCTTAGTGTTTGGACACTTTGTGGTCTTATATGTTATGTTCAAACTTTTGTAACATTCAAGAATGCAACTTGTTCATGCATAAACCTACGTTGGAGGTGAACAAGATTAAAATAGATATTTAATAGGGACTTAAATTGAATTAAGTGGATAAAAATATTCATTATTAAATGACAAAATAAGGTTTTAATTTTAATAAATAGAGATATAAGATCAAAATTTACAAAGGAAGGTTGTACATCTCTATTTTTTGTGTATGATTATTTTGAGATCAAGGATGTTCATGAATGAAAAAAGCTTTTGAAGACTATTGTGAATATAATTGATATTATTTGTAAGTTTTTATAATTATCTATATTTATTTATTGATTTTTTTTTAAATTATTTATCTATAGGTGAGAGAGAGAGAGACATTCAGGTCTTAAGAATCCTATATATGTTACAATAAAGTTTTAAGTGATTTGAAAGGTCTCTTTTGCTTATTTTCAAACACTCCAATGATTGAAATGGTATTTTTAGGGTTTTTATTAGTTTAATTATATTTTTTGAATGCATATTAAAATATTTTTAATGTTAAATCTCATTCTAAACTCAAATTTTGTTTACACAGTCCTGTAACCCTACATTTTGAGTATAGTCAAGGTTAAAATTTCAAATTTCTAGTCTATTTGTAAATGAATAGTTTGTTACTAAAAATCAAAAACTTGTAAAAGGTTGTAAAATATCATATTAAATAGGTTTTAGTCCTTGAAAAACATATTTTCACTTGATAACATCAAACTTTCACCTCCTGGCCTGTGTAGAAACCTTACTTAGGGTTTTTGACTATTTTATGGTTTGACTATCTAGACATTATTTTAGACCTTAAAATTTTACCTAGAGATTTATTTTTATGTAATTAAAGTGAATAAAGTGTTTTTTTATAGTATTTTTATGTGTGGGGAATTTTTGAGCTATAACTTAGCTTTACAATCTAGGAGACCCAATTGAGGCCTAGTTTGGAGAAGGTCAAGTTAAATTAATCCATCTACCTTAAGAGTTGGATCATAAAAATTTGTATACCATAAATGGGTATTTAAAAATATAATTTATTTATCTTTAACAATTTTGTACTTATCAAACCAACTAAAAAAATGCTTAAAGAAGGCTACAAAGAAAGAAAGAAATTTGAGATAACTTGTGTCTTATTTTGGTTAACTCTCTCCCTCTACATCAAGTTGGTATCAAAATAGGTTGGGTACTTGAATGAGTCTTAAAGGAGGTTTAAATTCTTAAGGATAAGGGTGAATTTATTGTTGTTGGTTAGTTTCAGTGAAGAAGCTAGAATGCCACCTAGGAGGAACCCAAGAGGAGGTGGAAAAGTAGGTATTTAGATGGGATATGAAATATTGGAGGAGTTAAGAAACCTAAGAGTTATTTTTTATGCAAGGTTTATAGTAGCAGAGACAATTAAAAGAAGAGGAGTGGTAATAGGGGATGTTAATGATAGGGAATAATAACCATAATCACTAGAAGAATAAAAAGAAGTAGAGTGAGAGGAAGAAGGAATTGATAGGCTATTAAAGGTAGTCATGGGATAGGTGTCTAAACACAAAATATAAATACCACTTATGAAATAAGCCTAGATAGAGAATAGCTCATTGAATAAATTATAGATTTGGATAAGTATTCTTAATATGAGGGTGTACTAGATGAGAGCAACGTAAATTTTACTTAAACCAAGCTAAGAAGACATGCAACCCTATGGTGAGACTATGTGCAGGATAAAAGGAAAAATAAAGGTAAGGCCAAGATATAATCTTGGAAAAGGATGGTATCTAAATTGAAGGAAAAATTATTGTCTATTGATTATCACACTACATTTTTCAAGAAGTTATATAATTTGAATAAAAAGGAGATGGGTGTTAAGGAATATACTAAATAATTTTACAAGTTGACAATCAGATCAGGTCATGTGGAAGAAGATATGGAGAAGATAGCTAGGTATCTCATTGGGATAAGATACAACTTTTAGGATGAAATCAATTTATTAAGTCCAAGAACACCTTAAGAGTGTTACTAATATGCCTTAAAATTAGAAGACAAGCTAAATATAAGACAAACATAATAAAATAGGTGTAGGGTAGAACTTATAGAGGTATAGGTCAACAAGAATGAATAAAAACATCACAAATAACTAATTAAAAAACTAGTACATCTCAAGAACATGCATCTAATTTAAGAGGTGGATTTATAGAAAGGAGACCATACTTTAGAGGAGGACACATACAATGAGGTAGAGGCTCAAGTGGATTCACTAGTACGTGTTTTAAATGTAATAAGTTTGCTGGTCATAAGTTTTGTTAATGTGTAGAGAATGCACAAGCTAGTAGATATATAAATTAAAATAGAAACCAAATATTTCAAGAAAAAGAAGAGAGTGTGGATTCTCCATCTCATGTTGAGGAACTAGGAGTAGGTGAATTTTTGTTGATGAGAAGGGTGTTGATCAAACCACCTAATATTAGGAATATATAACATAGAGTAATATTAATGAAATAAATACATAAATAAAATACAAAAAATACAATATAATAGAGACATAAATTTAACATGGTTCACCCAATATGGGTTATGTCCACACACAAATAACCACTTCTTCTCTTATTCAGTATAACAAATGAAGGGATAAATCTGTAATACATCCACTACAATCTCCTCTTCATTAACACATAGTGTGCCTCCATGATTACAATGCCCTCATATCAAAGGAAGGTTATATATTAAGGAAAAAATTCACCAACATAATTTATACCATTAGATCTGCAACTTAATAGTGAACAATCTAGATTTACTATGAAATTAAAATATTTCACAAAATTTTGCTTCAAACCCCATGGTGACCATAGTGGGGGGCATTTCCCCCACACACCCCCCTATTGGGAATTGGGCATTCTAATAAGATTAGGCTCTACCATCCAACACCTGAGGAGAACGAGCCTTCCCAAAGGAAGACTCTATTTAAGATAACATGTAAATGTCAAGGTAAGTGTTACAAATTAATCATTGATTTTGGTAGCATAGATAATCTAATAGAAATAGGGATGGTTAAAAAACTTGGCTTGAATAGGATACCACATCCAAACCCATACAAGGTATCATGGATACAAAAAGGGTAGCAAGTTCTTGTAAATGAGCAATGTTGTGTAGAATTTTAGATTGAAGGCTATAAAGATAAGGTATTATGTGACATAATGCCAATAGATGTGTGCCATGTGATCTTAGGAAGGCCTTGGAAATAGGATAGGAAAACTAATAATTATTTTAGAAAGAATGTATATACCTTATAAAATTATCATATAAGCCATACATTATTGCCTCTCAAAGAATAAGACCATGGATAAAGAACCAATGCAAGTCTCATGATGGTAAGTGTGAAAGAGTTATTTTACACTATAAAAGAAGAAAAATTGGGCTTTGGAGCCATGATCAAACCAAGGAATATTTTAATAGCCACTAAGCTAAATGATTTAACTAAAGAGGTATAAAATATGTTGGAAGAGTATGTTGATATAGTGGTGGATGAGCTACGTAATGAGATGCCACCTATTAGGAGCATAAATCTTCAATTGAATTTATACCAAGTGCTAGTTTTCCTAATGAATTTGCCTAAAATATGACTCCATAAGAGAGTTAAGAAATCAATAATAAAATACAAGACCTCTTGAATAATGGATTGATCAAAGAAATCCTCAACCCATGTGTAGTACCAATTATACTAGTTCCCAAGAAAGAAGGTGATTGGAAAATGTGCATAGATGCAGGAGAAATCAATAAGATAACCATAAGGTATAGATTTCCCCTTACAATAATTTAGGTTTGATGGATTGTTTGGGTGTTATAACTAATTTTCTAATATAGATCTTAAGAGTGGTTATCACTAGATAAAAATAAGAGAAGGAGATGAATAGAAGACTACCTTTAAGATAAATAAGGGGTTGTATGCATGGCTTGTCATGCCATTTGGTATTACTAATGCCCCTAGTACATTAATGAAAATCATGAATGAGGTCTTAAATAATTTCATTAGTAAGTTTGTGATTATATATCTAAATGACATCTTGATTTACAACCCTAGTAAAGATGAGTATATTCAATATTTGAGAATGGTTATGCAAATATTACATAAGGAGAGGTTGTTGATTAACCTCAAAAAATATATGTTCATGAAGATAGAGCTTGTTTACCTTGGTTTTTTCATCTCTCAAGGTGTTTTGAACATGGATAAAGACAAGGTAAAGGCCATCATTGAGTGTCCAACTCTAAGGACAACCTATGAGGTAATAAGCTTTCATGGATTAGCTAGATTCTATAGGAAATTTATTATAAATTTTAATGGAATTTATGCAACCAATATTATAATATTAGAGGGGATAAAAAGAGGATTGTATGGATTGGTATAGCTGAGAGAAATTTTTAGTTTTTTAAGAAAATAATAATAGAACAACAAGTGTTGGCAATTCTTGATTTTAACAAGGTGTTTCAAGTTGAGTGTGATGTAAGTGGAGTAGCCATTAGAGCTATCATAATTCAAGAGGGAAGACCTTTAGCTTAATTTAGTGAGAATTTAAAAAAGGCTAAGAAATGGTATTCAACTTATGATATTGAGTTCTTTGTCATGGTTCAAGCCTTGAGGAAGTAGATACACTACTTAATGCAAAGGAGTTTGTTATCTTCATAGATAACCATGGACTTTAGTTCATAACCATATAACACAATCTTATTAAAAGGAACATGAAGTGGGTGGAGTACTTGAAAAACTTCAAATTTGTAATAAATCATAATAAAGGACATACAAATAAGTTAGCACATGCTCTAAATAGGAGGACTTTGCTTATTAGTGAAATTCAACTTAAGAGTGGAGGAATAAAGTCACTTAAAGATTTATATGAAACCGATTTATATTTTTAAGATGAATATAAATCTTGAAAGTAGCTTACTATAAGAAATAAAGAGCCTTAAATTGAGTATATGAATCAAGATGGTTTGTTATTCAAAAGAGTTCATCTTTGTGTGCCAAGGATTCAATGAGAGAAAATTTATTCAAGAAGAAACATAGTGGAAGTTTGGTAGGTCACTTTGGTCTTAATAAGATCTTAAATCAACTTAGTAATCACTACTATTTTCCTAGGATGCATAAAAATGTGAATTTTTTTATGGAAAGGTGTAAAGTTAATATGCAAAGGGGAAAAGCACTAATGCATGCCTATACCAACCCTTACCAATACCAAATAGGCCTTAGGACTCCATTGGCATGGACTTTGTCATGGGGTTTATAAGAACTCAAAGAGGGCATGCTTTTATTTTTTTTGTTGTGGACATATTTTCCAAGATGGCCCATTTTATACCTTGTAATATAACTAATGATGCTACTCATGTGGCCAATGTGTCCTTCAAGGAGGTGGTTAGACTACATAGTATACCATTGAGCATTGAATCAAATAGAGATACAAGTTTGTAGGACACTTTTGAAAATCTTGTGGAAGAATCTAGGAAAAAAATTTAACTTTAGATTAACTTATCATCCTCAAACATATGGCCAAAATGAGGTTGTCAATATAATTTTGGGTAACTTTCTAAGAGGTTTGACAAAGGATAGTCCTAAGCAATGGGAATTGGTATTGCCTCAAACAGATTTCGATTATAATGACTCACCCAATATGAGAATAGGAAAGAGTTAATTTCAATTGGTGTATGGTATACACCAAAGGGAGTATTTGAGTTCGTACATTCAATAAAAATGGAGAAAATAAGTGCTAGGGGAGAAGCATTTTCCATTGCCATGTAAGAGATGCATGAACAAGTGAAGACATAATTAGAGTTAAGTGTTGCAAAGTAAAAAATACATGCTGATTTTAGGAGGAAAGAGGTTATTTTTCATATTAGAGATATGGTGTTAGCTCACTTGAGGAAGAAAAGGATTCTAAAAAGTGAGTATAACAAACTAAAGATGATGAATATTGGCCCATATAAGGTCATAAAGAAGTTTTATAACAATTATTATGAGATAGAGTTGCCTAGTGGAATAGGGATATATCTTATCAAATGTTATAGAATAATATCTATACAAAGAAGGATATTTTTAGGATTAACTATTTGGAAGTCAAGACACAATAATCCAAGAGTGGGCATATCAGTTGCCACAAGTAAAGCAAGATGAACTTGAGCTTATTTTGGACAAGAAAGTTATAAATATAATACGAGGTAAAGAGTAATATCATTAATTTTTTAAGTGTAAAAATCATCCTATAGAGGATTCCACTTGGATGACAAAAATATATATCATCAAGTATGGAGGTACTCTTACCTCATAGTTCATGAGTCAATTTCTTGTTCATAGGGAATATGATGCAGGAAAACCACTTCATATGATAAATTTTAGATTTTTTTCATTATTTTTGAGTAATTTTGGGTCTTATTAGTCTCTAATATCATGTAGGAGTTATTTATAGGTCTTACGTGTTCATAAAATTTGAGTTCAAACCCTTTAGGTATTTTCCTGCCAAAATGCCAAATTCAAAATTTTGAATTTCTTTTTATAGTTTTAAGGTATTAATAATGATTTTGGTAGGTTAAAAATATATATATTGATTTTTTTAGGTTTATTAAATGTGTTAGTATTTTTATTAGTGTTTGGCCACTTTTTTGGTCTTATGTATTATGTTCAAACTTTTGTAATGTCCAAGAATGCAACTTGTTCATGCATAAGCCTACATTAGAGGCAAGCAAGATTCAGTTAGATATTTTATAGGGAGTTAAATTGCATGAAGGGGATATAAATATTAATTAATCAATTAAATATTAAAGGTTTATCTATTATAAATAGAGAGAGAATATCAAAATTTGTGAAGGACAACTATACATCACAGTTTTCTGTGTATGATTGTTTTGAGATCAAGGATGTTCATGAATGAAAGAAGCTTTTGACGACTATTATGAATGAATTTGAGATTATTTTTAAATTTTTATACTTATATATATTTATTTATTGGTTTTTTTTAAATTGGATCATTGATCTATAGGTGTGTGAGAGAGACATTCAGGGCTTAAGAATCATGTGTATGTTATAGTCAAGTTTCAAGTGATTTGAAAGGTATCTTTTGCTTATTTTCAAACATTTTAATTATTGAAAGGGTGTTTTAAGGTTTTAATTATGTTAATTAAATGTTTTTAATTATTAAAAAAACTCTTTTAAAATTTTAATCCCATTCCAAACTCAAACTCTATTTACACAGTCTAGTAACCCTACATTCTGAGTACAATCAAGGTTGGAATTTCAAATTTTGAGTCTATTTACGATTGAAATATTTTTTTATTAAAACTCAAAAAGTTTTAAAATGTTTGAAAAGAACATATTAAATATTTTTTAGTCCTTGAAACACACATTTTCACTTCATAACATCAAACTTTCACCTATCATCCTTTGTAGAAACCTTGCTTAGGGTTTTTTTTACCATTTTATGGTTTGACTATCTAGTCATTATTTTAGACCTTCAAATTTTACCTAGATATTTATTTTAATGTCCATAAATTTAATTAAGTGTTTTATTGGATTCTTGGCATGTGTTGGTAATTTTGGATCCATAACTCAGTTTTATAGTCTAAGAGACCTAATTGAGGCCTAATTTAGAGAAGGTCAAGTTGAGTTAATGCATCTAACTTAGGTATTGGATCATAAATTTTTTTAGGGAGTTGTATTCCCTTAATGGGTATCTAAAAATATAATTTTTTTGTCCTGAACCCTTGTTTACTTATCAAAATAGCTAAAAATTTATTGTAGGAGGATTAGAAGGAAAAAGGCAATTTAAGCTAACTTGTATCTTGTTCTGGTTAACTCTCTCCTTTTGCATCATATTCAATTAATAATGAAAAAGTTTAATGTATATAATTACATGAAAATATTTTATATCACGAATAATATAATTAGGACAACATTGACTCTCAAGATAAGCATCAAAATGTAGTTCTACCTATAAATGACGAATTACCAAAGCCTAATAAACTACAAGTTATTAATAATTTTAAGAAAACAATTTGTGAACAACCTGAATATTGTCATAAGATATTGAAAATTATTTTGGAAATAAAAGGTGCAATCATGGCTCAATCATCTAAGATATTTGCTACTATGGATTCCTTACCTATGTTTGCTTCATGAAATAAAACTTTTATAACAACATCTACTATGAGGGAAACTCAAGGGTTTCAGTAGATTAACATGCCATATACTCTTCGATACTCTTTCCACCACCTAGAACACATTATATTCTTGATGTACAATCCCTTATGTATAACATTGTATCTTTATAGATTAAAGTGTTATATTTGGAAAAAGGTTCTTCAAAACCTAATCAAATACTTGACTCCTAGACTTTACTGCATACTCCATTAGTCTAGCATATTTTAGCCTATCATTTACCACTTAGTTTTTTAATACCTAATTTTACATTATGTGATGGAAAAGGTGATGTTGAGTAATATTTGAGAGTATTTCATGTAGCATGTTTGGACTATGCATACAATGATAGGTTGTTGACCAAGTTGTTTCCTAGTGGTTTAAAATAATATGCTCTAATATGGTTTTATGATTAACCATATTAGTTAATTAATGAATTTGATCATTTGGAAAAAAATTTCATTGCACATTTCTCAATTATCATAAGTGAAAATATTTCACATTCTCACATTTCTTATCTCAAACAAGAATCCAACGAGCCTATCACAAATTATGCATTATAATATAAGACCATGCTATCCACAATGATGAATCCTATGAGAGATAATGAATTACAATATATATTCAAACAAATTTTGCTTCCACATCTACATGAATCTATTTTGTTTTATAAGTTTCTATCATTCACTAATTGATGTCACATAATTAAGGAAAGAGAGGTTAAGTTATTGGAAATTAATAAGCTAAAGTATGTTACCAAACTAGTAGATATAATATAGATAATATGAGTAATCCATCATAAAGGGTGAAGTCAAGTGAAAGTAAGAGTGATAAAAATTAATAATTATTGTAGTTTTAGAATCTACTCCATGTATTATGTTATCCACTCCTCCAAGGATATAGTTTACCAACTTTCTAGAAACTCCATACAAGGTGTTACAAAAAACATTGGAATGTCACCTCATATCACTCCAATTAAATATTTTGATGTGAGTAAACTATTCCAAAAGGATTTGATCAAAATTATTTTTTTGAATTTCATATAACACTAATGTATACCACTAACAAATGCATTGGTTTGAGACTTCAGATACATGATTTGATATATGATAACATCATTGTTTTGGGTACATATATTGACAATACAAATACACAACCAAGTGAGAGTATAAAAATTAATATATTCAATGATTCTTTCTCTAATCATATAGGTCAATAAATTACATATAAATCAGAAGTGCATTACACATAATGCACTCCATCCTCTAGCTTCTTATCACCCTCATACAGAGGCACATCCTTTGAATGAAATTATTGGTACATATTATGTTTTAGTACCATCTAAACTATTTATTACATTCTTAGAACATGAGATACTCAATGATGATTTTTATTTTGTAATATTTTTTCATTCAATATTACATTGATCATCAACCTACACAAAGTGTCATGGTTGATAATGTTTCAAGTGTGAATATGTACACTATCACACTTCTATCTCATTTTGGATACAAATATAACCATATAATTCATAAAAAAATTAATAATAAATGGATTTAATAGCCATTTTAAAATTTATAATGGTGATATCACATTAATTCTATAAGTTGGTCCAACACATGACCAAAAGGTTTATAGTGGTACCTAGTGTAGGAGTCTTTAATTTTTTATCGGGATGTCCTTAGATTTAGTAGTTTTTAACAATACCTTTTACAGTAAATAGATGTTTGAAATGAATTTTTGATAATGAGGTTATAATAGTTCTTGGTATTATATATGAATACCTCCTCCAACTAAAGGTTATTATTCTTACACATTAGATATTAATTGAGCAAACTAAAAAGGTTCAACTTACATAGAGCATTCAAAATAAGGTGGTAAAATTTCCAAGGAGACCTATCCTTGAAAAGACATTAAATTAGAGATTTTTTAAAAAATATATTTTAGAAATATAATTTACACTCCAACATGTCCTAGATTGGTAATATATAACATTAAGAGTGTTACAAAAATAACTCTAACATAGAGTTATTATAAGCCACAATGAGTTCCAAAGTATTCTAAAGCTTACCATGATAAGTAATATACAAAACATATCAAAAATTATCATCATGCCTATGAAACTAATGATACAAATCCATATCAATTTTTGGATTTTGAGTTCATAACAATTATTTCATAGTGGTATGATACTTTCCATAATCTACCTTAGATGTGAACTATTTGTTTATTATGTCCTGAATCTCATAAACAAACCCATTGTATCCCCCTATTTGATATGAGTGATGAATCTTAAAAATCACTCATCTCAAAAGAAAGATTTATGCACAACATGATAATATATGTCATCATATAAATATTTATTATTCAATCATGTATGAAATAGTTAATCCAAGGTAATAGACATATAAGTGTCAATTTTTTTTAGAGATATCAGTTAAGCATGTAGTGATAAGAGTTGTATTAGATGCATGATCAAAATCATGTTATCACACATAATATAAGTATAAATTATAGATACCATGAAAATAAGATCATAGTAATAGTCATACATGTGACCACACACATGCACACAATATCATGACCAATAAACACACAAATATACAAGACATGACATGACTCTAGTTTGACATGGACATGACATGGCCATGATTCGAACTAGAGGATCCTTTGATACAAATGACACACACCATGATAAGACATAATCAATGCACCCATAACAACTTAAAATGCATTAATGATCAAGTAATGTCCTAAACATAAAATATCAAACATGGAGTTATCAAGAAATCTTAGTCTACATAATCAATCAATCTCATCATCCAATATAGCGAAGCACAATATTGTTGTGAAATAACACTCTATAAAATATGGAAAATATAAATTCATATATAATAGTCTACTATGATCAATGGATCAATATATAACATGAGAATGTATGAATATGCCCTCAATATAGGTGTAATCTCTAAAATTATCTTTTAATGCTAAAACTATGCACTTGTGACCACTCCTTATACACACTTAGCCTATGTTAAAATCTATGGTTTCAAACCAATAATCTTTTACTTCTACATAGATGACCTCTATCCTTAAGCAACTCTAATACTAAATATCCATATTCCTCATTCCAAGTAGCCTATACTCACAACTAGACTTATTCACACTTATAGTTTAGTTGTCTCTACTCCAAGAAAATTTCTCCTTTAGGACAATCCACTTGTGCATAGAATCTGAATCCATCAGTTTCATCCTATTTTCAATTATGGATAATTTTAAAAATTCAAATTCATCTAATGGATCATTATGCACATTTCATAAGATGCATTCAAATAAATATGAAAAATACCACTATATATACACATTTTATATTCATTTATTATCTTGGTGGAAAAAAGGTTATCACTATTGTAAATTATAGAATTATCTAACCACACATTGAGAAGAAAGCACCTATTCTTCCCAATTCTTAGTCCATACAGTTCAATTATCCCTTAGCTAGGTCTATATATAAAAATAAGGTCATAAGTCCTTGTTCAAGCACATTGTTACACCAAGATTACACTAGCATATAATAATTTACCATTATTTCACACAAACCATCATATCATGGCAGAACTACATGGAGGTTTATCCCTCTTTAGATTATTGGTATATAGGTAGTGCTCAACACATGGGGTGTTAAGGTCAAACACAAATTCAACCCCAAACCATTTCCCACATTTATTTTTTTTCCCCCTCTTTTTCATTGAGCTTAGGTTGGAGTGAATAAAAATACAATAAACTCTTGTAGTGAATCAAATGAATTTGATCATACATTCAAGACCTACAAGCAAATTCACATCTAACAAAATTTCATAAAGGGAAGAAACCCTAAAGGAAATTGGTACACCCTATAAATAATTGTGGATGTTAACATGGCCCAAATATCACAACCTTATTATAAAATAACATAGAGACCTATTCTTAATTTAGAGCACTATAACATAATAATACAGTCAGTTGCATAGTCACTACTATAGTCCTACATATCTGAGTTCCAACTAAGTCATTTATTTCTTAGTGCTTTCCCATTTAACATATTTATAAAAAAGTAAGTTCCAAATTATTCATGTGTTTCATTATATATCTTATGCATTTTTATTTAATCCATAGTTTGTAATAATTAGATTAATACTCTCTTAAATTTCAATTTTGATAAAACATATTGGTGAACCTATTTTTTTTTAAATATTGGAAAACCCTAACCAATTATGTTTCTAAGGTTTTTATTATTCTTTTTATTGTATCTAATTATTTTATTAGGGTTTTTATATTTAGTAAACTATTTTTTAAAAATAATATTTCAATTTTGTATTTCATATTTTATGCAACTTAAGAAAGTTATTTCTACTTCTCTTAGATTAAGTACTAGACTAAGTGGTACTCAAGTTGGACATAATGATATTTATTTTGATAAGGCACATAAGATGGATGAGAATAAGGGTATATCAATATATTCATTTAATAATGAAAAAGGTGGATATATATAAGTACATGATAATATTTTAGATCATGAACAATATAATCAAGACAATATTGATTCTCAAGATGAGCATCGAGATGAAATTTCACCTATAAATGATGAATTACCAGATCTTAATATAGTAAAGTTATTAATTTTTTTTGGAAAATAAATTTTGAACAAACCCAATATTATCATAATATATTTAAAACTCTTTTGGAAATAAATTTTTTAATCATGGATCAATCATCTAATATATCTACTACTATGCATTCTTTACATATATTTGATTCACTCAATATAAATTATATACCAAAACCTACTATGAGGGAACCTAGGGTTTTCAGTAGATCAACATGCCAATATTTACTTAGTTAATTTTTACACCACCTATGGTTATCACACATTCTAATAATGATGTAGAATATATTATGTATAACATTACAATTCTACAGACTAAACTGTTACATTTGGAATAATGTGTTTCAAAACATAATCAGACACTTGAATCACTGACTTTATTGTATACTCCATTAGCTTAACATATTTTATACTATCCTTTACCACTTGGTTTTGTGGCACCTAAGATTAAATTTTATTATGGAAAATTTGACCCCAAACAAAATTTGATATCATTTCATGTAACATGTTTATACTATGCATCCAATGATACGTTGTTGGCCAAGTTTCCAAAGATAATAATGATTGCATACTTCTAGAATCTACTCTATGTATTATGTTTTTCATTCTTCCAAGGAGATAGTTTACCAAATTTCCAAAATATCCCTATAAAGTGTTACAAAAATTATATAATGTCACATTATATCACTCCTTCCAATTAAAGAGGTTGATGTGTGTAAACCTATTCCAAAATGATTTGATCAAAATTATTTTTTGTGATTGTCATAAAACACCAAGGCATACCACCAATATATGCATCAATTTGAGAGTTAAGATACATAATTTAATAGATGAGAACATCATTGATGTGGGTACATATATAAAATAAAAAATGCACAATGAAGTGAGATTATAAAAATGAAGACATTCAGTGATCCTTTCCCCAAACATACAAGTAAAGAAACAACAAAATATAAAAAGTACATTACACATATCATGCACACCCTAAACCATATTCTTATAATTTTCGTATAGAGACACAACATCCTTTGAATGGAATTATTGGTACATATTATGTTTCATTTCCATCTAGACCACTTATCACATTTTTGGAACATGAGATAGTTGACAATGAATTTGATTTGCACTCTTTGTTCATTTGAGCTTAGTTTGATCATCAACCTATACAAAGTGTCATGGTTGATAATGTTTCAAGTGTGAATATGTGAATTATCACACTTATCTCTCATTTTGGATACATATATAAGCATATCCTTCATATAACACTAGTATTAAATGGATTCAATGCCCATGTTCAAACTTTTATTGGTGATATCACTCTACCACTACAATTTGGTTCATCACATGTGGCCATTAAGTTTATAATAGTAACTTGTGTAGGAGTATTTGATATGTTATTAGGATGTCTTTGTATTAAAAAAATTTGTGTAGTACCTTCTATAGTACATAAATATTTGAAATGCATTTTTGCTAATGAGATTATCACAATTCATGGTATTCCATATAAATACCCCCTCTAACCAAAGGTTATTATTCATATACATCATATATCATTTGAGATAAAAATTTTAAACTTACTCAGAGAATTAAAAATAAGGTGGTTAAAGTTTCAAGGAGTCATATCCTTGAAAATCCACTTAATCGGTGATTTATTAAATATTATTAAAAACCACTTTCTACTCCAACACATCCTAGATTGGTATTATAGGACATTGAGAGTGTTACAAAAATAACACAAACATAAAGTTATTATACTCCACAATGGGTTATAAATATTCCTAAAGCTCACTATGATAAAAAAATATACACAACATACTACATATTATCATCATGATTGTGGGACTTATGATTTAGAGCCATATCATTTTTTATAGTTTGAGTTCAGATCAACTATTTCACAATGGCATGACACTCTCCATTCATTATAGGTCATCCTTTTTGTGTTAGATATAATACCTATTTATTGTGATGATCTTGTGGGATTCATTGGTTAGTATGTTCCTTTTTCAGTTATATATATTCAAACATACCAAATTATATAATATTTGAACTTTTTATAAAAATTAGTTTATATGTATGATATGTGTAGTTCATTTAAATCAATTTATTTTTGATTCAATATATGTAGTTCTTCTCTATATCTAGTTTTATACCGAATATGATTCACAAGTTTTATATTCATAAAATATAGGTTGTCACTTTTAGATGTAGTTTTAGGTGGTGATATTATCTTAGACCTAGAAAGGATACATGGACAAAATCACACTAATCCAAATAGTAACATATTTTGATCTTGTCTAATTATAGTGGACTTGTCCTAGTGAACATAGGATCTAATTTATCATATCCAAAATAGTCACAACATTCTATAGTTTTTGTGCATCACAAAAAATTCATTGGGATAATCTTTTACTCAAGTTTTATCACTCTATGACTATCAATTTTTTTCTTACTATAGTATGATACATTGTGTGAATCTTTCCATATTTTCTCACTTAATTTAATTTTTTTATCTTACTAGATACCTAATTTGTTGAATACATTAATGTTACAAATTGATTTGTAGATTAATTTCACTTATTCATACATGATTATCATGTTTGATTCTTTTATTCATTTATTTAGATTGTGGGTATTTTAGCATGTCATTTTTTAAATCTAAACCTTATTATGTGTTTCTACATATGTGAGTGACATTTGAACATGTCCCTTATATGCATCCCCTTAGCATTTTGTCTAAGTTTTGTGTGTTTTTATGTGTTCTCTTTGTGTATACATCAAAGTCATGAATCTTGTTTGATATTATTTACTCAATTTACGATGCCATGAAAAATATCATGCATCTCACTAGTTTATTGATGCATGATCAACATCATGCATGTTCCCTAAGTAGTTATATATCAGTTTCACACATTCATTATATGATTATTTATCCATTACATGCCTAATTTATAACATCTATATAAATGCCATTATGTATGTTTAGTTTTACATGTATCATACATTACTATTTATATTAGATTATCAATATGATTCCATGATATCCAATTTTATCATTATTACTCTAGATTTACATATTTTTATAACATCATTTGCATAACCTTTTTATTTTGAGGTAAGTCATTATGCAGGCTTCATAACTCAACCCAAAAGAGGGGACATACGTAGTGTATTATCTTAGATACTAAGATACAACAGTCCACTAAAAAAATAAAAAATAATAGTATTTACTCAGTTAATCACAATGTATACTCAATTTTTAACATAAATTTCATTAAGACAACACCACACCATTTGGAAAACAAATTAGGCTATGGTTGTCAAAAAAAATGTGCCTTCATCCCAAGAATCAGAAATAATGTTTTTCAAAATTATTAAAATCATACTCAGACTACATAATAGTTTTCATTCATTACCTAGAAATATTTCATATTTTTACATGTGACCATCATAGTTTCCATTCAAATTAAGGGCATCATGTGAAAAATGTGTTTCAAAATGTTACAGAAGTTTTTACTCATTTATCGATATCAATAGACTCGGATATCATATTGGGGGCATGTTTGCAACACATGATCACTTTGTTACTCATTTTTTAGTAGGTTTCATAGAAGGAATGCCAATTCATGTCATTATCTATGTTTTAAACAACACACTCAATTAATATCATTTTTGAACTACTTTTATAATAGGTATTTCATTAATTTTACACTAGAGTAAATCTTATTTCATCTGTAACATTTGATTCAAAAATTTACCCAATTTTACAATAGTTTTGCACTAGAATGATCTATTAGAACTCATATAATGATTTCAAGCTACTGTACTATATTGAGCTGTGTGATGATGAATTAATTTTCATTTTGAATTTTAAAGAAAAAATAATATTACCAATGAGGATTTGGGAATGCACGATCCAATCCAAATGTTTCAATAAGGAAATATCTAAGGGTTATACCCTCTTTAATCACCAATTTTTTCACCAAAAAACATAAAGGTTTGCATATTTTAAAAAGATTACATAAATCATAGTTCAATGTGTGATCTACATCCAATCCTACTCAACATAGGTAATCTTATATATAAATCTCTTTGCTTTTAATCCAATAATTTTTCTTTGGTGCATTACTAGAATAAAATAGGGTCAAATATAGTCACTAAAATTTAAATCTAATGCTAAAAAAATGCATTTGTGACCACTCCTTATTCACACTTAGCCTATGCTCAAATTTATGGCTTCAAATGACTATTCCTCTATTTATATATGGATGAACTCTATCCTTAGTCAACTCTGATACTAAATATTCCTATTACTCATTCCAAGTAGTCTATACTCACTATTGGATTGATTCACACTTCCATTTTAGTTGTATCTGCTCCTCAAATAAACCACTTCTTCAGGATAATCCCATTAGCCAATAGTATTTGAATCCACTATTTTAATCCTCCCTCTAATAAATGGTTAATTTACCATATTCAAATTCATCTAATGTTTCATTCTTCACATTTCACAAGTCCCATTCAAAAAAATATATAAAATACCATAATATGAAAACATTTTATGTTTATTTATTTATTATATAATAAAAATGCTATAATTATTATAAATTCCATAATTATTCAAATACACATTGAGAGGAAAGCACATATTCTTCCTAATTTTGATTCCATATAGTTCAAGTAGCCTTGAGCTAGGTCTAAATACAACAACAAGGTCACATGACATTTTTCAAGCACATAATTACACTAAGATTGCACTAACATATAACATTTCACCAATATTTCACACACACCATTGTATTATGGGAGAACTACATGGAGTTTGATCCCTTTTTAGAGTATTGTTATTTAAGAAACACTCAACACATGGCATTTTGAGGTCAAGCACAACTTCAACCCCTAACCCCCTTGCCCTAATTTATTGCATTTATACCCTTTTATTTATTGAGATAGGATTAGAGTGAAGAGTAAGGAACATAACATTTCCATAGTTAATAAAATAAATTTGATTATACAAACAAGACATACAAGCAACGATACATCTTAAAAAATTCACATAAAGGGAAAAAACCCTAAATGACATAGACACATCCTATAGACAACAACACATGCCAACATAGGAAAAACAACATGTCCTTGCCCCAAAGTAACATAGATCCCTATTATTGATTCATAACACCATCACACAAACCTACAGTCAGTTTCATAATAATTATTGCAATCTTGTAAACTTGAGTTCTAGCTAAGTCATCTCTTTCTTAGTAATTCCCACTTTTAGCATATTTCTCAAAATAGTAAGTTCTAAATCAGTTGTGTATTTATTGTATATTGTATCTATTCTGACTTACTCAATAATTTATTATAATTAGATTAATACTCTCTTAATATCAATTTTTGATAGAACATATTGGTGACCCATTTATTGTTGAATATTAGAAAACCCTAAACATTCATGTTTCTAGGGTTTTTTTCACCTTTGTATTAGTTTTAATTATTGTATTAGGGTTTTCTAAATTAGTAAATTCTTTGTTAACAAGGATATTTAAATTTTTTATTTCATATTATATGCAATTTAAGAAAGTTATTTATACCTCTCTTAGAAGAATTTATAGACTAATTGGTACTCAAGTTAAACACACTCATATTTATTTTGATAAGGCACATAATATGGATAAGAAAAAGGGTATATCAAGATCTTCTATTGTATCTCAAAAAATTTAAGGCAATAAATATGTTACTACTATATATGCAAATTACAAAAACATATCTCAAAGAAGTATGTGGAGATATAAAGATGCATGCCCCTAAATGGGAAATTTTTGGTGTGTAAGTGAATGTCATAAGATATGTAGGCATAGAATATATGTTACCACATTATCTCAATATATTCCATGATATATGAAATCATATATAGTCAATAGGGAAGAGTGGGCAATTAGTATGCCAAAATAAGGTGTAATGTGCCTCAAAGAATGTGGACTAATATTATACTATTGTAAAGGATGTGATATCATAATTTTTTTTTTGATGAATTCTCTAAATAAGATAAGTAATTAAAGGCAAGGGATTATGAAAGCACCATAATCAAAGCAAAGGCAAGGTCTAGAATAATGGTAAATTTGAAAACATATGTACATATGTATGGGATGAAGCACAATATTGTGTCCCACTTTTTGGTACAAAGGGGGCAACAAAAAAAGAAAATGTGAACATTTCTCAATTTGTATAGACAATAGTGACTTAATCGTATAAAATGTGAAAATGGTGTAAACTAATGAAATGTTTCATTTTAAGTGTATGTTACATTTATTATTATTTTTCTAAAATAAAAAAATAAAAAATAGCTTTTTTAATACCTAAATACAGAGTGTGTATGTTTTGTGTACAAAATGTTTTATTGAGTACTTGATTTCTCCTCATAATTTTCTCAAAACATAATATTTTCTCAAGATTTTTTGCAAAGAGATCTTAGAAACATGGACGTAGTGAAAGATTATTTTTTATAACTTTTTGATTAAAAAAATAAGTTTTTATTAATTTTTTAATGATCAAGGTAGGGAATATGAATGTTTATGACTTCTCTTCATTATTACTTTTATATACATGTCACAATAGACAATTTTTTTCACCATTGGAACAAGGACATTAAAGTGAGTGAATTGATATTTTAAAAAAAAATTGGCCATAGTCTCCTAGTTTTCCCAGTGCCTCAAACATATGGTACTTCATTTTATAAAAAAGTATATTTTACTAAATAAATGAAAATAAATATTAAATATTATTAAAATTTATAAAAAATCATATTATTAGAAAGGTCATAAAAAGGCCTATTTATATATAGAGCCACATGTTTTTATTTTATTTTTTCATACTAACATGTGGCATCTGAAGTGGCAATTTCAGGCCAATAGTATCTTGCCACTTCAATGGGTGAGTATTTTATACCACATGGGGTTCGTTTGAACCCCCTTTGTTTAATCCCCCTCTGAATAAATAATTTCATTGGTCAATTTATTTAAATTAATCAAATGCATAAAATAAACCTTTGACCCCATTTGTTCGAAGGGGGTTATTTCTAAAGGGGTTCATTTGAACCCTCTTCAAAAGTTACACATGGGGGTTCGAACAAAGGGGTTTCATACAAACCCCCTTTAAATGAAGGGGGTTTGTTCAAGCCCCATTTTGTTTTGGGTTTGGACAGACTTGGCCACCAAGTGGGACTAAGTTATGTACTTTAACCCATATGTTAATATAAAATAATAAAGGAAAAAATCAACCAAGTTCAGAGAAAGTGATCAAACAAATAAACACAAAGAAGTTATATATAATAAAATATGTTTAAGCTAACCTATGATGCCATTGAGTAAGTGATAGGCTTGATGAAATACTATATCATATATTTCATAATTATCAACACCATTTCCATATTCATCACTAAATTAAGACATGTAATTCAAATAAATATCAACTTTTGCATTTTTATTAAAATATTTATAACCAACATCAACATATCTTGGATTTTTTTTATTGGATTGTATTTTATATTTGATGTATTCATCACTATTTATAACATATTGATGGTTTTGAATATGGAATGATAACTAAAATAGGATTTTTGGTATTTGTATGTTTTATCTTTTTCTCTTTCTTCATTGTTAACCATTTGCTTTGAATCTACATAAATTCCCCTAATATCAATTATTTTCCATACAATATTTGGAAGATAAGTATATTATACCATTTGAGAAAGTGTTTTCATGGGTTGATCTAGTATATGAATATCTTATTTAGATAACTCTTATTTTGGTAATTCTTCCTTGGGATATAGAACCACAACTAAATTTGATTACTCACTATTTAAAGATGTGCTTGTGTCTTATGGTGTCTTAATATTGTATCCAATGTAAGATCACCACTATCAACAAGATCATGTATTATATGTTTTAAATCACAAAACCTATCCATGGGATGCCAATGGAATCTATGATAATCACAATAGTACCTAAACATTTTCATAGGATGAGTGGGAGGTAATAGGATTAGATTATTTCAAAGCATGTTTTTGAGAGTTTAAATTAGATAAGTATTAATCTTATGTCAATTTCATGATTAATTAGTCATATACATTTTTTTACTAACCCACGTTGGAGATGAAATCTTTTGAGACACATAGGTTTTGATTTAGGGAGGTAGAGATATAATTTTTAGTAGCATGCTCATGATTTTGTGCATGTGCATGTTTATCTATTTAACCCTAAATTGATATGGATAAATTTAGTATAGGGTTAATAACATAGAAATTAATAAGCACAAGGGTGAAATATATATATATATATATATATATATATATATATATATATATATATATATATATATATATATATATATATATATATATTAGGTAAATTAATTATAAACTTAGATAAATAATATTCTGAATTTAAATGTTGAGATGTGCTAAAAATAGTAAGCACAACTATAAATTGGTATTCCAATAAATGGAAATCAAGATTACTTGGTTAGTTTATTGTGAACATGTAGATATGATATGAACAATATATAAATATATTAGATATATATTTTATATCAATTATTAGATTTTATAAATTTACACTCTATAGCCTCATACGCTTGCATCATATCTTAGACAGTTATGTCGATACACCTATCTAAGTTAGAGACAGGTGTACAATATGGAATATTTATTGGTTCTATATTTGAATACCTAAAATTTTCTAAGTTTTTTATTTCCTTTCCTCTAGTTTACTCAGATCTCACTTATAGGTTGTCCCTCCTTGTCAAATGATCAAACCCTAGTTCTTCATCTTTGGAGTGATTATGGAAAAATGGGTTAGTAGAAACATGGTGTTGAGTTACCCTAATGATCCCTCTATCAATGGGTGTTTATTAATAGATAATAATCTAAAGAGGACATGATAATTATGTATTTCTTGGCTACATGTTGGCTTGTGTGTGCATAAGGATGCAATATGCGATAAACAAGTACATAGAGTGACCTAACTTATAACTTGGAAAATATGGCTCATGGAATGATATTTCAATACTTCAGACCTATGTTAATACTACACACATACTTGATATGGAAATAGGGATGAATATGGCATATTTTTTCACTTAAATGCTTGATTGAGTGTTTTTGGTAAGTTGTATCATGAATTACTAGGTCTTTGTTAGGTGATGAATGAATGAAGATTGATCATGCATATATAGCAATCCTTTCAAGAAATTTTTCCCATTAAATAACTTAGGGTAACCATAAGGAAACATTACAATTACAAATTTTATGACTTTAGGACACTAGACACTTAGTTTGGCATATGACACTTATGTCGACATAGGTATCTAGTTGGGCAACAAGTGTTTAGGATATTAGAAAATAAGTATAGGTCTAAAAATTGTAAAGGATGATAATTAATAGTTTTATAACATTTTAAGTAGTATATAAGGCTTTATCATTATAATGACATACAGTCAAATTAATATATAAGAAATAGGCATAAGAGATGGTACATGTGAGCTTTTTAGTAATGGGAAGGTTTAAGAATTAAAGGGTACAACCATGAGAATTAATTAACAAGTATAAAAGATTAAATTGATATATAATTCAGATTTAGTACACACATTTTCATACCCCTTTAATCTAGTAATGAAACTTCTAGTTGAAAGAAAATAAATGCATACCTACATGTGTATAGCATACCTCATCTTTATGTGAGTCCAAATTGATTGCTTTACTGGTGAGTGACCTAAAACAAAGATCATGTTACAACATAAAATCAATTCATATAATATAAAATTTAAAGCATTTAAAATGTTTGAAAATAAGAAAGCAAGTTTAGGAGTACACCTATGTATCTATGAAATTGTCTTACCTTTTGGAAATTTGATTTGAAAATATGTTTCATTATGAAGCATTAAAATTGAGATTAGGTCTAATTAAAAACTTAAAAGTGAATATATATGGATAAGGAAAACTACCCCAAACCTTGGGAAAATGTGAGTGTTCACTTGGTAATTGAGGTTAACCCAAACATGCAACCCAATCATACTTATAACCTAGTGAGCATGAGTAGTCCAATAAAATTAAACTATATATATGGTGAAGTTAGATGATTAAATCAAGTCTAAATTATAATCTTGGTAATATGGATTGATTTAATCACCTTAACCTTAACAAAATGTGAACCAACTACTATAGTAGATTGACTCAATAATAGTCCTTAAAATTCCATTTTGGTGTATGCTAAAGTCCAAATAAGTATTTTAGATCTAAAACTGATTTTGATTTTACAATTTAAGGTGCCCTTTGCATGGCATATGCACCTTATCTATGTCTTAGGTTGAAACTTGGGTATAACAATTTTATCAATGTATATAATTCTACCATAAATGTGTATGTAAATCATGTAACTATGCAGTTTGACCAATTTTCATAATTTCAAATGTGGAAGACATGTTTCTAATGACATGTGCACACTAAAATCTAAAACTAAGAACTAGTATAAGTATGGAGAACATGTTTCCATAACATTCCACCATTGAATATCAAATTATTAAGGTTTGAAAGCCATGCCTCTATGACATGCCCCCATTGATATGCCCATCCACTTTTGAGGTAAGGGGAAGTGAAAATTGGTAGTCACCTTACATTAAGAGGATAAGGTAACTATATAATCTATGAATGTGTCATGTATCATATAGTATAGTCATGTATAGTTAAATATATCATTGAAGCATGTTGAATGTAATCACATAAAATCATAAGATGCATGATATAGATCATAAAAACATATAGATATTAATAGTACAAGCTCAACAAGCAATCGAATGCATACACAAGAGCACTCAAAAGAAAATAAAAATATAATTGTCCAATGATACCTCAAATAAGGGGCATGTTCAAATGTTGCACAATCAAAGGGACATGACGTAGTCAAATGTCCATAATAATAAGAAATGACATATTTAAATGTAAAAATAAGAAAATAAAGGCACGAAGGATAAAAATAATATAGCATATTCAAATGTGAAAATAATAAATACAATAAAAAATAAGGCAAGACACTTAACAAAGTACATAAAAGAAAGCATAGAATAAAGAAACTAGCATAAACACATCATACTAGTCCCTAGATATATGTGTTAGCAAAAAATGTTAAGTATATATCATATCAAGTCACTATGAAATATATAAGCATGGATAAACACATGTGTAAGTATATAATATCAAACATGATAATGGAAAATGATCATAAAATAATTTAACTTAGGTGTATCTTGATCAAAGAAGTGGATGCCCCCAATGTACATATGACATGAGTAGAGGGAAGTCTCAACATTTAAAATTACATAGATCATGTACCTATGTATTCCTATATCACCCTCTAAATATGCTTGAAACATATGTGTATATATAAAGGAATGATATGCTATCTACCAACATGGAACTAATACTATAGATGCCAATGAGTTCATAAAATATGTAAATGTTGAAAATATTTTTGGAATTTTTACTTAAAAAAATGGTATTTTTGATATATTGGAAAAGAAAATACTATCCTATGATCTCATCCAAAGTATGCTCATAGGTATCTCCTTAATGGGAACCTTGTGCAATAAAATGGGTTTAATATTAAGGATCATGCATATGTTTAATATTTGTCACCTTAGTATTTTTAATGCTATGTGTATGTATAATAGGACTATGGTTGTGAGAAAAAAATATAATGAATAGGGGTTCATTTAATCCATCATTGAATTCTCTGTGGTTTATTTGAAGTAATAGTAATAGGAACATGTTTAGGTGATTTGGATATCTAAATATGGTGTGTAGTAGATAAGTATTCTATGGAATCTAATGTGTACCTATGATGTAATGGTTTTTTGAGTATTTCCCACCTATGAAATGGGATTGCCTATTGCTTAAGATTAACCTTACTAGCTTTGATAATTAACTATCTGGGTATAGTTTTTTTGTTAAAGTGGATGATCATATGGAATTCTATAAACTATAATTACTCAATTGGCATAAATGTGTTTAACACACCCATACACTATATAAAGTATTGTATGAAGTGTGTGTATCCAAGGTTATCCCAATAACATATCAAATACAACCATGTAACATATACAAAAATGTAGTAATCACATATGTTGGATCCACCTATAAAGGTAAGTTAGTCTCATCAAGACCTATTGTGAGTTTCCATCCAATTATCTAACTTATTTAGTCAAAGGATGTAAATCATCATGTGTATGATCCAAATGCTAAAGTAATGTCATGATGCAAACATTATTGCTTATAATATTATCAATCATAACATTGTGTATAGGTTGGTGATCAAGGTATGTTTGAATGAATATCTAAGTCATCATCCATAATATCATTGTCATTGAAAGTAATGGAAGTTTTAAAAACCATAGTAGGTGTATTTATATATAAGTACCAATATTCCCATATAATGTGTGCCCATAATGTGATGGAAGAGGATGTGTATAATATTCCATTTTTATTTTTGGTTCCTTCTTAGAATGGTCTTACAAAGGATTGTTAAATATATTTTGATTATAGTGATCACTAGGTGTGAACCTGATTACTTTAGAGGATCATCAAATGTAATTTTTTATTCATAAATAAGGTCTTGGATCTTATTCGTAAAGGTAAAACATCAATTCATATAATGATAGGGCCTTGGTGATAGTCACAATAAGTGTATAGATCATATCCTTTAAGTAGAGGTCAACCCATATCAACCTATATAGGATGAGGGAGAGACATTTTTTGACACTCCATAAGCTTCGGATGTAAAGAAGCTAGAGAATAAGGTAAGTGTGTAAATTATCTCCTTGGTGTATTAGATAAGATAAACAAATTAGATTGTTGTGACACAACATTAACTATAGTTGTTGTTTCCATTTTAGGTTCTATGGATTTTACCTTATAACTTGGTTTGATAGTAAACTTGGTATTTGATGTAAATTAGTAAGTTTGCTACATAATTATGTTTCTTTAATGAGACAAGTTTCATTTCACAATTGTGAACAATATGTCACAAGTCATCAAAATTTTTGAAATTTTTGAAAATAATCAACAAATTTAATGGGGCAAGCAAACTTTGTTTAAAGATTTTTTGAAGCTCTTTATCTACCATTGGATTTGTCATTTTAACCAATATTGTGTTATATATTAAGACATATTCATTAATAGATTCATTATTTCCTTGTTTGATCTTTTCAATTTGGGCATAAGAATTCTTTTTGGTAATATTGATAAATAAGGGTGCCAAAAACTCATCTACAAGAAGTTTGAATGTTTTTACTAATTAGATTGGTAAGTCATAGAACCACCTTTGAGAATAGTACTTGAGGCTCCTTAGAAATATTTTAGTCAAAATTTTATCATTGGAGTCATAATCAAGAGATGCCACATATAAAAATCAAAGATATTGGCTAGGATCACCTATGACACCATAAAATGTGAATTTAGTTACAACAAAACTAGTTGGAAAGGGGTGCAAATACATTTCAAGTGAAAGAGGGTTATGCAAAATATATTGTCAATCAATAGCATAAGGTGATTTCATAGAGGTTTTTTCAATATTTATAACCTTGAATTGTAAATTTATTACAATTTGGACAATATATTACACATCTTGATCGTTTGAGAAGTCACCAAAGGATGTGTACCCATAGTTTGAGTGGATATAGGCATTAAAACTGGTTATTGGGTTGAAGTATTAATGTTTCCCATGTAAGATGTATCAATAGTATTTTTAGGGAACAAAGGTGTAAATACATATCCCATGCTCCCATTATAAGTATGAAGCAGTGATGTGCTCATGGGGACGGTTATTGGTATACAAGGATGACCCATATCTATAATAACATGATAAATATATGGACCTAGTTGTTCATCTATTATTTTTGTTTTTTTAGTTTCTAATATGGTTGTTATAGAAGTTTTTCATTTTTTCTTTAATTTACTTAACTCACCAAAAACTCAATGAAATGTAGGGTTTATGATGAATACCTAAAGATACATAGATGGCTGCATACTAATTAAATTCAGTGACTGAAGGAACTTATTTTTGGATTGGAAGAATAACCTACACATAAATAAATAACATGGACAAAAATATATTAATAAATAGATGGGTGAGTTTCTTGGTTAGGAACCAATTCTGAGAAGTTGTGAACTTCCTCAAGTGGATGTCAATTCACTATTTTCACAAATAAGTAGATAAACAACACTTGAAATTACAAAAGATAAATATATGATAATAATAATAATTATGATTTAATCATCATTTAAGCTATAAATTTAAGTAAAGTATTCATCCCAATATACCATAGTCACATTCACATCTTCTTGTATAACATGAAGTTGGTTGATAGTGACTTCAAAAGGGGGAGAGTAAATAATGGCACAAAGTGCTAACATGAAAGCTATGTCACTTTGGTCAACAAAAAGGGGTTGGGATAATATAGGTATATCAATGATATTAATGACATCATGCACAATACTTGGTAGAGTCATCTACATAACAAAGCCATGTTTAAAATGAAATATAATCAAAATGAATTAAAGAAAGGGATCTAAGATTAGAGGCTTAGATTTTGAAAATAAAAAATAGTGGATCAATGTCAATCCTATAGGATCGATGTCAATTCTGAGAATCGGTGCCAATTCATAATGAATTGGTGTCAATTCTAATTAAATTATACCTATTTAAAAAATGAAAACTATAGGGTGATAGAGAGTGATAAACAAACATAGAGGGATAAATGACTGTGTTTTAAGGAGTGAAAAAGTAGATGAAATTAGATAACTAGTAATAATTTCAATAATAGAAACAAAATACTTACCTTGATCTTGGTTGTAGGTAGAATTAATTTCTTTCCTATAGGTGCAAATAATTCTTCAAGCTAGGGATGATGGATATAGATTATACATAGTAAAAGTTTGGCAAAGTGGTGTTATAGCCTCCTCAATTCTTCCAAAATCTAAGTAGAGTTTTGATGTACAAAATTCATGGTCCTAAATCCCAATGTTGGATGGGTATATATGGATCGACACTAATCCAAAGAATCAACACCAATCATAGGATAATCAACACTGATTTACCCAAATTGGTATCTGAAGATTCTATCTATACTAGTTTGTTCCATCTATAGGTAAATTTTGGTTTTATGAGAATGAGGTTATTGGGGACAAGGTTATATATGGGAGAAGTGGTCAAAAGGGTTAGGATTCCTAGGTTATTAATAGATTTAGGTGGTTAGGGAGGTGAAAAGGTAATTTGTAAAAATAAATTACTAGTAATTAATGGTAACTAAACTAAACCTTAGGATAGGTATATTTAGGAGATTTAAAATAATAATGTCTTATGACACCTAAAAAATCATATATAGTATATAAAATTATAGCGTCTAAACTTCCCCTTTTTATGAAGCAATATGGAATATGTGCCATAAAATAAAAATTGAGAGAGGTCTAATGCCCCATATTTTATGTGAGAAGGTATTCCCCTCTCAAACCAAGATCCAAGGTAGGATAAGGAATGGGTGATGGGTTTTAAAAATGGAATAGAGGGTGGGATGGGTAGATAACAAATGAGATATAATAATGTAGATGCATAACATGAAGTATATTTTTTTACACTGATAGGACGTAAGGTAATACAGGCATAGATGCCTTGAGATAAATCCCATAATAAAATTCAACAACTATGAACAAGTGGGATTAAACAAAGGCAAAATAAGAGAACACATGATAGGACTTGGTTGACCAAAGCATCTAGTGTGTTATATGGTGTGTGCGCTACCTATAGAAAATTGTTCTTAAGATAAAATACACTCTCAAGACCCATAGAAGGGAGATACCTAAAAGAGAACATGCCTTATCTAGTCTATGGGACCAATAGGGGGTTTAAATACACAAAACTAAAATGGTATAGGAAAAATAATAAGGTAGGTATGGTAAGGTACCATGATGAAGCTAAGGATTAGGACTAGATGTATGTAAACTACAAGTAGTGAAAAAGTGGGCAAATTAGAGTTGATCCAAAATGAATTAGCATTGATCCACCAAATTGATGTCAATCCAAAAAAAATCAACACTAATCCAAAGTTGAGTATATAAGCAAATTTGATGTGAGAAAGGGCTCATTTGTTATTATGTTAAATGAGACAATGCATGTGAACTAAAATAATGATTGTGACATGAGAGAAAATGGAGGCTAGCAATAGTGGATTGAGGCAACAATGATGATGATAGGATGAGGTAGGCTCCATTGTTATTTTAATTTTTAGAATTTTTGAGTTTTTTGCTTTCTAGGATTAGGATATATGCATATACTAGGGTAGTATCACATTAGAGAATTGAAATTTATTCCCATGAATTTATGATGATTTACTAGGAATTGACATCATTTTAATGAAATGACATCAATCTCAATGAAATGATGTTGATTTATAAGGGATCGACACCAATTCACACAAAAAAGGGTGAAAAAGTTAGATTAAAGTCTAGGGTTAGGTTAAGTAAAATTTTAGGAGAATTTAGGCTTATAGGGGATGTTGGGGATAGGTAAGAACTCTAGTACATATATAGGATCAAGTGCTACCACTATTGGAGTGACTATACTACCAAATTAATGCTGATGATTGGGCACACCTAGAGGCCATAAGCTTAGGAAGAGTGCACTACTACCAGTGCATTCATCCAGATGATAGCTTAGTGGTTTCCTTATTGGAGTGATAATATGTGACTACTAGGATGTTCTAACTACCCATGGGAGAGATGATTATCATGGAGGAGGGATATATAAAATATTTTTTCTATTTTTTATGTAGAGAGTGGCTATAGTACCTATGGATGAGCAAGGATGTGGGGTACCACTGGCATGTTTATATAGTGGAGATGCTATGGATATCACTTTTATTTATGGTGGATTTGTATTTGAGCCTCTATTTGAAGCTGATATTGTAGGGAGGGGTGTGTTGACCATGATGTTGTCGGTGATCTCTTACTATGCACTCCCAAAGTTAGGAGGAGGTAGGTTTTCATGGAGCTTAATAGGTGTGGTTACTAATATGATAGAACATAGGAGGATGTTTTCTTAGGTGTCTACCTTATTGGTATAATTTTATAGGGAGCTATGTAGTTGGAGGACCCAGAGGAGGTATGGGTTAGATGTTATCATATTGTTATATTTCTAGGTGTATGAGTACATCAAGCTGGTATAACCCATTGGTACCCCAAGGATATGATGGTATGATACTGATTAAAGAGTGGACTTCTTTTGATGGAAGGTAGAGTTATCTTGAGACTTCATAGACGGTATTGTTTGGGACCTCGAGTACTACCTAGGGGTCCTAGAGGGGTTATGAGATGGAGATATTATTTAGAGATCTTATCTTAAATTTCCTATGTGGATTGGAGTAGAGGCATATATTTTAGTAATTTTGAGGGAGAGATGGGTTATAGGGAGGATGAATAATGTGGAGTAACTCCATTTTAGGCAAGTGTGATGGGTATAGGACATTCCATGGACCCCACATGCACATAGAGCAAGAGATCATAGAGCCAAACACTATAGATGTTCCACTAAGGGATGAGGAGGAGATAGTGGGGTTTAATGTGGAGGATATGAGGTTTACTATAGCATTCCTAGCTTGGTGGGTAGGATAATGGGTGGTAATCTAGGAGAGTGTGGTGTGTCCATGCTAAGATGGATCTAACAAGGAGATGGAAGATGCTAAGGAGGATGGAGGAGGAGAGAAGGAAATGGGAGATAAGGAGGAAAGGGTAGAGTTTGGACGAGAGGAGGATATTGACATTTTTGAGATTATTATATAGAGGGATACACTGAGGGCCCAGTGTATTACCTTACATGGATAAGTGGCTATAACACAGGGAACTCTTACCACAATGCAGATTCAATGAGACACACTCTAGACCAGATTGGATACATTATGGGTGGAGTTAGACTCACTATATTTTATCCATTATTTGATAGTAGAGGATCAATATTTATATCAAGTAGAGAGGGATATCCTACATAAGGGGGATGGAGACTCATCAGTTTTGATAGTTGTAGGGGTGGCTAGGCCTAGTATATGGAAAGTAGGGATGATGAGTATTATCAAGTATAGGGAGCGAGTAGTGGAGATGCATTATTATGAGTAGATCATACTATATTTGTATCTATATATTCCTCACTATGCTACTCATCTAGCCTCATAGGTCAGGTCTTCCATGAAGACACATATAGGGTCAGTGAGCATGGGGAGTGTATCCTATGGGAGGGATCAGAGGAGAGATAGAGAAGGATATGGGAGAGGGGATGAGAATGATGATGATGGATCCCTAGGGAGTATCCATTTGATTTGGATACATTTTAATGAGTATCTCTTTATTGTATTTATTCATTAAATTTGCCAGAGAGCCACATACATGTATATGGATACTTGTGATGTACACTTTGATTATTTTATATATGTGATTCATGATTATGATTTATGAGTTCTAATGTTCATATGGATTTTATTTATGGATTTATGGATGTTTATGGATTATAATATCATGGATATTTATACTTTGATTATGCAATTATGGATTTAGCTTATTAAATGTTGTGATACATTATGATTTTTACATGTTATGGATTTTAAAATGTTTATGGATTATGGTTATTATGGATGTGAATTAGATCATGGATTATAGATTTTATGGATTTTATGTGATATGATTATGGGTTTAGATTATGGATTTGATGGATTTAAATGTTTATAGATCATGATTATGTTATTATGGATGTGGTTTTGATTATGTGATTATGGATTTAATTACATTATGGATTATGGGATTTTTTTGTAAAAATGTTTATAGATTATGGATGTGCATTATATTATTGATTTATGGATTATAGATTTTATGCTATGTGATGATGGATTATGAATTTAAAATTTTATGAAATGTTAAGATGCCTATAAATTATGATTATGTTATTTATGGATGTGAATTAGATTATGGATTTTATGGATTATGAAAAATGTTTATGGATCATGATTATTATGGATGTGATTTATAGATTACATTTTTATAAAATTTTGGATATTATTTGATATATGCAAAAAATATATAATTAATTAGCTTAAATTTAATTTAAAAAGGGTTTTATTTATTTTGATAGGCTCGTACCATAACCCAAGAAAACTACTTGAAATGAATGCAAGTGCATCCTTAACTAAATTATAGTAAAATAGCCAAACAACCTTAGGTCAACTAAGTTCAGGATCTTATTGGTTTAAGATAGACATTTCTAAGGATTTGATTTGATAGAAAGTAGATTCTTCAAAAATATGTTTTCATCTTGTATACCCAAAACTAAGGTCAACCCTAGAATCCTTTTGTGTTAATCCATGTAGATTGATTGATTCAAGAAGTCTACTAAAATAAATAAAGTTGATCAATATGGGAAGATTTATTGGGATATTTTATGCATGATAGCCATCCTTTGAGGGAGTGGTCTATATTTTGAGAGATGCCTTTCGAAGTATTTATCCTTTGAGGGAGTAGTCTACACTTTTGATATTATATATATATTTGTATCTTTTTTAGATTTTATAACTATCCTTCGAGGGATTAGTCTATTATTTTTGCATGTTTTTATAAATGTTTTTCTTTGATTTTATTTTAATCCCAATGTTATTATTTATTTATGGATTGGCCTCAAGCATCCTAGAATAGTTTCCCAAAGCTTTGTTTCAAAAGATAATACTCTTATTACCAAAATGAATTAGTGATAGAGAGGGATTTCTTAAAATAATGATTTGGGGCACCTTCACATTATAGGTAGAGTCTTTCCAATTAGATCATGCTATGAATAGAGCCAGGGTAATCATATTTAAGATAAACATGGGAAATGCTACAAGATAACCACATGTCTCTATATATCATTATTTAGTATAAGAATAATAGGGATATGGTTTTATCAAAATAAACCAAAAATAAACTATGTGCCCTAAGGTGATCAAGACTTATTAACAGTGGGAGGGACACAAATTTAATGTATTAAGAGGTTCTTATTCCAATTTTCCATCAAGAGAGGTCAATAAATATGACCTAGATTCATATTTATGGGTGATAATATATGGTCCAAGCCAATTCAGAGCAAATTTCCCCCTTTTATTTTTTTCCATATTAGTGACATGTTGATTTTATTTTAAGACAAGGTCACCAATATTAAATTCACATTCTTTTAGATTTTTATTATAGGCACACTTTATTCATTTTTTATATACATAGTTATGATCAAGGGCAGCTGATCAATGCTCATCCAAAATTTTAAGTTGGGCTAATCATTCCTGATGGAATTCATCCTTTGAAATGATATCTTTAAGGGATATGTGAAGGGAAGGAATATAAACCTCAAGAGAAAGTACAACTTCAGTACCATAGACTAGGGAGAAAAGAGTAACACCTATAGGGGTTTGAATACTTGTTTGATAAGCTCATAGTTCAAAGGGACATGAAGATGCTAGTTATTTCTTGATTCATTAATGATTTTGGTTAGGATTTTGATAAGAGTTTTATTGGATGCCTTGTCCCATCTATTATATGTGGGTAATAAGGCAAAAAGAAGCTTATCTTAATGTTAAAAGACTCACAAATCTCTGACACCTTTTTGTTTTTAAAATATTTTCCATTATATGTGATGACCTTATGAGGGACACCAAAGTGACAAATAATATGTTGACTAAAGAATTCAATAATTTTATCTACTTTGGTCAAGATAAGAAGGATATCCTCCACCAGCTTATTAAAATACTTAGTGTTAGTAATGATAAATTTGTGATGCTAGGAATATTTAGGATTGATTTGACCTATAAGATCAAGCCCCCACTAGGAAAAAGTCCAAAAGTCCTATGCTACCTATAATGTTTGACTAGGGACATGGGATAGGTTGGCATGCTATTAATGACACTTTACATATTTCTTAATGTATTTGCAATAATCCTAATTTAAAGTGGGCCAATAATAGCCCAGTCATAATATTCACTTAGTGATGGTGTGGCCATTAAAATGTCTCCCACCTGATCTATAATGAGCTTCTTTGATAGCAAGGGTCACTACATGATTTTGGAAATAACAAAGAAGGATACTGTCAAAACCACAATTATAGAGAACACCCCCTAGTATGAAAAAATGCATGATGTGATGCTGGAAATATCACTTGACATTTATAGATAGATCTAGAGGAATAATACCTCTTGATAAATAATCAAATATTTATCAAGAGGGATTATTCCTCTAAATTTATATCTAAATGGTAAGTGATATTTCTAGCATCACATTAAATATTTGTGTGTACCAGAGATCTAATGGATTTTTCTCCACATTATGGATGGAAGGAAGATTAGTTTTGGTAAAATAAGGTTGATAATATTGTGGATAAGGATAAATTACTTATATTCCTAATACAAATATGGGATAAAGGAGGCCAAGGAATCCATAGTGTCCACAAACTTGTTAGTTCATTGAGGAGTGGCTTGGATAGCATAATACTCGAAAGTATCTAGTAACTAGTCAACCAAGGTTTTATATTTCTGAAGGGTATAATTCTTAAATTGATATATGCCCTTAATTTGATTGACCACAAGATGAGAATCACCATATATATTAAGTGTTTTAATACCTAAGGCTAAAGTGGTTTGGAGACCTATGATCAAAGCCTCATATTATACCATGTTATTAGTGCAGTCAAAATAAAATTTAAAAGATAGGGGTATAGGTGTCCCCCTATGAGGGATTAGGATAATTCTATCTCCTCCACCATGCTCTCACTTGGATCCATCAAATAATAGATTCATTTGATATTTTGGATCTATTTGAGAAATGGAGGCTATGGATTCATCTAGGAATTCATAATTAATTAGTTGGTTATCAAAAAGAGGTGCCTCAACAAGATAATCAGTAATGATTTGACCTTTAACTAATTTCTGATGGATTAAATCAAGATCAAATTCTACCAAAATCATGAGCCATTTAGCCATTCATTGATCCTGATAAGGTTTTGAATGCATACATTTTTGGGGATCGATGTTCATAACCACATAAGTCTTGTGATTGATAAAATAATGTCAAAGCTTGGAAGATACAAAGACTAGAGTTAAGCATAGCTTCTTTATGTGAGAATAGTGCATCTTGTAGTCAACAAGAATTTGACTGATATAGTAAACCACCTATTTTTTATGTTTTTCATCATGATGGGCAATCATAACTATAAAGGCATGATCCATAATAGAAATATATAAGAATGGTTGTCCTTTCATGGGAATGAGAACTAGTGGTGAAAGAAGGTATTTCTTTAGAGCATCAAAGGCCTCATAACAAACATAATCTTAATTAAAATGGGTATCCTTCCTTGGGAGGTGATGGAATGGTTGACATTGATCAGGTAACTGGGATATAAAATGATGGATATATTATAATTTACCTTGTAAACTATAGATATGCATAAGATTAGATGGGGGTGGCATTTCTAAAATGGATTTGATCTTAGTAGGGTCAAATTTTATCCCTCAAATAGAGATAATAAATCATAAAATCTTACCTATCAATACTCCAAAAATGCATTTCTTGGAATTTAGACAGATGCAAAATTGGATAAGTGAGTGAAGATTACCTTTAGGACCAAAAGATGGTCTTTTGTAATTTTGACTTACCAAGGAGATTTTCCACATAATCCTCAACAATTTTATGGATGATATCATGGAAGAAATAAGTCATGGATCTTTGATAGGTGGCTCCTACATTATTTAGGCTAAAAGGCATAACTCGACATCAAAAGGTTTCATAGGGAGTAATAAATGAAGTCTTATGTTAGTTTTTTAGTGTAATAAGGATTTGATTATATCTAGATAAACCATCCATAAGTGACAACATTTCATGCCCAAATTTTAAATCCACTAATTGGTCAATATTAGGGAGAGGTAAATCATCCTTAAGATAACTAAGATTAAGGTCACAAAAGTTAGTACAAAGGTGTAGTCCCCCTATGGGCTTTGTGATAGGGATGATATTAGATACCTATTTGAGGGTAATCGATAGGTTGAATAAAGTTAATGGATAAGAGATGATGTAACTCTTCTTTGACTAAAAGTGAAACATAAGGGTACATTTTATAAAGCTTTTGATTTATAGGTTTGACATTAGGGAACATTACAATGTTATGGATGACAATAACCAGGTTGATGCTAAGTATGTCACTATAGGACCAAGTGAATGATTCAATATGATCTATTAAAAACATAGTGAAATATTGGTGTTCTTGGGGATTTGAATATTTTTTGACCTTAATTATTCATAGAGTCTCATGGGATCCTATGTTAATCAATGGTGACCTTATTTAATAGACTAGAGATTTCACATGGAAGGGATTTATGTAGTTAAGATTTCTCCATGCCTAAATGAGTTAAGATCAACTCATCATCCTATCATTGAAGAACAACAATGGTGGGAAAATCCTACCCTATAATGTTTGGATAGGATAGAGGAATGGTTTTGACCTCCCCATCACCATGATAGACAATAGGTTCTATAGTATTGGCTTTGACTAATTTTTTTTTGGGGGAATAGATACGACATTGTCTATCAAAGAAAGTGTGTTAGATGGTGAGGAAGATGTGTTTTCTTCAAGGATAGGAAGGAGAGTAATATCTAGGGTAGTTTTGGGATTTTTATTAAAATTGAGATCATGTTTTTCATGGGGTTTTCTAAAATATCCTAATTTACCCTTGTGTGGGCCTTGTTTGTAGCGTCTTATGTCAAAAACTCCCAAGCACACCATTGTAACTATGTTTTTACAAAGTGGGGTTTATTGAGGAAAAAAACATTTGAGGTAAATAGTTTAGCATGGGTTTGATTAGAAAATCCTAAATAAAGATGATCAATTTCCCCATAGATTAAATGGGTATAGAAGAAAGGTGGACCAAAGGGAATAATTTCTCCTAAATTTAGACATGTGCATGTTGTTTGTCTAGATGCCCATATTCCTAGGGAGTGGGGAGAGAATTGAGTGTCAATAAATGATATTCTTTAATTGATAGCTTCTAAAACATGGAATCAATAGACTCCTTTCCAATCCTTGATTTAGGAATTATTGTACTAGAAAATGCCTCATTAGATGATGATGGGGTAGCATTTTTTAATGGAATTAAAATGGCGTTTGGTCAAAAGGTGAGGTTGCAAGTTTTGAATGGATGGGGATCGACTAGGACATTATGGATTTTTATTTTATTATTTTAGAAAATTAAGTGTTTAATTCCTAAATAATAAGTGGGTTTGAGCAATGTAAATTAGTGAATAATATGCTTTAATTAACCTATTGATTTGTGTAAATAGATAGTATTTTTACCTTTTCTAAATATAATAAGAAGTGAGAGAAAATAAAACATAGCTTATTTTGGTTGATCCAAATTGAGACATGGCCTGATACTAGAGGAGTAGGATTAGAAAATAGGTTGAAACATGTTCTTGAACTTCATTTCTAGGTTAGATAGGAGCATCAAAAGTAGACACCCTACTATTTGATGTTGTAGTCCTATCCTGGAGCTATTGTCCTGAGGTTGAAAACTTTTTGGGTTTTGTTCAGTAGTCTTATTTTACCCTATTTATGAATTTTTGAGGCCCAGAAGCCTATGGAGCTCACTATGTGTCTGATTTAGTCTTTGAAACCCTTAGAATCTCTTTATGGTTGAACTTGAATGGAAACTTAGGAAAGAGAGAGAGAAGGGGTTAGTGTGTAAAGAATACACTAGACATACTTCACACCTCATGTGTGGGTACACTGCCTCCATACCAATACTCCAAAGAGGGATCAAGCTAATGTAATTCTCCCATTGAAGTATTTGGTGAAATTGTGCATGATGTATGTAACTAGAAGTACTTTAGATGACTATGGAATGACATGAGTGCTTAAATAGGCTTGAAATGCTCTTGGAAGGTTCTATATAGAGAATAGGGAAGAGTGCTTGAGTGTACTTGCTTATATTCTTGATTTTTTTGTAAATGAGTGCTAACCCCTCTAAATGGACTTTGAATGGCCTTTTTTAGGGTAATTAATGATCATGGGTTAAATGAACTTGTATTAGGCTGACAAGTAAAAATATAAGGATCCAAAATAATCTAACTATTAGGAGCAATTTTAAACTTGGATAATAGTGCCAAAATTAGGACAACTTAGGTTTTAGTGATCCTATCCAAGTTGGGCACTATTGAACTAAGGGGATGAGACCTAGGGGGATAAATCTGAGCTTAAAAAGGCTACATGGGTCTAAAAGAGCTAAATATGGTAGGCTATGAATGATTGAGAATCAGTGAAAAAATAGCCTTGAAGGGTTGTGTGAGCAAGAAGGAGGACCTATGGGATGGGTGTCATTAGCCATGCCTAAATCATTTGATTTTACATTTTATATGACTACATTTACCCCCCATTTATTCTAGTGATGCATTAAATAAAAATACTAGGATAAAGGAAAATGAAAAGCATACCTGAAATTACCTATAAGGGATAAGCTCATGAAGCTATGTGATGTTAGATGTGCATAGAGAGAGCACACTGTGAAGTGTGAATAAATAAATGAAAACATAAAGTAGATTAGTTCTTACTAGATATGCTATATCTAAAATAAGAATGTAAGAATGCTGAGTAAGAGGTATAAAATGAACAAATACACCTCATCAGGTATGTAAACTAATACAAAAATTTTTATGATGTTGGATTGTGCTGAGTATATGTTGAGTCAAGAGTAATATCACGAATGGAGCTGAGTGCTTAATTCCCCATAAAGTGGCTCAAGAATGTAAAGTTTGGCCATTTGGATCCATTGTCACCAAGTAAGTGAAGTTACTGAATCATGCATGTGTTAATAGATGTCTGGACTGTGTGTCCAATCCCTCTGAATAGGTGGCTCAAAAATGCAAAGACTGGCCCTTTGGATCTATCATTGCCCCATGAAGTGAAGCTATGAAGTGATATCAATATAGAATAGATGTCATATGAAATGGCTCATGGAGCCCATGAATGTGCTACAGATCTGACAATGTGGTGTGGATATCCTAAATATATGCTAGAAACTAGGCCACTCTTAGCCATTCTAAAAGATGGAGGTTAGACTTGTATGAAAGCCACTCTAAAACTAATGTACTAGGCTTATATGAAAGCCAACTCAAAAACTCAATTACTAAAAAATTTAAACTTGTATGAAAATTCAACTCAAAAATGATGCCAACCACCTATACAATGGAGTAAGCCACACAACTGCTGAGAATGCCTAGAATAAACTAAACTCAGAAATAAAAGAAGATCAATGTGTTGCACACATTACCCCCAATCACTAATGTTTGGAACATGGATTCTGATCTAGAAGTTATGCCAACTACCTAATCTAAAATGAAAGTGATAACCATCATGACACACATGATAACACCTATATCTAAGAAAACTATACTAAAATTATTGAATTTGACTAATCTGGAAGTGCAAAAAAATCCCTAAACTAAAATTTTTGCCTATTTTTGGAAAACCTGGGTGTTTTTTTCCTAGAAAGGAGCACCAAAATGTGGACACCCTTATGTTTGGTGATATTTTCCATTTTTGGTGTTGTTTTTAGTGTAAAAACTAGTTATTGATCTGGAACTGTCACTATTTTTCTATTCTATTTTGACTAGTTTGACCTTTGGATTTTGTACTTAGTGGTTTGAATGATATTATTTTGACTATTAAGAGCTTTAGTCTTTGTGACAAAACCCATATTTGATGCCTCCTCTTCTGAGGGTAGGAATGATGAACCTACAATGAATACCCTTAGAAGAAAAGAGTCCTAAAAGTGTGTTAAGTTATAGAGATATATGATAAAGCATTTGATATTTGAAAATATGTTTCAAGATATGCCAATATTTGTATTAATAGATTGTTAGATAAACATGGGTATACCTATATAGATATAACAATGTGAAAGCCTATGCAAATTATTGAACTAAAAATGTTACATATTAGTTGCTATTTGTTAGTTGGAGGGATGGAACATGATGTCCATCATGGTATCCAAGGAAGAAATGGAAATGCATGATATGGATCATGGAATTTCACATATTGAAAAGAAAACAAGCAAGCAAGCAATAAAAAAGAAAAAATAAGCATACAAGGATGGCCAAGGGGCCATGTAAGCAAAGGACATGGGCACATGTCACTCAAACTGGAAAACAAACATGGAAGGCATGTTCAAATGCCACATATACATGCAAATGGAATAAGTAAAGTTGGCACAAGGGCCACAAGCACATAGATGAGTATAACCAAAGGACATTGGCAAATTTCCTAAGACACACACATGAATAGAAGCAAAGGACATTGGCAAATGTCTTAAATCACAATTAGGAGTCAAATAGGAACTAGAAAATGTAATCACATAAGCTACACTAAGTAATAAAATAAAGCATGTAATAACTAAAAAGATACAAGCACATCTAACTAATCAAATAAAATGTGAATATCATGAAAAACATGTGTAGTACTAGACTAGGTATATGCTAAGAGAAACACAAGTTCTATATACTAGTGAAATGTTGATATAGGAATCTATGTAAGATATAAAGTAATGTACATCAGCATGATGACTCAGACTGTGTAGTATGGGAATGACATAAATGAGATGGTGTAGTCATGCAGAAGATACCCCTAGTGGGTGTGTGTATCGATGTGTGTCTCAAATATGGAAGTAGGAGTGCCCCCTCAATGGGTAGAATGAAATAATCAAGTAGCTAGGTGTCACTGCACACACTCAAATAAGATCAAGTGAAGCATGGTAATGTATAAGAATCAAAATACAATAGCATGAAATAGAAAATGTAAGTCTTAGCATGATAGTAGTAATGTAAAGCATGGATGATGCATACAACAAAAAAATTGGTATTTTTGATATGTTTTGAATGTTTTTGTATTTTTATTTTTTTTATTTTGATATAAGCTATAAATAGTTAGTACAGAAGAGATTATGCACAATCAATGTGTAAAAATAGCAAACTATACATGGAATTTGCATAGATGCATAATGTTCATTGTATTTTTGAGTTTCTTTCCTTTGATTGAGGCTAGATGATACACTTTAGGGCTAAGATTTTTAGTAATGATGTAGGGACCTAGATGATTTGGTTTGAATTTTCCTTTGGTTTCTTCTTTGGCATTGACATTGTGAAGGTTTTATTTGAGAACAAGATCATTAAATTTGAATTATATGATGTAAAATAATTTATTGTAGGTTCATTGTATATGTTATTGGTAGGTTCTGAGGTGACATGTATGGTCTAACTGTTCAAGCTAGTGTAGACACTTTTATTAATACTGGTCATTATTGAAAATACCTTTAAGGGAGACATGGAGGGATGGAATTTATAATTCTAATGGTAGAACTAATTCTATGCCATAAAAGAGTGAATATGGAGTAACCCCCATGGACGTATGAATACTTGTGTGATAGGCCCATTATACAAAAAATAGTTGATTGTGCCAATCATCACCAAATTTGGTTACTATTTTGCTTAAAGTATTGTTAATTATTTTGTTAGTGGATTCTAATTGACCATTCCTTATGGATAGTATGTAGTAGAGAATGTATGGTTAATTTTGTATTTGGTAAAAAAATTTTGACAATTTTTTTCTTGAATGATGTTCCATTATCAAAAATTATAGTGGTAGGTAGGTGAAATAATATGGGTCATGATAAAACTACAAATGTCTTCACCTATGTTAGATTGAATTAGAACTACTTTCACCTATTTGGTAAAGTACTTTGTGGCTATGATTATGAACTTCTATCCATTAGCAGACTCATGATTTATTTTTCCAATGAGATCAAATCCCCATAACATGAATGGCCATGGAGAGACGATAGGTTGGAATTATTGTGATGGTGCATGTTGTAGATTACTATGTCATTGACATTTATTGCATAGGTTAACATATTGTAAACATTCATCTTCCATGGTAGACCAATAGTACCCCTGTTAGAAGAGTTTGTGTGACATGGATTTTTCACTGAAATGACCACCACACTCACTATCATGTATTTGAGTTAGAACAATTTTGGCTTCTATCGAGGTTAAACATTGTAGGAAGTGTACATCAAAGGATATTTTGAAAAGGTCTCCAGCAATGTTTACATAATAGAGTGCTTGATTTTGTAACATACATTTGTTATTTTGGGAGAAAGTGACTCATGTAATGGATTTATTGAGAAAGTTATAAATGTTAGTGAACCATTCTGGGGTTGCAGAGCTTCATGTAGTGGCTAAGATGGAAAGAGTGATCAAATTTACATTGGATATTGATGGTGATTATAATTATTTAATTATAAAAATTGCTTGATCATCATTGATATAAATGGGAATTAGAGATGCATCACTGCCCATTGCATTTGCATGTCTATTATCTTTTTGGGGAATACTCTCAATGAAAATATAATTGAATTGTGATGATAAACACTGTACCATGTTAAGGTATGGGATAAGGTGTTATTCTTTTATTTGATAAACATCATTGACTTGATTTATCACAAATTGGGAATCACTGAAGACTTGAATATATTTGATTTGGAGGGATTGTGTAGCGAATAGTCCTAAGATAAGTGCTTCATATTCCTATATATTATTGGTACATGAGAAACTTAATTAGTATGTTATAGGAATTGTATGGCTAGAAGGATCGATAAAGTTAATACCTACCCCTACACCAGATACGCATCGAAAGTCATCAAAGAACATGGTCCAGGTATCTGAATGAGTAGAGTATGTAGTGAAATCATCTTTGAATGTGTCACTTAAAGGGTTGGTATCTAATAGTGGTGCTGCTACTAAATAATCTGCTATGATTTGGCCTTTTATTGATTTTAAGAGGACAATTTTAAGTCAAATTTTTTAATAACATAACCCATTTTGCAATGTGGCCAGAAAGATGTCATTTGGCTAGTAGGAAATTTAAAGGGTCTACTTTTGTGATCACTTGAGTCTCATTACTAACCATGTAACGTTGGAGTTTTTGTGTGGCAAAAACTAATGATAGACATAATTTTTCTATTGGGGAATAATTTTTTTCATAATCAACTAATGTGTGACTAATGTAATAAACCATACATTTGATATTTTGATCGTCATGTTGTGTTAAGAGTGTTTTTAATGCATGATTGGTTACTGATATATAAAGTAAGAATGGCTTGTCAAGGATAGGTGGTACTAAAATGGGTGGATGAAATAGATATTGCTTGATTGTGTTGAATCTATTTTGATAGGCTTGGTCCTAAATAAACTTTGCATCTTTATTTAGCAACTGATTAAAGGACTAAGTTTTATCATCAAGATGGGCTATGAAATTGTGGATTGTTTGGATCTTGCCTTAGAGGGATCAAAGTTGTTTTAAGTTGGTATGAGGTGGTATATCAATAATAGATTTGATTTTCTTAGGATCAAATTCTATTACCCATTGAGAAATAATGAAACCTAGGAATTTTCCTGGCATAAATCCAAACACACATTTCTTTGGGTTTAATCAAATGTTGTACTGCTTGAGTCATGTAAAAATATTTTATAGATCAATAACATGATGTTGTCATTGTTTGGATGTAACTAGTATATCATCAACATAATCCTCGATAGTATAGTGAATTAAGTCATGAAAAATGTGCATCATAGTACACTAATATGTGGTTCTAGCGCTCTTTAATCTAAAAGGCATAAAAATGTAACAAAATGTACCCTATGGTGTTGTAAAATATGTTTTTTCTTGATCTTCTTCAATAATTTTGATTTGATTATAATTAGAAAAACCATCCATAAATGATAGCATTTCATATCCAATTATGGAATCTACTATCATGTCGATATTTGGTAAAAGGAAATCATTTTTGGGGTGTGGTTTATTTAAATTTCTTAAATCAGAACAACATCAAATTTTTCTGTTAAGTATGATGATGGGAACTATATTTTAAATCCATTCAGGATGTGTTACTGGGCAAATGAAACTAACATCTAAGAGGTGTGGTTTTCATATTTGACTAAAAGATCCACCTTAAGATACATTTTGCAAATTTTTTGTTTAACTAGTTTAACATCAGGGTATAAAGGAATCTAATGGACTACTATAGATGTATCAATTCCCAATATATCAAAATATGACCCAATAAAGAGTTATGGAAAAAAATTTAAAGCTTGACAAATATCAACATCCTTTTCATTTTCTAGGGTAACAACTAATAAGACAATGCAGGGATCCTTGTCAGTTTTGAAAATGAAATTTACTATTTCTTCATTAATTAATGTGGAATGATTGAGTGTGTATGGATTTATAAGGATAATGTCCTTAGAGTCAAGTGGTATATCAAGGGAGGAGTCTTTAGTTTCTTTGAAGTATGTGTGGGCATTTGTGTGGTTTAGAAATCTATTTTTATGGTAATAAGATGGGAGTTCCTCATATGTGCCAATAAAATTTAAGAGGGATTCATCGTTAGAGAATTCATATAATGAAAACATGTTGGGTGAATCAGTGTTGTCAATAAGATCATGGTGGATTAGTGATAATGTATAAGTATGATTGACTGTATTGTCAGTGCATACAATTGATGGATAAAATTTTATGTGTTGTTAAAGGGTTAGAGAGGATTTATCATGATTAAGGAATAATTGATATCTTATCCCTTAATATTTATGTTGGTGGATGAATTGATATAATTGACTATTCCTTTTTCTTTCTTTCCAAGTCCTTTACCCTAGTAGCCCATCTTATTAAGATATTTGAGTGTAAAGGGTGAAGTGAATTGGTGATTTGGTGCTAGTGTTATGATAGAATTTAGAATTATTTGACTTTTTGTATGGTCTGAGGGTGCATTGGGAGTGATGGGTTGTTGAGGTATACTACCTAGATTAAAGTGCAAAATATAATTCTATGAAGATTCAGCCACTTGACAATATTTAAAAGACTCATTATCTATTGGGCATGTATATATGTAATCTTTGTGACTAAATTTTAGACAAGCATGGAGTGTGGAAAGGACTACATGCATATCATGAATCTAGGTCCAACCAAGTAATAAATTATAATTAAGGTCATTTGGCATGATTTGGTAGGTTGTTGGTAGTGTCTTGGGCCCTAGTGTAAGATTGAGTGTTATTTGACCCATTACTTTCTGTGGAATGTTTTTGAAACCTCTGATGTTCATATAAGAATGGTCTATATCTTGAGGTTATATGTTAAGACATTTAAGAAAGGATATGTTGAAAATGTTAAGGCCTGAACTATTATCCACTAGTACTATTTTGACTCCCACATCATTAATTCATTAATGAATATACAAAGGTAGATGTTGTTCAATGATGTCTTGTGGGGGTAAATCCTCTTTTTCAAAAGAGATATGATCTTCCATCCACTACATTGTGTTGAGGATGGATGAAACATAGGATGGTTTAGTCAAAATAAGAATCCTAGTATTATAAATGGCTACATATAATACATATTTGTAAATGTTTGATCGCTAAAGGAGCTCAAGAATAGAAACTATATCAAAAGGGGAACTAACTTGAGTAGAAAAGCTACATCCCTAGGTATAATCGCCCTACCTATCTTCATAAAATTAGGTGATAACATGGACCGCATGATTTACTATAGGCATAAAATTAATAGTAGGTGTAGGATAAGAGCTAGATATACCAAGTTCAAAGAAAGCATGGATGTATATAACTACTAGTGTTTGCTGGAGTCCAGTGATGATAGGGAGATACTCAAAAATAACCAATGAGTTATATGAATTGAGGCAAAAGGCATGAATTTGGAGTAAAATGCATGTAATTTGAGTGTTTATTTATGCAAAGATATAATTATAAAGAGTATACCACATGTAAGATAGCAATTAAGAGATAGAAAATGTGACATTGTGCCTAAATGTATAAAAAAATTCTATGCAACCTAACATTTTTTATTTATTGAGCATACTGAATCTAGATATTTTTCCATATGACACATAGAGAGTAAAGGATAGAGAACATGATTTAATGTGTAAATGCATAAAGATCTTTGAGTTGTAACATAATATTACTAACATGTTGAGCATAATAAACTTGAATATTGTTCCATAGGAGAGATAGAAAGTATGCATAAGGCATATGGAAATCTTGTATAATTTAAGAAATAAATGTTGTAATATAATCCCTTAGTATGAATATTAAGCATGGAATTCATAGAATGAAGATTTTTACTAACATATGATAAACTTCATCATTCATGTACATGATAAGACCTATTATGGTTTCCTAATTATTTGCAAGAAATGTAAGAAAATTTTGTAAATAAAAGATCATCATTTTTGAAATTTAGAGAGAGATGTAAGGTGATACCACAAGAAGCAAAAAGGTGATAGTATATGCAACTAAAGATTTTTCAAAAATATTTTTGAAAAATAATATGAATTTTTAATGTTGATGTAGACACCAAAATTACATCACACATACGTGTGTAACTCCCTATGTCAAAACCCCCGTAGGCCCATTTTAATAATAACAATTAATCTTCATAACCCATAATTTTACCCCTCACACATTTAATTAATTTAAAATACTTAATTAAGTTAATTAAAAACCCCTATTGCCACCTTACCTAGCCACTTTGACCTATGACTAATTCTCCTTTGATGAGTCAACTCAAGACCTAGTCCCCTCATCTTAACTACCTAAGACTTATTCCCACTTCCAAACTAAACTCATAAACAACTACTTCCTTTCTAACCTCCTATTTTTACCATTTTATAATGGGTATCACACTTGGCACATAAAAAAATAGAAAATAGACCAAGAATAGAAGGGTTTACCTATTTTAGGGCTGTTAACATCGATCAACCCATGGTCAACATTATCACGATACCTATTGACATTAGTTGGATCATCGATGTCAACAATATAAGCCAAACTCCAACCTCTAGTTCAGGTCAAAAGAAATTAAAAAAATCAATTCTTAGTCTCATTTAGGCTCTCAACATTCTATTTTTTGTCATCTAGGCTTATAATCACTCTACATAAGTCAATCACCATCAACAACTGAGCTCTTAAGGACCAAAAACATCCACTTGTTATCTCTATTTAGGCTTTCAAGTTTGGACTCTTTGACAAAAACCATCAACCTGACACTTATCATTCAGTGACCACCACAGCTAAGTATATCACTAATACTATATGTCATTTAAATATTTATTCTTCCATTTTTTTATATCTATCATGTACTACTTTACACACTCTTGATCATACCCTAGTGAGGGATTTACAAAGCTTCCTTGTTTATTTCCCCTTACATGCATACCAAACCCTGACCAAACTTAACCAAGTCATAAACATCCTCTTCTAACTCTCTCAACCTCTTTGACTTGAGTTAAACCATTTCCTAAACCCAAAAAATCTTTCTATAATCTCCTAGATAATTATTGCCCCTATCGACCTCAATATCCTAACCGACATCGATCAACTCATTTCCAACCTCAATAACATAACTGATATTGATCACTATTCTATCGATGTCAGCGACTGTCAATTTCCCAAACTTCTTCAAAACCTACCCAGACAACTTTTAAAACATTAATAAAATATCTCACCTACACCCTATCACTCTCTATTGCCTACAGGTTATTAAAAATGGTAATCTTATCTCTTTTTTACTCTCTATTTATCATTATTTTAGTTATGTAGTATTCTTTTATCTCTCAAAAGTGGACTGTCATCTCTAGGGAAGTTTCACACTTCCTAGAACAAGCACGTAGATTGATATCCCACTCATTTATCTACTAAAAAACATTTTGTGGTAGTGTTTTATTTTTTGTAGATAGTCTTCCCTAGCCAAAGAGGAGTGCTCATAATGTCTAGATACGGTGCGTAAACCAAATCTAGGTTCATTCTAATTACTTATCCCCATCCTTCTCTTTGTTTTCTTTTAAATTCAAAATAGACAAAATTTAGTGAAACATTTCTAGCATGCCCGGTGGGACCCTAGAGTTTTCCTTGGGTTCATTTCTTGTTTTAAACATTCATATAGGTGCATTATAGTGAAATTTCATTTCTCTCACTTCTTCATCCTCTTTTCTCTTAAAAATGGAAAAGTCAATATCCTATTTCTCTATTTAAAAGGCATTAAAACTAAAATCTTCTTTCTTTTTTCCTTGCTTCTAAAATATTTTTGAGTTGGTAAGGATACTTTTCTATTGATCCACAAAATCAATACTATTTCTAAAGCTTAGATTATATAACCTATTATTTCAAGTTTTTTGAGTGTCATTTCTCCTTACACAAACCCCTTACATCCATTATTTTACCTAGTTTTAGCTTCTAATTTCTTAAAACATCAGATCTTTCATTTCCAAAATTTTATAGTGATCGACATCGGTTATCACTATCGGTATCAACAAACTTTACCTATTGACATTGGTTGTTCCACCAACATTGATGATCTTTTCCTACTAATATCGATCATCCCTATTGATGTTGATGATTGTGTAGTTTTATTTTCTCAAAATAGCAAGCTAAAACAACCCATTTTCTTACACTCAAACTTGGTTTTTCTTTATTCTATTTCAAATACAGAGTAGTAAGACTATTTAAACCACCTCTTGCATGGTATTGACATGAGGTCAAGCCAAAATTCTTATCGATTACGTAAAACACCAACCACTTCCACCTTCCCCTCTTAATTTTGATTCTATCATGGAACATACTTCAGATATAGATCATACTCCTAGCCCTAACCAAATCCCCATTGTGCCTAAGGTAGATTAAGATTTTGCTAATTTTTTTGATCATAATGTGGTATCCCTTCAACATTACCTTGGTATGAGCCAAACCCATAATTCTATGGGTGACCCAATCTATGGTATGCCAACCTCTTTGATGGAAACAACCTCATTTTTAGTTACATCCACTATTTTTCCCATGGTTACCCAAACCACCACTTCAAAAAGTAACCCAACTATAAATAATGACCAACATGTGGCATCTCCAACCACCTAATCTCACCTAAACATTGGAGTAATTTCCCTACTTTCACAACCATAACTGGTTTATCCAAGTCACACTCCATTCCATAATTTAGTGGTGCTTATTCCATCCACACTTTTGCCTATAATTACTTGAGTTATGACTCACCCTTCACCCAATCTAACCATGCGAACAATTAAACCTATAGTAACAACAACTAACCAAGGCATAGTTTCCAACCCAATGAGACAAGTTCCTTTTCTTCCTGCACCTTAGCCTATGACTCATTATCTTTATGTTGCTTCAAAACAACCTTATCAAGCTATGCCATAAACTCCCTTTGCTTCCTATTATCTTCCCTATAACTTAGGAGGAATCCCCCAAACTAATTGCCCTCTAGAGATCATTAAGATGCTAATGGACAAGATGTCTAGTTTAGAGACATTTGTTTCTAGTTCAAAGAAATTATAATCTTATGATTAGATATGCAATGAACCAATCCACCCCTCTGTGCCTATTCTCCCTTATCCAAGTCAATGAGAACTCCCTAAATTTACTCATTTTCAGAGTAAGGAGGACCCACAATAGCACTTGTGATTATTTATATACTCTTGTTATTTAATAGGATATGATGATGCATTACTGCTTCACACTTTCCCTATGTCTCTTTCAGGTGCTACCTTGGATTGGTATAGCTCTATACCTCAGCACTCTTTTTTATCATTTACCCAACTTGCACAAATATTCCTAGACTATTTCTCTATTAACATTTCTATGAAATTTTCTATAATGGACCTATATTATATCAAATAATTTGGTGATGAGTCTATTGCTTATTTTGTCACTTGCTGGAGAAGCTTGATCAATCAACTATCCTTCTCTTTACCCCAACCAGAGCTTATTGAGCTTTTCTCAAGGGCATGTGCTAAGCACATCTCATCCATACTTTGGGTACACACTTTATACACATTTGATGAAGCTTTTACAATGGCACATAAACTTGAGGTTCACGTTATTGATGAAGGTAAAGTTAAGTTGCATAGTAAGAATCCAAATAATAAGAAAAATGACTCCTCCTCCTCTAAAACCTCTCCCTCAAACCAAAATGATAAATGCTCTACTAACATAGTGGTCATTAAGTCAGCCTCTTCCACAACCACAAACCAATCAAATACTTTGACTTCTCAAAATCTGACAAAGTAATTCCAAAAATAGTATGAACAAAGATAATACACTCCCATTGGGGAATCATATACATCTATTTTTGAGAAATTATTATAGTAAGGTGTCATAACTCTTCCTCAGATTAAACCTCTTATATAGTTTGACCCTTCTCATCCTATCCCAGCCTGGTATAAAGAAGATGAGTTTTGTGGTTACCATCAAGTTAAAGGTCACAAATCTAATAATTGTAAGATGCTCAAGAATATTATTCAATATATGCTTGATATAGGTGAGCTCATCTTGGATAATCCTATTTCACCCCCTAATCAAAGTATGGATGTGTTCAAGCACCCTTTTCCCAACCATTCACCAAATCAAAATATTATCTAATCCACAACTAACTTAGGATCATAATATCTATATGGTTAATATGGTCTTTCCTTTATCTTCAATTCAACCAATACCTCAATAAGAGACACTTATTTCATCAACTCCTCCCACATATTTAGTGGCACCTATTTTTCCCATTCTTCCTCCTTAATATAGAAGAGCCTATTTCACCCATTCCACCCCTTTGAGAGGAAGAGCCTCCCTTGCCACTCTTTTTTACACTCAAGGATCCTGTAATCCCAATTCCATTTGCACCAATATTACCTATCCTCTTACCACTTAAATACCACACTCTACTAGTTCCTCAACCACATGTTGAAAGGAACATCATTCCTGCATTATACCCTCTTGAGGATCCTTCTTCCCCTACCACTCCTCCACCTATAGAGAGTGATACCCCATCTACTTTGCCTTTGCACCTAGAAGAGTACATGCCATTTATTTCTATAATAGATGAGTGACTCATTTTGCCTACTCCAAATGCACCACCCTTACCCCTTCTTTTACCTATGAAGGATCATACTTTACCCACACCTCACCCACATGTTGAGGAAGCCATAATACATATGGTTTACACTCTTGTGGAACTTACTTATCCTATCTCCCCTCCACCCATGGTAGATCAAATCTCTTCTCCCATCTCTGTCAAAGAAGACCCCATTGAGGTTCTTTCTCATCTTTGGCCGACATAGTAAAACCCAATAATTTTCCTCTTTCCTAAACACCATAACTTTCTAAAAATGCAACTGTAAGGCCTACATCAACTTCATTAAAACCATTCTCATGTTTAATAAAAATTATAGATTTTTTTGACTCCATAAAACTTGACCATTCAACATTTTGGGACCGGCTTAATATTCCATATCCAACACAACAAATGTCAAAATTTAACACCAATTCCCTTACTACACTTTACCCTAAGGTCTTTGACAAAGCTAGAGTTTCTTCACCAAAAGCACTTGAAGTTCAGACGTCTATGTCAGAACCTTCATCCTCATAGGAATCTATTACATTAAAGTAGATCAAGACTTGAGGTGTATACCCCATTTCTAATTTAATTCATCCATAAGTTGAATTAGATTTAACTCCTCAACCACAAATTAAAGTTTCTCACCCTAAAACATATAAGAATGTTAATCCTTCTAGAACTTGCCAATCTCTTCTTCAACCCTCAACTTTACCATCCATTTTGGGGCCGCATCTTTCTACTTTAGTTGGAATATAATCTAACAAAGCCAAACAAAAGGTGAAACTACCTCCAGTCCTACCTTTGCCATCTGATAGGCCTCTCACATCTGACACTAAGAAATTGATAGTAAAACATGTAACTTTATTGTCACCAAATAAGACACCACATAAAATTACCTTTCCAACATCAAAATAGAAGAAGGTGTCCACTCTTATTAGTACAATAAGTGTGAACCCACTTGCAAGTTCCTAAAGCTTTTTCTTACATCAATTATTATAAGCTTCAGTAATAAATCTTCTTCCCATTAAGCATTATATTCCTCTTGGATTAAAACCATCTTGGATTGATGATACATAAGTTTGTTTATATCATGATTTACTTAGACATGATACTGAGAGTTGTAAAGCCCTCACAACAATCATTCAACAACACTTCGATGTTGACACTATTTTAGATGACACTACCACTAACCTTCTTGTTATCCCACATTTGGCATCTACAGTGCTTCCTACAATTCCACTAAAATTCAAACCCAAAGATGTCATTATAACCCCTTTACCACCTTCTTTGCCAACTTTTCAAATCAACACAGTTAATGTGGCCACACGATGATAAAACCAAAAAGATAAAGCTAAGGAAAAGGTCACTACACCTTGGACCCATCCCTTCACCAAAGACACTCCCCCTAATAATCTTAAGATTTCCATCTGGGGTGTTCTTGAGATAACATCTTTAGATGTTATTCAAAGCTCAATGGTGAAAGAACTTCACCAAACTCCTATGAAGATGTCTTTATATGAGTTAATACAAAGTTCATCCCAACAAAATCAACCTTTGAATAGTGATTTGAAAGCGATTGAGATACAATCGAATGATCCCCAACTTCTTGTAGCTTTGGTCAACTCCCTTAATTTTGTCTCCCTAATTTCTTTCAGTAATTCAGTAATTCCACTTCAACATCCTATAGATCAAGATTCTACCCTTTTCATTACCACATCTAATGATCAAACTCATATCAAGAGAGTTATGATCAATAAGGGAGAAATTATTAATATTATTTCCACTCATGCCTACAAATAGCTATCCCTTCTCAATAACAACATGTCTCAAACTGATGTGGTACTCCATTCCTTTGATGATACTATGGTTACTATGGTGGGCACTATTGTCTTACATATTTGTGTAGGTCCCTACATAATTCCCAAGATCTTATATGTTGTGGAATGAGAGTTATAATTTAAAATATTACTTGGATAACCTTGGATACATATTATGGCATGTGTACCCTCAACTTTGCATCACTGTGTCAAGTTTGAGCATGATAGATAAGTACATGTTATACTTGTTGACCCACCTATGTTTAAAATATGTAATATGACTTATAGTCCCAATGATGTTCTTATCCCATTGAAAACATCATATTCATCACATGATGATTTTGAGGCTTCCAAAGTTTCCACTCCTATGGTTACACAGATATTGATAATACAAATTCCTGACAAAGATCCCATGGAAGAGACCTTTCAACGTTTGTCACTTGGTGAATATCATTTATTGATACTCAACATGTTCTATACTCCACAATAATATGGAAGCCTCCACATGCACCAAAATTATGACCCCCATATTTGCATGGTCATCCCTTATGGCCCCCCTAATCTTCAAACCAATTTTACATATGGGGGAATTGATCAAGTTCTTGTTTCCAGCAATCATCTTCTTTGCCATAACCATTTACCTATGATTTCTTTTTCCTGCGTAACCCTAGATTCACTCACACCTACTTATATAGGTGTGCTTGGAAAGGATTTGGTTTGGATCATTATGAACAAGGTGTCCATATGCCTATTGAATATCCTACTAGCAACACCAGTGAAAATGCCAAAAAAAGGCATGGGGTGGGATATGATGAACCAAATAAACTCCCTAAAACCTCCCATGAACCAATTGTTGAAGAACCAATGTCTTCTTCTCCACCTTCTTCTCCACCATCACCTACAAAATTGGAGGTATCTCTACCTCCTAATTTTTTTAAAATTAATTCCATCCATTTGGGGCCTCTCACCTATCATCAGGGTAAGGAAATAAGGTCCCTTCCTCTCATTCATCCTAAAATAATTGATGAAGATTTTCCCACTATTAACACTGTCCACTATCAATATGATGACACAATTCTCACCTACATGGGTGTAGATGATTATTATATCTAATGATCACTCCCATTTAAAATCCAAGCTATGTTAAATGAATCAACCATTGACATCAACCTGCCCTTTCATGATAACCCTCACATCCTCAAGATTGGCTAATCTTTAGATTCCTCTGAGCAAGTTGATTATGCCACATTTCTTAATGACTATAGCAAATCCTTCACTTGGTATTATAATGACATGCCTAGTATTTACCCCTCTATTTTCACCCATTACATTGTCACCAATCAAGATGTTAAAATCATTAAGCAAAAACTTTGCAAAATGCATCCTCATATTGCTCTCCTTGTCAAAAAGGAGCTCCAACACCTCCTCTTTGTTAACTTTATCCAACCATTGACTACCTAGAATGGATTTCCAATATTTTTCCTATCATGAAAGCAACTGGAGGAATCTATATTTGTATTGATTATCATGATTTAAACCTCGTTTATCCAAAATATGATTTCCTATTGCCTAGTATCGACCAACTTGTTGATTTAACAGCCAACCATGAGATGCTATCACTTATGGATGGATTCTCTAGATATAATAAAATCCTGGTTGATCCTAAGGATCAACACAAAACCACCTTTATTACCCCATGGGGAACTTTTTGTTATTGAGTCATGCCTTTTTTCCTAAAAAATGTTGGTGCAACTTACCAATGTGCCATGACTTATATTTTCCATGATCTCCTACCCAAAATTATGGAAGATTATGTGGATGACTTACTCAAAAGGTCTAAACTACAACAAGAACACTTGACAATTCTCAAAACTATATTCACTCATATCCTCTAATATAACATTCAACTAAACCCAAAGAAATGTGTCTTTGGTGTTATTTCTAGTAAACTCTTAGCTTTTATCATTTCTCTCCATGGTATCAGGGTTGATCCTACTACGATTAGATCAATCCTAGAGATGCCTCCACCTACTAATATCAAACAACTCCATAACCTACAAGGAAAACTTTAGTCAATTTGATGCTTCATTTCTTAGCTATTAGATCAATGCCAACCCTTTCATCATCTCCTCAAAAAGGATGTCTCCTTCCAATGGAATAAAAACTACTAGGAAGCCTTTGATGTACTTAAACAATACCTCATTTCTCCATCGATTCTTATTCCACCTAAGGAAAATTAGCCTTTTTACCTTTACATCTTTGTAATAGACCATTCTCTAGCTGCTATGATTGCACATCGAGATGACCAACATCAAGAGTAGGTAGTTTATTGCATAATCTACACACTTATTGATTATGAGACTCGATATACTTACACTAAAAAAATTTACCTTGTGTTGGTCTTTTCTGCCTCTAAGCTTCACCATTATCTCCCAAAGCACAAAACTTATGTGGTCACCCATACTAATCCTCTCAAATACATGCATTTAAAACCTTTTCACAACTAATGTGTAGTTCGGTGGCTCATGCTTCTTGATAAATTTGACTTAGAGTTCATTCAACAAAAATTAATTAAAGGGAAAAAATCATGGGCCAGTTAGTTGCTGCCCCTTTACCTGATAACCAACCTTCAAATCTTGAATTCCCTGATGAATCTACTGTAACACTCTCCACCGATGACATCTCCTATCAAATGATGATATTCTTTGATGGATCTAAATTCTAACATGGTGGAGGTGTAGGGGTCATACTAATTCCTCTAGATGGTGAGCCTATGCCTTTGTCATTCAAATTATATTTTGAATGCACTAACAATATGGCTAAATATGAGGCTTTGATTCTAGGACTTTAAATATCTCTCTTCTTAGTTATCAAATCCATAACCATTTTTGATGATTCTCAGCTAGTGGTTAATCAAGTTAATGGTTCCTACCTATGCAAAAACAAATTTATATAGTGGTATAAACATTATGTAGATACACTCTTGGGATCATTTGACTCTTATCTCTTGAAAATTATTCCTCAATCTACAAATAAGTTTGTTGACATGATGGATTCACTTGCTTCACACATACCTCTTCATCCTCCTCCTTAAGAATCTATGTCATCATGCATCACTTAACATTACCCTCCTATGTCTCAGCTAACATCCTCTTTGTAGGAAATGTAACAATCAACCCACAAGACTTATGGTACAAATAACTCATAGATTATCTTTACTTTTCTATTACCCCTCTTGATGTTTCTAATAATAGGAAGTGAGCCTTCACAAAACATGTTGCTCATTACACTATACTAGGGGGACTTCTCTATAAGCGAGGTTTTGATGGTCTTCTCCTTAGATGCCTAATTCATAAAGAAATTCCCTTTTCTATTAAGGAAGTCCATGATGGGATTTGTGATGGGCATTTCAATGGTCACATGCTTGCTAAACGTATTCTTCAACTTGGCTATTATTGGCCCACACTTCATCAAGATTGTGCTGACTATGTCTGGCATTGTGTTAGGTGTCAACAACATGCTAACCTTCTTCATGTTCCTAGTCATGCATTGCAAGTTTCCAAATACTTTTGACCCTTCTCCCAATGGGGCTTAGATCTAATCAGAGAGCTTAACCCTCATTTATCCCTTTGTTATTACTCTATCATTACTACCATTGAATACTTCACCAAGTGGATCGAAGTAGTCCCTCTCATCTCCATTAAGGTTGACAAAATTATTGACTTCATAAATGGCCACATCATCTATCATTTTGGTATACTTCACAAGATTATAATAGATAATGGCAAGTCTTTCAAAAATAATACTCTTCAAGATCTTAATGATGCATTTGGAATCAAATTAAGCTTTTCATCACTATACTATCCTTAAGCTAATAGGTAGACAAAAGCTTCTAACAAAACTTTGACCAAATTTCTCGTGAAGGTAGTCAATGATATGGGCAAGGATTGACACACACACATTCCCTTTACTTTATGGGATTATTGTACTAGCATTCTAACCCTTATGGGTGCTATGCCTTTTTCATTGGTATATGGGATGGAGGTTGTTTTACCTCTTGCAGTCTAGATCCCTTCTCTTCACATTTCCCTACATGACATACTTACTAATGATGAATTTCACCAAGAACATTTAGCCCAACTTGAATTGTTTGATGAACGCTGTCTCATAGACCTCAACCACCTCCAAGTATATCAAGAGTGTATCAAATGTGCTTATAACAAAAACCTCAAAGAGCAAGATTTTAATATAGGAGATCTCATCTTAAAATAAAATCAACATGTGATGAACAAGGAGAAAAACAAATAGGGTAAATTTGCTCCTAATTGGCTTGGACCTTATATCATAACTCACAAGTATGGTTTAGGAACTTATCACTTGTATTCTCTCAAAAGAAGGCCAGAACTAGAGCCTTTAAATGCCTTACATCTATGACCATTCTTTTGTTAAACCAGCATCACTTCACTTCATGTTTAACTTGAGCTCATCCCTTGAGTATCCCCATTACATTAATTTACCTTCCTCTTCACCTTTACTCCTATACACTTAGATAACTTACACATTGGTATGGTTTTATTCTCATAGTGGAAAAATCCTAAGCCTCTATAGTCTTGTCTATGACAAAGTAAAAAAAATGGGATATTTGAAAAAAGTTTTAAAATCTCAGGTTATGTTTTCCAACGTAGACTGCTCCCTTGAAGGACAGCTACGTAACTTTCCTCAACTATTATCAATAGATTTCTCCCTTAAAGGACAACTATTTAAAATTTAAAAAAATGCTTAAACCACTCCCTTGAAGGATGACTAAGCCAAGATTTGTTCTCAAAGGGAAAAACAAATGCAAAGGGGATATTCACCTCTTTGCATGACCTTAACCTATACAAAATCCCATTATAGGCTTCCCACGTTGAACAACTTACACAACCAAAAAAAAACTTTAAGTCATGGAATTTCCTATACTTGCTCTCGGGTCACCCACAAAAGGGACATATAATTTCTACTTAGTAGGTTTTGCTATCTAAACATTTACTCTCATTCTCCCCTTTTTCCCCTCATACTCTTTCAAGGGATTGTCAAGTTCACTTAACATGAGGTAAACATGATTCTTCTCTAACAAACACAATGGTTCAAAGATATAAGGCATGAAAGAGGCTCAATTTCCTAAGCCTATTTATGTTCTAAATTATGGTCTTGGCCAACGCATGAGCATTCTACCTTTTTATTTTTTCCATCCACATCACATGTCGATATCTCTATTTAAAATGTTGAAACAATATCATACTAACATTAACTTGACATAAACATTACCTTGAAATACCCCATTTATTTTACACATACACCATCACAAATATGGAAAAATGCTGAAATAAATTAACCCACTCAATCTACTCATTTTAAGCATACACTATCACAAGTATGGAAAAATGCTAAGATGCAGATAACCAATCAACTATGCATATACAATCACATAAATGGGAAGGCTAGTCTAACATAAATAACATGATCAACATCTAAATTAACATAGCAATAAATGAACATCATCCATATCAACATCATAAACATAAGCAAAGCATCTCAAATAGACACATGGCAATAAATTAACATCTCATATATAAATATGTGATCAAATACATGTTTCTCATCTACATCATAAAACTCTCTCAAAATGTACATCTCACATCTTTAGCTCATAGGTTGGTATACATATAACATATATAAACCAAAACATGAAAATGCTAATACTCAAGGTCTTCGAGGCTCTCCCTAAGGTTGTGAGGATGTAGTATCATCACCACTCTTTATCTATTTATGTCGACGTGAGCTAGAAGCTGTCACACATGACATTGACCTCTCCTACTTGCTAAAATTTGAATATCATTGTATCTATGGGAACTCTCTAATTGCCCTCTCATAGTAAGTAATCTTATCTAGGGTAGTCAAATACCTCACCATCGATATAGTTTTTGGAGGAACCATGACACCTGATGATGGCCCAACTTGTATTAGTCCTTATGGTGGTGGTGGAGGAGGAAGAGTGCCCTATCCTACTACTACTCCAAAAATATCTCTCTCTATCATCATTGTAGTCATCTGACTCTGTAAAATTATCATCTAGCCCTATAGTACTATAACCTGACCCTGTAAAGCCCTAATTTGACCTTGTAATGTCACTACATGCCCTTATAAGGCTAAAACCTCTACTCAAGCTATTTCTCAAGCCTACACCATCGCATCTCAAGCCTGTAATATTGTATCTCATACCTGTAGTGCTACATCTCTCTCCCTGACTAGCCCCTGTAAGTCTACTAGTGGCCTCCTAACCTCCACCATTAGATGTAACCCTACCCACCATGTTGTGTAGGTATTTATATACCCTAGGTCCCCAACACTTAGCCCTACTAATAGTTCCTCAAAATTTATCCCATTGGTCTCCTCAAGTAATGGAAATGGTGCCTCTATGTCATCCTTCCTATATAAAGGGAAGGCAGACAAAATATCCTATAAGAACCCAAACTGTCTCCTAACTCATGCCATGGGTACCATCTCTAGCTCACCAGCCTATCTCCCTCTAACTCATAATGCACTCTACAACCTAATAAGCTACTATGCCTACCCTTTAAAGATTGGATACGTTAGATATAGTATCCATATGATATCTATAGGGATCAAGCCCTTGATCATGTACCTATAATAGGTGATGTCTGACATGATGCCATCCACTTAGGTTTGTTCCATCCCATCTCTCCATTGTCTAAATCTAAACCTAAATCTAGCCATAATAGTGGTAGGTAGCCCTAGTGGTCATATCACCATGATGTGCTCATATGTCTAATAATGTAAAAGATGGTCGACACACAAATTGTATCACTGATTCAACCTCAAACCCCACAAATCTCTCTATAACTATGCCAAAAATACTAGATCCCAAGAAAAAATGGTCCACTGCTCTATCATCTACATCAATAAACTAATCAAAGTAATAAAAAATCTCCCTCTATCTACATCAAGTAAGACATAAACCATGATTTTGATCATCATCAAGATACTAAGATGATGTTGCTCCTCATCAGCCATGTAGAGTGGCTCATATGCAAAGATCACAGTGGTAGGTCACCTCACTAACATGCTCCCCATATAAACTAACCATATGTATATCATGCTCCTTTCTCAAGCATGTAAAAAGCTCCTCACCCTAGAGTCTTAGTCATAAAATCATATAAACATCCTCCTTTGTCACCATCAACTCTTCAATTGGTAGATGGAAGGTGTTGGTGGTATAATCCCACATCTCAATCAATGTAATCATCAGTGACACATCTTGTGTCACATAATAGTATCATTGAACTCCTCCCAAACTAATGTTTTCCAAATGATCCCACTCATTAGGAGTAACATCTCTCCTCATCCATATCAATAACCTTAGTAGATGATATCACAGTGTCAACTCCATCCTCACATGCATCCATACATAAATGAATTAGGTCACATCCATTTTACTCTACTCCCTCACCACCTTTTTTTCCTTCTCATTAGGAGAACTACATTGGTCTGAGGCCCTAAAATAGGCTATGTAGGTAGCACTCAATCTATATGGGGTCTTATAAGGTTAGCTTAGCCATAAACCCACCTTCTTAATTACCCTAGGCTTCACTACCTCTATCTCTCTCTCTCTACCCTAGGCCTACCCACCTATTCCAAATCTAAGCCTCAATAACTATATTCTTGACTCTTAATTCTATAACCTAGCTTTTAAAACAAACCTAGACCTCTCAACTATCTTTTTACATTTTTATCCTCACATTTGATTACTCCCACTAGAGATCACAAACTCACCCTTTTTATTATTTGTTACTTTTTAACAGTAACTAATGGTAGCATCAATATCGATGTGAGTGATTTATTAGCCTATGTATCAGCTAGCATTGGTAGCACACTATCAACCTTGGTGTCATGTCAGCTAACGTTATTTGATAATTAGCCAATGTTAATCAATCTCACTAATGTTAGTGACTGGTTAGGCCCCAGAGCCAAACAACCCAAACCTAACCTACCCATTTACCCTAAAAATACTAACCCAACTTACCCTAACTTATCTTACACCTACCCTAACATATTTTTTACCCCCAAATCCTATTTTCTATACATCCACCTCTCATTTAACCTAAAACTTGAAAATACAAAATCAAAGTGAGTTTGGGCTTTTACCTCATCTCATTGTCTCCTCTTTGTTGGAATTGCTAGCACCTATGGACCTGCACCTCCTATTGGGACATCTCAAATCACTCTCAATGCCCTATTTCTTCTCTCTAATCATAAAGTTACAAATGAGTTTGGTCAGCCACCAAACCCCATTTTTGTTAGGTTTGGTCAGCTACTGACATTAATAATCTTGACCTAACTTGCTGATGTCGATGCTTATGCTTGTTGATATCGATAGCATTGCCCTAATTATGTTGATGTTGGCACTTTCACTTACTGATATCAACACCTTCTACCAATGTTGACACCTTTTAAAACATGTTTTCCACCATAAAAACACCTAACTTTGCATGACTTTACCCACATATTGGGGAAACTAGAGATTACATATATCTCCCCCAACCATGACAAAATGACATTAAAGATAACTCAAATCTTTGCCCTCAATGACTATACTTGGAGATCATGAATATTTCCTCACTCATTGACCCTTTTACACCAGGTGTACATTACTTGTCCTGACTGTAGTTGGCTATTACACACATGCATGTATTTTAGGTGTTGTAGATGGAAACCAAACCCATCTTATCACCTTCAACCCTTTTATGTTTCCTAGGGGCACTTCTTACCTCAGATACATAGGACACATTGGCCATTGGAGCTACAACTTTGATTGATTTGACTTGTCATCTATCACTTACAAGATATCTTTTGGTTACTTCTATTTGAGTCCTCCTTAACGTTGCTTGTTCTTAACATTGTCAACTATAGCTTGTTGTATATAGTGATTCTCAATTCTCCACCAATCACCCAATTACCTTTCTATCAAACTAGTACCCAATTCTAGCTTCTCCTCTATCGATTCTTGTTTTGAGGGGGGATACCTTATCCAATACTTGGAGCATCTAACTCTTATTTTTATTTTGTAACGTGTTGGTATAAATTACAACACAAAAAGGGGAAAATTTAGACACCAAAATTACATCACACACATGTGCATAACTCCCTATGTCAAAACCCCCTAGGCCCATTTTAATAATAATAATAATAATTAATCCCCCTAACCCATACTTTTACCCCTCACACATCTAATTAATTTAAAATACTTAATTAAGTTAATTAAAAAATCCTATTACCACCTTACTTGGACACCTCACCCTATGACTAATTCTCCTCTGATGAGTCACCTCAAGACTTGGTCCCCTCATCCTAACTACCTAAGACTTATTCCCACTTGCAAACTAAATTCCTAAACAACTACTTCCTTCTTAACCTCCTATTTTTACCATTTTATAATGGGTATCACACTTGGCATGCACAAAAATAGAAAATAAGCCAAGTATAGAAAGTTTTACCTATTTTAGGTCCATTGACATCAGTCAACCCATGGTTGACATTAGCAAGATACCTACTGACATCAGTGGGATCACTGATGTCGACAATATAAGCCAAATTTCAAGCTCTAGTTTAGGTCAGTAGAAATTAAGAAAATAAATTTTTACTCCCATTTAGGATCTCATCTTTCTATTTTTCAACATCTAAGCTTATAATCACTTTGTGTAAGTCAATCACCATTAGTAACTAAGCTCTTGAGGACCAACATCATCTACTTATTCTCTATGTTTAGGGATTTAGTTTCAGACTCTTAGATAAAAACCATCAACCTAGTACTTGTCATTCAATGACCACCATAGCTAAGTATATCATTGATACTGTAGGTTTTTTAAATATTTATTCTTCTACTTTTTATATCTATCCTATACTACTTTATGCACTTCTGATTGTACCCTCATGAGGGAGTTAAAAAATCTTTCTTACTTGTTTCCCCTTACATGCATACCAAACCCCTGACCAAACTTAACCAAGTTATAAACATCCTCTTCTAACTCTCTCAACCTCTCTGACCTAATCAAAACCATTTCCCAGACCCCAAAAAGCCTTTTGCAATCTCTTGAATAATTATTGCCCTTATTGACCTCGGTAGCCTAACTGACATCGATCACCTCATTGTCAACCTTGGCAACATAAATGATATTGGTCACTATTATACCAACATTGGTGACTATAAATTTCCCAAAATTCTTTAAAAATTACCTAGACAACTTCTAAAACACCAATAAAACATCTCACCTGCACCTTGTCACTCTCTGCTACCTATAGGTTGTTAAAAATGGTAATATTATCTCTTTTTTACTCTCTATTTTCTCTATTTTAGTTAGTTATTATTCTTTCATCTCTCAAAAGTGGATTGCCATCTCTAGGGAAGTTTCACACTTCCTAAAACAAGCACATAACTTGGTAGCCCACTCATTTATCTACTAAAAAACATCTTGTGGTAGTGTTTTCTTATCTATAGGTAGTCCTCCCCAGCCAAAGAGGAGTGATCACAATGTCTAGATACGGTGTGAAAACCAAATTTGGGTTAATTCTAATAACTTATCCCCATCATTCTCTCTATTTTCCTTTAAATTCAAAATAGACAAAATTTAGTGAAACAGTTGAAATTGATTTTTTGAGTTTGATATGCAACTAAATTTTTAGAAAATGATGTGGAAAGTACTAAAAAATAACTAGGAGTTTAGTTGATGCAACTAAGGTTTTGAATTATTTTTTTCAAAATTAATGTAGTAATGTGAAAAATTTAGAGAAATTTGTAGAATGCTACTTGAAAAATTTAAGAAAAATTAGAAAATATTTCTAAAATTAGCAATATATTTTTTCTAGTGTTTGAAAAGTGTTTGTATGCAAAAAGGACCTAGTATGTGCAAACTAGGATTTAAACAAAATATATGATTTTTTTACAATGAATTGGTAGATTTATTATTTTTAAATTTAGGAAAAATTAGTAAATTATGGCAAAAAATTATAAATAATTATCCCTAGGGTTTTAAAGGTTTTTGTAAAAAATTTAAAGTCAGTTCACCAAATGTTTTATTATTTAAGGAAATTAATTGTCTAATTCCTAAATAATAAATGGGTCTAAACAATGTAAATCAATGAATAATATACTTTAATTAACCTACTAATTTGTGTAAATAGATAGTATTTTTACCTTTTCTAAATATATTAAGAAATGAGAGAAAATAGAACTTAGCTTATTATGGCTGATCTAGACTAAGACATGGCCTAATACTAGAGGAGTGGGACTAGAAAACAAGCTGAAATAGGTTCCTAAACTTTGTTTCGAAGTTGTTGGACATGAACATCAAAATTAGACACCCTATTATCCTATGTTGTATTCCTATTCTAGGACTATTATCTTGAGGTTTAAAGCTTTATGGGTCCTATTCGACAATCATATTTTACCCTATCTATGAATTTTTGAGGCTTAAAAGCCTATATAGCTCACTATGTGTTTGATTTAGTATTCAAAACCCTTAGGAGATATTTATTATTAAAATTGAATGTAAATTTAGGAAAGAGAGAGAAGGGCTTAGCATGTAAAGGATACACTGGATACACTTCACACCCAATGTGTGGGCACTCTGCCTACATACCAATACTCTTAAGAGGGATCGAGCTAATGTAGTTCTCCCATTAAAGTGTTTGGTGAAATTATGTGTGATGTATATGACTAGATGCAAAATTAGATGTACTTTTAATGACTAGGGACTGGTATGAGTGCTTAAATAGGCTTGAAATGCTCTTGAAAGGTTGTATGTAGAGAATAGGGAAGAGTGTTTGAGTGTACTTGATTTTATTCTTAATTATTTTATGTAAATGAGTGTCAACCCCTATAAATAGACTTTGAATGAAATTTTATAGGGTAATTAATGATCATGGGTTAAATGGACATGTATTAGGCTGATAGGGAAAAATATAAGGATCCAAAAGAATCTAACCATTAGAAGTAATTTTGAACCTGGAAAATAGTGCCAAAATCAAGACACCTTGAGTTTTAGTGCTCTTGTCTAAGTTGAGCATTGTTTTCCTAATGGGATGAGACCTAAGGGGATAGATTTGGGCCTAAAAGGGCTTCCTAGGTCTAAAAGAGCTAAGTCTAGCAGGCTATGAATGATTGAGAATTAGTGAAAGAATAGCCTTGAAGGGTTGTGTAAGTGAGAAAGAGGATCTATGGATTAGATGCCATTAGCCATGCTTAAGTCATCTAATTTTACATTTTATATGACTAAAATTTTACTTTCATGTTATAATTTAATACATCTATGCAAGGTTGAGGGGATGCAACACATAGCGTAAATCTAGGGACAACCTAACATAATATTTTATTGAAACTCCCCTTCTATTACATAAAATAGTTTAGGTAGAACACATATGCCTACTTGAATGTAAAATACTATTGTTCATAATTTAGGGGTGTCATTATCATTAAATTATCATAAAATGGTGAGGGATTGGGTGTCATATCTTGATTTTACCTTATAATTAATAACCTTTAAATCCATGTATTAATATGGTTATTATCTGATTATAATTACTTTGACTTGAGTTTTATGACATATACTCATATGAAACAATGATATTGTTGATTAATATAAATAATGTGATAGTTTTATTTTATTATTATATACATCATGGATATGTATTTATTAGTTTTGCATCATTGGTTGATATATGATGACTTAGACTAACTACCTACTTATTGCAAGGTGGATGCAAGATTGATCCTACCCTGATAACTAGACAAGGGAGAGCATCATCAAAGAGGATGGGCTAGATGGGATGATTAGGAGATGATAGAGGAAACTAATAGTGGCCCTAAACACATGCACATTATATTTTAAACGTTATATGTGTAACATGTGTATGCACCTAAAATCACTCACTTCATTATTGTTGACTAATATTCCTATTAGTTGACACTAATTCTACTGAACCTATTTTATCTCACTAATTTATCCTAATCCTATCCACATATCTAATAGCCCCCTTCAATAATTCTCCATTTCACTATCCTTAGTCTAATCCCATCCCTTCATTAATTTTATCCTAATCCCTATTATTCTAATATAATCCTAGTTATCCATTATATGGTAATTTTTAATTCCCATAACGCCACCTAACCACTTACTAGCCTATACCATAGCCTTTCCTACATTCCTATGTCATTAATCCTATCCTCATCCCTATCTAACTCCACCTAATCCTTCATTATGCCTAAACTAATGGATAAGACTCTAGAATTGGATATTTTCTTCCAAGTCTCTAGAAGTCTCTAAACTAGAGACTTTAAATAATTTTAATATCCCCTAAAATTCCCTTCATTTGCCTATTTAAAACAAACTCTCCCTCCACCCTCAAACCAACTTGAATCCTCATAGAAAATCCATGTCCATTTAGTAATCAACTAGCATTTCTATCACATCATTATTGCAAACTAATCCTTCAATCAAGCATCCATTGCGTCCATCATCCAAATCATTTGATCAAACATCTATGTCAATATGGGTCTATATGAAATCACTTGATCATTTACAAATCTTGGAAGGAGGTAATATGAAACAAAGAATTCAATAAAATTTTATATCATTTTGATTTGTTTTATAAATCCTTCATATTATGTAGTTTAATATTTGAGTTGGTTGAATTACATAAATCCTTCATTTTGAGTTGTTTTATAAATCTATTGAGCTCTAATTTCACTTACATTTTGGTGACCATGGTAGGACTCACCTCTTGCTCCCAATTAATCCATTTTGATTATTAGATGTATTTTTTATAACCTATAGGGTCAACTGGATCAAGAAAATCTTGAAAATTTTCAAATTTTATGTGTACAGCTTACAGTCATGACATTGCCTTGGTATAATAGGATTACACTATGTAGTCACGTTATTACCCTCAATACTTGCAATATTATACTTAACCACTATCTATTTATCTATCTGATCACAAAGGTTTTTAGTCATTCGATAATCTTGTAATTTGTTATTAGTGATATTATTAGGCTAGTTGCGATATTGACTAACCAAGTTACGATATTGTAAACCACTAATAGTTTTAAAGTGAAGGTTTAAATATTTTGGCAATCCCACCAGTTGTGAATCACAAGTTTATTAATAATATTTTTAGTATTTTATGAATAAGTCATGATTTTGATCTATATTTGTTTTATGTCCATAGGCATCTTTGACAAAACCATGAGTTATCAAGTCATGGTTTTGTCCCCTAATCCACATTACTGTGACCACTAGTCATGGTTTTATAAAATATTTGACATTTTTGTTTTTTGCATTTTGTTCTCCCTCCCCTACATTGAAAATTTGAAAATGCATGTCTTTATTTGTGATGCACAAATGGTAAAAAAAATTACTAGGTTGAAATATAGATACATCCTTAGAGGTCAATCATCGAGTCAATAAGAAACAAGGCAAATAAAACACGGGCTAGGTAAGGGAATTAGTGTATAACTTGACCAAGAAAAACCCATGCCATTAAAACTTGATGGCTCTTTAATGTTTTTGGTGAATTTATGATCATTTCTATTTTTAGAGAACATTAAATATATATCTTGAATCCTTTTGTATTAGTAATAAAAAAAAGTATTTATCAATTTCTAGGTGTAAGTAGGGTCAACTAAAAGGATGTCGAGGCCAAAATAAAGTCTACAGCAATAAACATCACGCTGATCATAAAATGTCAAAAAATGCAATTCCACCCTGATACAGTATTGTGATTTGATTATTAGCAATTTTTTGATATTTATTGAGTATATAATGTTAAATGGATTTTAATTAGTTGGAGCATACATTTATAAGTGCTTGAATAAACCTAGAGTAGAACTCACCTTAAGATAAATATTTCAATTTTTAGAAGCCTTAAACAAAACTATAATTCATGTTTTTAACCCTATTAGCGATTTTGATTTAATTAGAAGTGGTATTGTCATTTTTTAAAAATATTTCCAAATCTATCTACCAGATATCATTTTAGGGGGATCTAGAATGCAAATATCAATACAATCATTTTTGTAAGTTTTTTTATTCTACCTAAGTTTGAATCAATACCCTTTTATCAAAAGAGTGAATATACCATTTTAAACAACTAGAAAAACTACCTTAACATTTTGTTAATCTTTGGTCTATCATAACCATCTATAAATAAAACACGTTGAACATTTAGATAATCTACTTGCACAAAAATCATTTTTTGATTACATAATCTATAAATCAAATATTTTTGTCATTCCATATGATATCACTACTGTCGATATATTTTCAGTAACACTTTTGTCATTTTGAGTCATAGTTTTGTGGTTTACAACAAAACCATGATTATCAATTTCATAGTCATTAGCATTATTGATGACCCTAATCATGATGTTATAGGTCTAACCATTATGTTACAGGTAACCGTCATAGTCATCTATCAGTCACAATATCATCATTTGCAAGTAGTGGTTTTGACAGCCTAGTAACGGTATTGTAATCTCTTGTAGCATGATTTCCCTATGTAGTTGTGGGTGTGTAGAGACTCATGGTTTTGTAAAAATATTAAAAACTACTAATATTTTTGGTTTTAGGACCTATATCTTTTGGGTGCCAATCAAACTACTAACTAGTGTACTTATAAATCACTTGTCAAAGAATTTGATGGGAACTTTTAAAATCAATTTTGATTATCTATTTTGTCTTATACATTTTTGTGGAAAATCATTTTTTTATGTGTGTGTTATTAATTTTTCATATCATACTCATCACACATAGGTAATTAAATCAGTCAATCAACTATATCATGTGTTTTGCTTATTTGTTAACCGCCCTCTAGGATAACACATGATGTAGAATTGACACCCACACATGGGCTTAACATATAGGGTTTAGTGTCATGGATTTCATCACTATGTACTAACAAAACTTTGTATTCTAGTAGAGTATAAAAATGAGGGACAATTATCTTTAGGCTAAGCAGTTGACCCCATACAGGGCATCTATGAAGGGGAAGAGTTAATTTTTTAAATTGGACATTAGATAACACCCTATATAGACTTTGGCCCTAATGTACCTTTGTGTATATAAGAGATGCCATTAGAAACCTTATGCATACTTGGTATAGGACCTTTCATACATAATAGGTGTGTAGACACCAAAATAGTGTCAACCCTCCCTTGGTCCCTTTCTAACTTTAACATGCCTAACCTATACTTTATTAATTTAAAATACTTATTTTAAATTAATCATCCCTTTTAGACACATCACCTTGGATTCCTCACCCTTAGACCATTTATCACCCTATGACTAATCATAATTACCTAAGACCTATTTCAACTCTCCCACTAACCCCCGCACCTAATAAATCTGCCTTTGGACCATTCACCAATGACAACTAAACTTGGCAGATGGAAGAACGAGCAAAAGGCTAAAAATAGACTTTTTTTACCCATTCTCTAGCCACTAATGTCAGTCAATATTCGACCGACGTCGGTAGAATCACCGACGTCGGTTGCTTAAAACTAAATTCTAACGTCGACTGGATGCCTGAATGTGAATTCTCTTGCTCCCCGGATACAAATTCTCTTGCTCCTCGATTCTTTGCATATCAAAGGCAGGCTTTGGGATGAGGCATCAACATTCTATCATCACTCTCTAGGCTAAGAAACTCTACAAAATTCACTCTAGACATTGGATTAGAAGGTTTTAATAAGTCTCCTACATCAGCCATAATGGGAACAAGTCTTCTACACTTCTGGTTCTCCACCAAGAGCTAAGTATTCTTCTGGTTTATATTTCAATATTTTTAGAGTGCATTGGTAATTAGTCCATTGGCTATTTCTAAGTACTGTTGAGACCAAATCTGGCTTTCTTCTTGGAGAGGCTAAAAAGCCTTTCTTTTATCCCGACCCATTTTGACAACCTGTCCCCTACCTTTGTTCTTCTTAAGACTCTGTCCATTGTCCTGCATCCCTGCACAGCCCTTTTGAATCTCCCAAACCATTCTATTGACCACAAACATACCCTAAAACTCATCCAAGTCCTATTGCCCCTACCGACATTGGTATCAAGGCCCATTTCCCCTACCGACGTCGACATCCTAACCAATGTCGGCAACATTGACAAACTAATGACGACAGACTAACCAGCATCAGTGACTGTGAGAGGTAGATTGCAGGAATTAGGTATGCATTATCTATTTCTCTTCTTTAGCCTTTCATTATCTCTCTTTCTAGCAACACTCTTTTATCAAATAAGTGGATTGTCATCCCTCAAGAAAGTCTTTGCACTTCTGGGGCTGAGCTTTGCTTGGCAGTCCACCATATATCTATCTAACATTTTCTTTGTTTAAGTCTTTCTTATCTACAGGTGTTGTCCTCCATAGCCAAAGAGGAGCTCCTTCAATCATTTGGATACAGTGCGCAACTTCATCTGGGTATCATCTAACCCCTGATCATTTAACTTTAGTTTCTTATTTCTTCTAAATGTAAAAAGGCAAAAATGAGCTAGAAACATTCTGGCACGCCCGGTGGGACCCTAGAGTTTTCCTTGGGTTCATTTCTTCTAAAAGGCAAACTCTTCATATAGATGCATTAGATTCTCTTCTTGCATCCTTCCTCTTCTTTCTTTTTCTTTTAAAAAGACACCATTAACATAAGTTAAAAAGAACCTCTTTCTTTTTCTTCTTGTCACCTTTTTCCTGCATCTTAGAGTAGTGAAATTCATACTCTTAACCTTTTCCCCACTTGTTTGCATCTGAAAAAAACATTTCAATTTGGGTTAAAAATATATTACATCTCATTCCTACTTGAATGCATTTTTAGCTCATCTAGTAATTGAAAGCGCGTTATGAATAAATCGTAGTGCACATATGTTACACATCCAGACCACAAGCACATCAAACTAAACATCTAAACATACCTGAGACAAGGTCCAACTAGGATTTCATCACCTAGCGAATACCTTACCCTTCCTGGTAATCCTACTTGGACTTCACTACCAAGGGGAGAACCCACTCTATTCTCTGGTAGAGTATAAACTCTAGGGGAAGTATATATTGGCTAAGCAACCCAACTTGACTCTGGGCTCGTGAAGTGAGGGGAGCAAGCCCCTAGCACCAAGCCATGTACGGAACCTAACATAGACTTTTGAGCACCAAAACATAACTCGAAACCAACCTTAGACTACCTCTTTAAGGACCCGTTCTAAAAGCCCAACTTCCCAAACACACTCTTCTAAGGCATAAGCCAACACGACTCTAAAATTTATTCTTAGGAATTTAACATTTAGAGATTGCTTGCCATCATCTATTTTTTTGCTTTTATCTAGTTTTTTGAGCTGGTAAGGATGCATTATTCTGAGCTTCAAAAACAACTCAGAACTTTTTTCTTTCTTCCAAAAACTTTTAGTTTTCTGAGTTTTTGGAAATACACAGTAATCGACATCAATTTTTCCACCGATGTTAGCAACTTATCTTCACCAACATCGGTTATCTGACCAACATCGGCAACTTTTTTCACCGACATCGGTTTTTCTACCGACGTTGGTCACTATCAAATTTTTTTTCTCAAACAACAAGCTAAAAACTTGACCTTTTTGCTGTTAAAAATAAATTCTAGTTTTCTGAGGCTGAAACATATAGTTTTTAGAACCTGAATCTATTTTGCCTTGGATGGTTTTGACACGTAGTCAAACCAAAACTCTTTTTGACCATGCAAGGCAACAACCACTCCCACCTTCACCTTCTATATCAAGTCTCCAAATGGAGTATAATTCAGAAACTAAACATACTCCTATCCAACCAACCCCAACTCAACCCCCTATTGTTCTCAAAGGGGACCAAGACTTTGAAAAGTTCCTTGACCTCAATGTCAAGGCTCTACAACACTATTCTCATGAGAAGTCAAATGTGAGATCCTTCAAGCAACCTATTTTATGGGATGCCAACTTCCTTAGTTGAAACGATAATCATATCAACAGCCTCTGTAACCCAACCCATGGTCACCCAGGCCATTGCCTCAACTAGCAACCCGACCATGACCAATCTTTAAAGTGTGGCCTCTCCTATTTTTAGACCTACCTCCATTGGGGTTTCTGTACCCCCTCAACCACAAACCATTCAACAAAGTTCTACACCATTCCAGAACTTAATTGTCTCCATCCCACCTACTCTTGTACCCATAAATACAAGAGTGACTACTTATCCTTTGGTTAGTGTTTCCACCATCCAACCACCTTTGGCGATATCAAGCCAAGTTGTGCCTTCTAGCTTTATGACACAACCACCCTTGACTTCAACATCAGTCCCTATGACTAGTTACCAATATGTTGCACCTATACAAGTGCAACCAACTATGTGATACACTCCACCTAACACCTTCCAAATGCCTTACAACCTAGGGGGTGCCCCACCTACAAATCCATCAACCGATCTAATCAAGATGTTGATGGATAAGATGTCTAATCTTGAGACATCCGTTTCAGGTTCAAGAAATGTTCTCTCATATGAACAAATCTATAATGAACCTATTCATCCTTTAGTCCCAATCTGACCATATCCTAAGCAGTGGGAACTTCCCAAGTTTACTCGCTTTCAGAGTAAAGAGGACCCACAACAACATCTACGAGCATTTAGACACACTTGTTACCTTATAGCACATGATGATGGATTATTACTACACACATTTCTCATGTCACTTTCTGGTGCTACCCTTGATTGGTATAGTTCTATTACTAGTCACTCTCTATTTACCTTCACTCAACTAGCTCAACTATTTCTTAACCACTTCTCAATCAACATCACTAAAAAGACCTCCATCACATACCTATACTCTATTAGATAATTTGACGATAAATCAATAGTTGATTTCGTTGCTCGATGGAGAAGTTTAATCAACCAAATCTCCTTTTCTTTACCTCAACCTGAGTTCATTGAGCTCTTTTCACAAGCATGTGCCAAACACATCTCATCTACTTTGTGGGTCCAAACATTCCACACATTTGATGAAGCTTTCACCATGACTAGGAAGCTTCAACTCCATGCTGTCGAAGAAGATAAAGTCAAACTATGTAGTAAAAATAACAACGCAAAATCCAATGATCCTTCTTCTTCCCACTCCAAGTCCAAAGGAGTAGAAAATGTTGTGGTCATTAGACCATCATCTTCAACAACAACCAACCAACCTCAACCTTCAACATCAGAATACATCACATGACAATTCCAACAATGATACGTACAATGTCAATAAACTCTAATAGGAGAATCATACGCATCCATGTTGGATAAACTAGTCAAACAGGGAGTCCTCAACCTCCCCCAAATTTGACCACCACCTCAATTTGATCCCTCACGTGCCATCCCTACATGGTATAGGGAGAATGACTTCTATAATTATCACCATGTCAAAGGCCATGACACAGACAATTGTAAGACCCTCAAGAATGTCATTCAGGACATGTTAGATAAAGGTGATCTTGTCTTGGATAACCCAAACGTGCCACCTAAACAAAACATGAACATCTTTAGACAACCTTTCCCTAACCATCCCCTAGTCAAAATAACATTCAGAGCACAGCTGAAGACCCCCAAGAGCATAATATACGCACGGTCAATATAGTTTCACCTTTTATCCCTAACCAACCTCTTCCACAAACTGAAGAGGTTAGTCAACCTATCCCTCCACCATAGGAAGAAGAGCCTTCTTCTCCTAATAGTCCTCCATCTACCCCTATTATATTGGAGGATGCTTTAACCATACCAATGCCACTAGCCCCACCTTCATCCTTCCTACTACCAATGGATGACCATACCTTTCCTGCTCTTCAATCACAAGTAGAAGGCATATCATCCCTACCCTCTATCCTCTTGAGGAGTCACATTCTCCAATTCCTTCTCCACCAAGAGAAGAACTTGTCTCTTCACCTACTTCAACCGAAGAGGATCCAGTAATGGCTCTCTCTCACCTTTAGCCTGAGATTGCCACATCTAACACATTCCCACTCTCACAACCACCCAAATCTTTTGAAAAACCAATTATAAAGCCTAGCACAACAGCTTCTAAACCATTCTCTCGACTGGTTGAAAACTTAGGATTTCTCCATTTGAGGAACTTAGAACATGAGGCATTATGGGAGTGACTCAAAGCTCCTTATCTTACACATCCCATCTCATCTCGTACTAATGACCCTCCTTTGACAAAATCTCCCAAAGTCTCCAACAAGGACCAGGCTTCTACTTCCAAATCTTTAGAAGCTCAACCGTCCACATCTGAGCCTAAACCCTCACAAACTTCCACTATACCAGAATCAGTTAAATCCCTTGGTGTTTGCCCCATATCAAACCTCACTCACCCACAAGTGAAGGTCAATTTGAATCTCACCTCCCATAATAGTGGTCCTCATACCATATTAAAAAAGGCTACTAAAACACGTCGGAGAACTCCTCCCCCACCATCACCATTGCCCTCTATTTGAGGCCCTCATCCTTCTACCTTAATAGGAGTGCTCTCTACTCCAACACCTAACAAAAATAAGTTGTCTCCATTACTCCCTTTACCTACCAAAAACATAACTCCTCTAAAAAATTTGGCACCCCTCACAAAGAAAGTGTCATCTACATGAGTGGCCACACCACCAACCCAAAAGGTGGTATGAAAATCTCCCTCAACAACTCCAAAACAAAAGTCATCAATACCTAGTGCATCAACAAGCACAGACCCATTAGTGGGTTCATATGCTTTGATACTACGCTGACTTTTGCAAACTTCTAGCATCACTCTCCCACCTATTAAACCATTTCAACCTCTCAGACCAAAACCGTCTTGGTTTGATGACACTAAAATCTGCCTATATCATTGCTCACCTGGGCATGACACTAAAAATTGTTGTGCCCTTAAGGTTGTCATTCACCATTACTTGGAAAAAGACACCCTCCTTGTTGAGGATACTGTCAACAAATCTCCAACACCATCTCATGTCTCTCAAACCTCTTCATCTTCATTGGGATCCCATCATCAGACTATGGTCCCTTTATTTCCTTCGTCCCCTTTATTCAAGATTAACACCATCAATGTGGACACTAGGTCACAAACTTTAAAGGATAAAGCAAAAGAGCAGGTTGCTATTCCTTGGACCTACCTATTTGTCAAACCTTCTCAACCACCAAAACCCAAGATTTCTATCTTGGGTGCATCCCAACCAACTTCTTCAGAGGCAATCCATGATTCTATGGTGAAACAACTCCGCCTAACTCCCATGAAGATGACTTTATATGACCTCATTCAAATCTCTCCACAATATCATCAAGCTTTAATCAAAGCTTTATAGGTAGTGGAGGTCCAACTCGAGGACCCCCAACCACTAGCTGCCTTAGTCCAATCATTACCCACTATCGCCTCTATTACCTTTAGTGATTCTAAAATTCCTACCTCCAACTTGGAAGATCAGGATGCTGCCCTTTTCATCATAGCCTACATTGATCAAACTCACATTAAGTGAGTTATGATTGATGGGGGTGCCAACATCAATATCATTTCCACCCATGCCTATGACCAATTAGCCCTCACAAAGAATTGTATGTCAAAGACTGATGCAATTCTTTGATCTTTCAATGACTCCACCGCCACTACCATTGGCACTATCGTCTTACATATTTGTGTCGGCCCATGAACAGTCCCAAAACTCTTCTACATCATCGAAGGGGAGTTATAATACAACATGTTATTAGGATGGCCTTGGATCTGTGTCATGGCCTGTGTCCCTTCTACATTACATCGTTATGTCAAATTTGAACACAACAGTCAAGTCCATGTCATTCCCATAGACCCCTCCCCTTTCAAGACATGCAACACAGCTTATCGACCCAACGATGTTCTCATTCCTTTAAAAACATTGACCCAAACACCACCTCCACCCATGAAAGCTTCAACGAGTATGCAAATGGTAGTTACACCTACACCACCTCCTTAAGTGACAATGAAAGACCCTATGGAAGATACCTTCCAACGTCTTTCACTTGGGGAGTATCATTTACTCACCTTGGACATGTTCTAGACTCCTCAAGAGTATGGACAACTTCATCACAATCCCAACTATGACCACTGCATCAGAATGGTCATCCCTTATGGTCCTCCCAATCTTCAAACAAATCTCATCTATGGAGGGCTAAATCGAGCTCCCACTGATGGGAATCCTCTTTCATCACCCAATTATTCACTTCTAATTTCTCCTTTCTTGGCAACCCTAGCTTTGCTCACACCTATCTTTATAGGTGTGCGTGGAAGGGTTTTGGCTTTGGGTGCTATGAACAAGGTTCCCACCAGCCCGTTGAACCTCCAAATGACTAGGCAATAAAAAATGCTAAGAAATGACATGGCCTAGGTTTTGAAGAGCCTACAGAAGCCTCTAAAAATCCTCATCATGAAACTATTATAGAACAATCTCCTCCAACCTCACCTATTCATCCATCCTCACCTACAGAGTCAGTAGTCTCCATTCTTCCTAGTTTTTTTACATAAATGTCATTCACTTGGAACCCCTGACCTATCAACTAGATGGGGTATCAAGGTCTCTTCCTCTTGTTTATCCAGACATGATAGACAATGAATCTTCTACTATCAACACCATCCAATGTGTGGATGATGATGCCATACTCACCTACATGGGTGCAGATGATTCTTTCATTCAATGATCACTTCCTTTAGAAACATAGGTTATGTTAAATGAATCAACTATTGACATTAATCTCCCATCTTCTGATGTTCCTCACATTTTAAAGATTGGTCAATCTTTAGATGACTAAGAATAAATTAACTATACCAAATTCCTTGCAGATCATAGCAAAGCCTTTGCTTGGACCTATAGCGATATGCCCAACATCGACCCTAACATTGTCATTCATAACATTGTCACAAACCCAGAGGCTAAGCTTGTCAGGCAAAAGCTTTGAAAGATGCATCATCGAGTTGCATTCCTTATCAAAGAGGAGCTTCAACATCTTCTCTCTGTCTCCTTTATCTGACCCATTGATTATATGCAATGGGTGTCAAATATCATCCCTATCACCAAAGCAATTGGGGGGATCTAAATTTGTATTGACTATCGTGACCTTAACCTAGCTTGCCCAAAAGATGACTTTCCTTTACCTAACATTGACCAACTTATTGATCTTACGGCCGATCATGAGATGCTATCACTCATGGATGGGTTTTCAGGATATAATCAAATGTTGATTGCACCAGAAGATCAACATAAAACCACCTTCATCACCCCATGGGGGATGTTTTGCTATAGGGTCATGCCTTTTGGTCTTAAAAATGTAGGTGCCACATATCAACACACCATGACTTATATCTTTCACGATCTCCTCCACAAAATCATGGAGGACTATGTGGATGACCTGATTGGGAAATCCAAACTTTGTCGTGACCATTTAACTATTCTCAAAATCATATTCACTCACTTCCTCCAATACAACGTTTGACTAAACCCCAAGAAATGTGTCTTTGGGGTTCTCTCAGGGAAGCATTTATGCTTCATCGTTTCTCTTCGTGGCATTGAGATTGACCCCGCTAAGATTCGAGCTATACTCGAGATGCCGCCACCTTCCAATCTAAAGCAACTTTGCAGCCTGCAAGGGAAGCTTCAATATATTCATCGCTTCATCTCGCAACTTTCTGATCGATGTCACCCCTTTCATCACCTCCTCAAGAAGGACATCTCCTTTAATTGGGATAAGGATTGCCAAGAGGATTTTGAGGCTCTTAAGCGTTATCTTGTCTCTCCACCACTCCTTATTCCACCTAAAGATGACCAACCTTTCTATCTTTACATCTCAGCAATAAATTATTCTTTAGGTTGCATGATCGTGCACCAAGATGAACAACATCGTGAGCAGGTGGTTTATTATATAAGTTGAATGCTCATTGACTATGAAACTCGATATTCTCATACCAAAAAACTTTTTTTGGCATTAGTCTTTGCCACGTCTAAACTCCATCATTATCTCCTCAATCACAAAACTTACATCATCACCCACACCAACCCTCTTAAATACATGCATTCTAAGCCATACCAAAACCAACGTATGGCTCGTTGGCTCATGCTTTTTGCTAAGTTCAATTTAAAATTTATTCAAAAAAAGTCCATAAAGGGGCAAACAATCACTAACCAACTAGCAGATGCCCTGCTACCTGACAACCAACCTTCTCATTGTGAATTCCCTGATGAATCTATCGCCACACTTTCCACTGATGACATCTTCTATCAAATGACAATGTTCTTTGATGGATCCAAATGTCAACTCGGTGGGGGTGCGGGGCTCATTCTCATCCCTCACGATGGTGAGCCCATGACTCTATCTTTTAATCTTGACTTCGAATGCACCAATAACATGGTTGAATATGAAGCCTTAATTTTGGGGCTTCAAACTACCCTTTTCTTAGGCATCAAGACAATCAACATCTTTGGTGACTCACAACTAGTCATCAATTAGATTAACGATTCATACCTTTGCAAAAATGAAGTTTTGTAATGGTATAAACACCGTGTTGACACATTACTATAGTCTTTCGACCATTATCTCTTGCAAACTATTGCTCGCTCTACGAATAAATTTTCCAACACTATGGCCTCTCTCACCTCATGCATACCATCTTCATCTTCTTCTTCAAAAATTTATGTCACGGTACATCATTTGGCATTGCCTTCATATATTTTCACTGACATCAACTTTGTCGGCAATATCGACTCTAGTCCACACGATGTTTGGTATAAATAACTTGTTGACTACTTAACTTTTTCTATCATTCCTCTTGATCTCTCTAGCAATGCACGGTGGGCTTTTATCAAGAGTACTGCTTGATATACCATGCTAGGGGGTCTTCTCTACAAAAGAGGTTTCGATGGCCTCCTTCTTCGATGTCTAACCTCTATTGAAACATCTCATGCCATTAAACAAGTTCATGATGAGATTTGTGGAGGACACTTCAGTGGTAACTCGGTTGCAAAATGCATCCTTCGCTTGGGCTATTATTGGCCCACTCTTCACCAAGATTGTAGTGACTATGTTCTACATTGTATCAAATGCCAGCAACACGCTAACTTACTTCACATCCCTAGCCATGCCTTACAAGTTGCTAAGGATTTTTGGCCCTTTTCACAATGGGGCTTGGATCTAATTAGCGAGATTAACCCTCATTCATCTCTCCAACATCAGTCTATTATCACCATGACCAAATATTTCACTAAATGGGTGGAAGTTGTTCCCCTCATCTCCACTAAAGGTGAAAAAATTGTCGCCTTCATCAACCAACATATCATCTGTCATTTCGATGTTCCCCACAAAATCATCATCGATAATGGCAAATCTTTCAAAAACAAAATCGTTCAAAAACTTTGTGACTCTTTTGGCATCAAACTCAGCTTCTCCTCACCTTATTACCCACAAGCCAATGGATAGGCAGAGGCTTCTAACAAAATCTTAACCAAAATCCTCATGAAGGTGGTTAATGACACTAGAAGGGACTGGCACATCCACATTCCCTTCACTTTGTGGGCCTACCGCACTAGCATTCAAACCCCTATGGGTGCTACACCTTTCCCTTTAGTGTATGGAACTAAGGCTGTCTTACCTCTTGAAGTATAGATACCTTCTCTACACATCTCTTTGCATGACATACTTTCCAATGATGACTTTCATCAAGATCAGTTAGCTCAACTTGAGTTACTCGACGAACATCGTCTTACTGCCCTTAATCACCTCCACATTTACCAAAACCACATCAAACGTACCTATAACAAAAATATGAAAGAGCAATATTTCTAAATCAGGGATCTCGTCCTTAAAGAAAACCAACACGTGACCTATATGGAAAGAAGTAAATGAGGCAAGTTTGCTCCTAATTGGCTCAGACCTTATATCATAATGCACAAGTATGGATCAGGGACTTATTGTCTGTCATCTCTTGAAGGCCAGCCAGAACCTGAGCCCCTTAATGCCTTGCATCTATGACCATTCTACTGTTAATCAAGTACTCATTCATTTGATATTTAACTTGAGCTTGTCTCTTGAGCAATCCCTGTCATCCTCATTCCTATTCCTTTTAACCCTTTTTTTTCTACAAACATTAGTTAATCCTTTTTTGCATTAATACTTTGTCCTACTAAAAGGGAAACCCCTAAACCTCTATAGGCTAGTCCATGACTAAAAATTTAGTCCACAAAACATATAAAACTAGGATGCCTATTCAAAGGTCATAAAACTATAAATATAGACTGCTCCTTCGAAGGATAGCTGCATAATTGCTATAATTCATAGACTGCTCCCTTGAAGAATAACTATTCAAAGACATTCAACCATACAAAGCAAAATATAGACCAATCCCTCGAAGGATGGCTATGCCCACATCTTGCTACAAACATCACTCTCTCATAAGCTTCCTGCATCGATTAGGTTCACATATGACCATAGAACAAAACAACATCCCCACATAGACTTCCCGCATTGATCAGTCTACCAAAAAAAAATTGACTGACAAACTATTAAGTCATGGACTTGCCTATAGTCATTCTTAGGGTCACCTATAAAAGGGGCAAAGTTATCCTTGATAAAAAGGGTTTCGCTATCCTCACATCCCACATAATCACACCTATTACCCCAACATACCTAAGGGATTTTGAGCTCACTTAACATCAAGTGATTTGAATACTTCTCTAACACAAACAATGGTCAATGATGTAATGCATGAACGGGGATTTTGTTTGCAACAACCCTATCTATGCTACCATTATGGTCCTTGTCAATGAAAGAGCACAACACCTATCACTTCTTACATACCTTTTTCACATCCAACCAAATCATTTTCTAAACCAAACCAAAACATTTTCTAACCATTAACATAACCTCATGATTTATTTAATCCAAATATCAATTTGTGTTATATAAATTATCATAGCCCATTCACATTAGTTTCTATGGAAAATAATACACATAGAAACTAACAACCAAACACAATTTATGTCAAGCATATATCATCACCAATACGAAAAGTGTTGAAGCATAAATACATTCATTTTATTTTTAGCATACATCCATCACCAATATGGAAAATTGCTAGGGATGAAAAACCACATAACCTATGTTACAAAATACACCATCACATAATATGGAAAAGGTTGTAACATCATCATGCACTCATCATTTCAAGTGCTAAACCATTAACATGACCAAACCAATTATCGACCTCCTTGACTCTATCTTCCCTTTTGGGGAGAACTACATTGGCCTGAGACCCTTGAAATAGGGGCTATGTAGGCAGCACTCAGTTGACATAGAGTCTTTTGGGGTTAGTTTGGCCATTTGCCTGTTTGTCTCCCTAATGACGTCGGCCATGCGTTTGTTCATCTTCTTGATGGAAAAACCATTTCACCTTTAACCATGACTTAACCTAGTCAAACCCAATCCATAATCGACTCTCTTCTTCCATTTTGGGAGAAATACATTGGCTTGAGGCCCTTCAAATAGGGGCTATGTAGGTAGCACTTAGTTGACATGGAGTCTTCTGAGGTTAGCTCAGCCATTCCTTTGTCCATCCATCCATCTAATGGACCAACTATCTATACCAACCCAAACTCATGACCAAACAACCAACCCTAACACTGAATGAGTTACCTAAACTTCTCATGGGGCACATTAGAGATTGCATGCATCTCCCCATCCATAATAAACTACACTTGAGATGACTTATATCTCAGCCTAACTCGACCAATGACCTTGGAGATCACGACTATCTCCTCAGACCATGACCACTTTTAAGACAACTATGCCTTGGTTGTTTTGATTGCATATATGCTACCTCACGAATAATTAGCAAATTGTACACAACCCATATTATGACCCTCACACGTATTGTCAGACCATGCTCCAGTTGATCCCCGATATGTGTGACATTTTCATGTTTTCTAGGAGCACTTCCTGAGCCTGAGATACTTGGAACATGATGACCAATTGGAGTTATAGCTTGGATCAAATAACCCAATTAGCTATGACTAAAAGCTGGGGCCTAGTTACCTCAATTTTATCACTCCTCAACCTTGCTTGTGACAATTTGACCTACTTATCACATGAAGTGGTAAACGCACAATCTCAACTATTACAACGTTCACACTCCAACTTCACCATACCCATTCACTGCCTATCAAATCAGCACCTGATAGCAGGTCACCTTCCCTCGACTCCCACTTTGAGGGGGAATACCTCATCCCATACTTGGGGCAACCTACACCTTATCCCATACCTGGGGCAACTTACTCCTATTTTTGTCTTGCAGTTCATCAGAACAACCAACAAGACAAAAAGGGGCAAATGTAGACACCAAATAGTGTCAACCCCCCTTGGTCCCTTTTTAACTTTAACATGCCTAACCTATACTTTATTAATTTAAAATAATTATTTTAAATTAATCATCCCTTTTAGACACCTTACCTTGGATTCCTTACCCTTAGACCATTTATTACCCTATGACTAACCATAATTACCTAAGACCTATTTCAAATCTCCCACTAACCCCCACACCTAATAAATCCACCTTTGGACCATTCACCAATGACAACTAAACTTAGTAGATGGAGGAATGGGCAAAAGGCTAAAAATAGCCTTTTTTTACCTATTCTCTAGTCATCGACATCGGTCAACAGTCGACCAACGCCAGTGGAATCACCGACGTTAGTTGCTTAAAACTAAATTCTAACCTCGGCTGGATGCTCGAATGTGAATTCTCTTGCTCCCCAGATCCAAATTCTCTTGCTCCTCAACTCTTTGCATATCAAAGGTAGGCTTTGGGATGAGGAATCAACATTCTATCATCACTCTCCAGGCTAAGAAACTCTGTAAAATTCACTCTAGACATTTTATTAGAAGGTTGTACGAAGTCTCCTACATCATCCATAATGGGAATAAGTCTTCTACACTTCTGGTTCTCCACCAAGAGCTAAGTATTCTTCTAGTTTATATTTTAGTATTTTTAGAGTGCATTGGTAATTAGTCCATTGGCTATTTTTGAGTACTGTTGAGACCAAATTTGGCTTTCTTCCTAGAGAGGCTGAAAAGCCTTTCTTTTATCCCGACCCATTTTGACAACCTGTCCCCTACCTTTGTTCTTCCTAAGACTTTGTCCATTGTCCTGCATCCCTGCAAAACCCTTTTGAATCTCCCAAACCATTATGTTGACCACAGACATACCCTAAAACCCATCTAAGGCCCATTTCCCCTATTGACATCGGTATCAAGGCCCATTGCCCCTACCAACATCGGCATCCTAACCAATGACGGTAGACTAATTGGCATCGATGACTGTGAGAGGTAGATTGCAGGAATCAGGTATGCATTATCTATTTCTCTTCTTTAGCCTTTCATTATCTCTCTTTCTAGCAACACTCTTTTGTCAAATAAGTGGACTGTCATCCCTCAAGGAAGTCTTTGCACTTCTGGGGCCGAGCTTTGCTTGGCAGTCCACCATATATCTATCTAACATTTTCTTTGTTTAATTCTTTCTTATCTACAGGTATCATCCTCCACAGCCAAAGAGGAGCTCCTTCAATCATCTGGATATGGTGCACAACTTCATCTGGGTATCATCTAACCCCTGACCATTTAACTTTAGTTTCTTATTTCTTCTGAATGTAAAAAGGTGAAAATGAGTTAGAAATAGGGTGTACCACTATAGGAGTTAGTATCAACTTCAAAGTAGTCATCATGTGTGAACAAGGTTGAAAGAGTTCAATCGATATCATAAAAGGTCACTGACCTATTGTAGACACCAAAAAAATGCACACTACAATTCCAAATGTCAAATTATCCTATGACTACCTTGGGAGACTCTCAAGACCAATCTAACCCTCTAAACCCTAACCAAGCTCACCCATAGTCAGTTTAACTTAACTAAATTAACCCTTCCTTTTCAACCCTTTTTACCCCTCGACAGTCGATCGCCAATGTTCAAGATGACCATCGATGGTCACCTTGACCATCAATTGTTAAGGTGCACCTCCTTAACCAAAATCATACAAATACCCACTTTGCTTTTTTAATTATAACCTATCTAATTCTAGTTGTGAGCCATTGCATAGATGAGTTAATTTTAGAAATTCTAGTTCATGTGTTATTACAACTCTCTCATCTTACCTATAAGAAGAAAGGAGTAAAGAGGTGAAAATCCATCTATAAAACATCTGAACAAATCTTTGAATCCATAATTTTTATCAAGAGCGTGTATAACTAAGATTTTCTTTCTTGTAGGTCAATCACCATTAGAAATCCAACAATCATATCAAAGATTCAACTTGCTACCACCTCTTCATCAAGCCTTCAGGTAACATTATTTTATCATAATCAAGCTAGATTCCACCAACATGCTAACTACCTCAACCATCCACCCAATCAAATTCTAGAAAGATAAGTACTTATTTATTAACATTCATTTATTGTATTTCCATTTTACAACCAACCCATACCTTACCCATCTCTTAGAATTCATATTTTGGATTCTATCAATTAGCAAAATTACCAACCCATGTCCTCATGTATTAACCATCAATGGTTGACTCAACCATCGATGGTTTACCCAATCATTGATGGTCACCTTAACCATTGACATTTATCCCAACCACTGATGGTCACTATAGTACCAAAAAATAGCAAGCTAATTTCACCTACATACACCTAAATAGACCTAATTTTATGTGTTCTTGCCTATTCACAAACCCCTTTCATATTTTTTAAAGTATACCCCGACATCTTAACACTAGTGTTGATTATTTTATTACCAATTTAATCATCTCTAGTATATTTATTATCAAGCACTCTTGTATTCAATTTTAATACCTTTTTGATTCATTGATGCAATTACCTTTCTTTCCTATTTATAAAATTAATTATTTAAAATGTGTAGATTGATATCCCCTAAAGAATATCTCACTTCCAAGATCTGGCTATCTCTAGGCAATCCCCTCAAGCATCTATTTTAAAAATGAGTTTTCTTCTATACTTTCTTATCTATAGGTCATCCTCTCAAGTCAAATAGGATCTCTTCACAATCTTCTAATTTTAATGTGTGCATAATCAATCAAGTTTTTCAAGCATACCCATACTTAGTTTCTCTTTCTAGTAATAAGCATAAATTCATTGTAAGATTATGGCATGCTCAATGGGACCCTTGTGTCTTTACTTGGGTTCTTTTTTTCTTGCATTTTCTCTCTATTGTTCACTCTTCAATGAAATCAAAAGTTTCTTTGGGCTTAAAATCAAGTGCATACATCGATTGTTTGAAAGTTTAGTTCACATAGCTTAACTTAAAGGCAAAGTAATCTATCATAGCTTTAATTTTTGTTGTAGACACTAAACCAAACCACTTTCACCAATTAAGCATCAAACAAACTTGAGACAAGGCCTAACTAGGATTTCATCACCTAGAGATAACCTTACCCTTTCTCAATGATCCTACTTCAAAGTCAATACTGAAAAGAGAACCAACTTAGCTCTCTATTTGAATATATTCTTTGGATATCAATATATTTTGGCTAAGCACCTGACACCCTTATCACTATGGTGTGTGAAGTGCAGGGGTAGGCCCCAATACCAAGCCATGTATTGATTCTAATACAAATTATTTTTGAGTGCAAAAACACAACCTAAAACTAACCTTAAACTTCTTCTCTAGTACCTGATCTACAAACCAACTTCTATCACACAACTTCTTAAGGCAAAGCCAAAAGCAAGATTAATTGAAACTCTAGGACCTTAAGTATATTTTAGAGTGTGATTTGATTACTTTGACCATTTTTTTGTCTTCTCTTTTTTTGAGTAGTGAGGTTGTTCATGCTTTCTATCTCTCTTATCTCATATGGTTCTCACTCACTAGTATCGAAGAGACCTTACAGTGCAAAACCCATCACCAAGTCAACCTACCTCTTCTACCTCTTCATCCATGGACTATGTTTCGAAACTAGTAGACTCTCCTCACCCTTTGAGAAGTCCTACCTTCCCTTAGGAGGTTCCTCAAGAAGATGCAATTTTTTTTCATTTCTAGAAAACAATCCTATAGCCTTACAACAATACCTTATAGCCACATCTTACCATATTCTAGCTCTAACCCCATCCATATATACACCTTATGACATGCTTCTCCATTTCATGGGGAGTACCTCCATTTACATGATTACTACACAACTGTTGACTACCCAAGCTTCCTCATCAACTAACAACCCTTTTGAGACTACCATTGAAAACCAACCAACTAAAACTAACACAATCCTTATACCTTCTACCCCTAACAACCACTCTTCCACTATAAGAGTGCCTACCTCTAACACTATCAACCTTCCTTTAGTTACCTTTAACCCATCAACCACCACTCCACTTCAAATTCTTGTGGTGTCTATACCCTCTACCTTGCCACCAATCAGTACAAGGGTTACCACCCTTCCATTAGTCACTAACCCAACTACCACTCCTATCCAACAAACACCCCTTGGACCAACCTTTGGTTACATCCCTAATCTATAAGGGAATGTACCCACTACCCAACCACCTACCTCTACCTGCCCTTATGCATCTTACACCTAACCATTGATGTCCACTGACTCATATGTGTTAGCCTCCTAACCTTCTACCCACTACCCATATATCTCTCAACCACCACAATAATATGCATCTTATAACACTTTGGGTACACATCCCTAAGCTGACTTAATGGAGATGCTTATAGATAATATGACCACCTTAGAGTCATCCATCTCAGGTGCTCACAACAACTATCATATGAATTTTTTTTTAATGATCCTATCCATCCATCCATACCTATTAATCCATATCTTTCCTAATGGAAAGAACTTCCCAAGTTCTCTAAGTTTCAAAGTAAGGAGGATTCCCAATAACACCTTAGGGCATTCAGGCATGCTTTTTATCTCATCACTTATGATGATGCCCTTCTCCTCTACACCTTCCCCATGTCTCTAGCCAGTTTGGCATTGGATTGGTATAGTTCCTTACCCAAGCATTCCATCTTCTCCTTTACCCAACTATATCGAACCTTCTTGGACCACTTTTATTTCAATATCTCCAAGAAGGTTTCTATCAATGAAATCTATTCTATTTGGTAGTTTAAAGATGAATCCATCACCAATTTTATGGCTCATTAGAGGAGCCTTATTAACCATCTTTAATTTTTCCTTACCTCAACCTAAACTCATAAATCTCTTTACTCAGGTGTGTGCCAAGCATATCTCCTCTACCCTACATGTACAAATCTTCTAAACCTTCAATGAAGCTTTTACCATGGTACTTAAGTTGGAAAACTGATCCATTAATGAAGGAAAGCTTAAGCTTAAAAAAAAGAACTCGGCCTATAAAACCAATAAGGCTTATTCCGCTAAAATAAACAACCATACCAATACCAACACCAAGAGCAATGGAACCATGAATGTAGTTGTCCTAAAATCTATTCTTCCACCTTCTATTATCCAATATAATTCCTGTATTTCCTCAAAGCAAAACATAAGGAGCCAAACCTAAAACAACTAGAAGTAATTCAATCCACTTAGAGAGTCCTATGCTTCCATCTTGGAGAAGTTATTGAAATAAAATATCATTCAACTTACTCCTATCAATCCACCCCAACAATTTTACTCTCATCCCATACCTATTTGGTACAATGAGAATGATTTATGTGCCTTTCACCAATTGATAGGACATGATGTCAGTAGGTGCAACACTTTCAAGAGGCTTATCCAAAACCTAATTAATAAGGGGGAGCTTACATTGGATAACCGTAATTCACTATCAAACCAAGCCCTTGATATATTAAATAAACCTTTTTTAAACTTTTCTCCTACCAAAAATGATAAAAACAACATTGAGTATTCTCATGATACCCATACAGTTAACATGGTCCTTGATGCAATCATTATCAAAACACCTAGTACCTAGTCTTCCAATCCTCCACTTCTTCCATTTATTAAGGTAACAGAGTCACTTTTCCTTCCTTTAAATGCTTATATCAAGGAAGTAACATCCTTCCTCCCTCCACTTATTGAGTTAGTGGAGCCATTAGCCATCTTTTTAACTGATATATTAGAACAACTAACCATTACCACCTCACCTTCACCTTTAGCTACCAAGAAAACCACTCCCCCTTCATAAATCATTCTCAAGGATAAAAACCCCATGTCTACTCCTCTCAAAGAAGGGACATCCATTCAAACCTCACATCATTTGATTGAGGAAGAGGATGAGGATACCATCTCTGAGTCCCCACCTAGGGGCCTATCTTTTAGGTCTACCATTCAAGGAATCAAACCAACATATAAACCCTTCTCTAGGCTAGTAAAAAATTGGAATTTATCTCTAACCCTGACACAGATTGAGCCACCTTATGGTAGAAATTAGGTCTCCCTTACATTACCCAACTGGAGCCTCTAACCCTTCCTCTATCAAACCAACATAATACTATATCTACCCAAGTAACCAAACCCTCTAACCAACCAACTAAAACCTCCACTAAACCAAATGACCCTATACCTATTAAGCCAACCAAGACCCAAGTATCCAAACCCTCTCCTATCATCCCAACTAGGTCTACCAAGAATCTTGGTATCCTTCTTGCACCAAGCCTTAGTCACCCATCTGTGAGAGTGGAAGTAACCCCTTAAATCCCACTAAACAAATGCTAGACCAAAGAAACTAAAGAGGTAAAGCCATATAAAGGCCATAAGCCCCAAATTTTGCCTCTCGCAACCTTTCCATCCATTTTGGGGCCTCATCCTTCTACCTTAATTAGGAAATCAATTACCTCTACCAAAACCTCACCACCTCTTTTGGTTACACTTTTTTAGTTGCTCTCTGATACACTTATTTTCATCATGCCAATAATATCTAAGCTATTTACCTTGAGATCTTCCACCTATATCTCATCAAACTCCTTACCTACATCAAAGCCATCAACTAAACATACCACCTTACCCATGGTGCCCACTACCAAACCTATTTCCAAACAACCTCCTACCTCAACCACCAAAGCCAAAATTGCTAAAATTTTACCATCCTTAGCTGAATCCTATTCGATCATTCTCCATAGTTTATTACATACCTCTTATTTAACCCTACCTTCCATCAAACCCTTTGACCCTCTAACTTCAAAACCTTCTTGGTACAATGATCACCAAGTGTGTGATTATCATAGGACACTGATCCATGATATGAAGAAATAAAAATCTCTCCAAACCATCATCTAGTGGATGTATGATGAGGATAATATATTATTAGATGAACCTCCTATGAGACCCATACTAATTAAATGATCTACCATACCTACTAAACACTTGCCTACTCCTCCACTCTCACCTTAGAGTGAAGATAAATTTAACCAGTCCTATAGCTCAACCTCTCCTTCTATCCATACTATCAGCATGGTCATAAGAGCTCAATAAAGGGATAAGGGGAAGGCTAAGGTATTCATTCCTTGGACATACCCCTCTCTAAACTCTAAACCAGCCTTCACCCAATAATTTTCATCTTTGACCAAACCCAAGGTGTCTATCTTAGGTACCTCCCAATCTAACCCCTCAAAATCCATTAGGAAAATTGTCTTTAAACAACTTCATCAGACCCTATTAAAGATGAGATTATATGAGTTAATATATACCTCTATCCACCATCACCAAACACTAATAAAATCTTTTCAATCCATCAAGGTCCAACCTAAGGTCCCTAAATTCTAGTCACCTTTATCAGTGCCCTTTAGATTTCTAACCTTGTTACCTTCAAGGATTTAGAAATACCTCCATCCATCTTGAGGACCCATATCCTCCTCTCTTTATCACTACCTATATCAACCAAACCCACATTAAATGGGTCTTGATTGATGTGAGAGCTAGCATAAACATCATCTCCTCTCACACCTATAGCCAACTCAACTTGATAGACAATGTCATGTCTAAATAATCTATCATACTTCACTCTTTCAATGATACCATGGCCACTACTTTGGGATCTATCATCCTTCATATCCAAGTAGGACCTTGTACACTCCTTGAACTATTCTATATTGTAGAAGGTGAATTTTAATACATCTTGTTGGGATGAGCTTGGATTCATTTCATGGATTGTGTTCCCTTTACCCTCCACCATTGCATTAAGTTTGAATACGAGGGATAGGTAATCACTATCCAGGCTGACCCAAGTCCTTTATTGACATTCAACATGACCTACTACCCCAATGATGTCATCATATCCCCATCTATCACACCCTCGATAGCTCAAATGCAACCTTTAACTACCAAAGTGAATATCATAGCAAATAGTTACTTTATACCTTCAAACTAAATCCCTACCATAGACCCTTTGAAATCCATGTTCCATTGCCTTTCCCTAGGGGAGTATCACCTTTTAGCACTTGACACTTTCCCTACTCCTCATGTTTATGGGTAACTTAATAACCAGTTGGGATATGACCCCAATGTCAAAACTATCATTCCATTTAGACCTCCCAACAATCATACTTATTTTGTCTATGGGGGACTTGACAAATCCCTTAATGTTCCTACTACCTCTCTGCCACCTTGACCATTCACCACTAGTTTCTCTTACCTCGATAAACCAAGTTTTACTAGGAAATACCTCCATCAGTGTGATTGGAAAGGTTATGATCTTAGATGATATGAGCATGACCCACATGAATTGGTCGCCATTGAAACCAAAAAGCCACACAAGAAGCATGGACTTGGTTTCATCTTGCCTAATAAGAAGAAATCCAAGTAACCTAAAATACTTACCACTACTATTTTTGAGGAAGATACCCCTTCCTCACTGACCTTGCCTCCACTTGTATGTGAGGATGATGACATCATCCCACCTAACTTTTTTTCTTCATCGACATGATCAGCCTTAAACCTTTAACTTATTAAAAGGATGGGGTAACTATAACCATCCTTTTGACCCATCCTAAGATGATAAGAGAAGAGTCTCCTACCATTAACATTATCTAGTGTTAGGATGATGATTCCATTCTCACCTACCTTGGTACCCTAGATCCTTTAATCCATAAATCACTTCCTCCTAAGTCCTTGTCTATGTTGAATGAATCCACTATGGATATTAACTTAGGTACTCTGAATAACCCCCACATTGTCAAACTAGGCCAATCCTTGAATACTGAGGAACTTTGGGCTTCCCCTCTTTCCTCCAAGACTGTAACATAGCCTTTGCTTGGTCTTACAATGATATAATTGGGATTGACCCTACCATTTCTACACATAACATAGTCACTCATTATGATTCCAAACCTATCAAGTAAAAGCTCTGATGCATGCATCTTTGTATAGCCCTTATTGTCAAAGAGGAGCTTTAGAGTCTCCTATCTATCAACTTCATTCAACCTATTGACTATCCCCAATGGGTCTTGAATGTCATACCTATCACTAAAGCCACATGAGGACCACAAATTTGTGTGGACTTTTATGACCTCAACCTCTCTTGCCCTAATGATGACTTTCCTCTTCCTCACATCAATTAGCTTGTTGATCTTATAGTCAGCCACAAGATGTTATCTCTAATGGATGGATTCTTGAGTTACAATCAGATCTTAATCTCCCTCAAAGATCAATATAAAACTACTTTTATCACCCCTTAGGGGACCTTTTGCTATAGATTCATACCTTTCATGTTAAAGAACACTGGTGCAACCTACCAACATGCCATGACCTACATTTTTCACGACCTTATCCATAAGTTTGTATAGGACTATACAAATGACCTTCTAAATAGATCCAAATTCTAAAAGGATCACTTGGTCATTATTAAGATCATATTCAAGTGACTTATCCACTATCATGTCTGTCTTAACCCCAAGAAGTGCATTTTTGGGGTTTTGTTAGGAAATCTTCTTAGTTTTATTATCTCCTTTCATAGAATTAAAGTTGATCCTAAAAAAATCAAATTAATCCTAGACATTCTCCCTCCTACCAACCTCAAGTAAATTCTAAGCTTGCAAGGGAAGATTTAGTCCATTTGTCATTTCATCTCCCAACTTTCAGATTAGTGCCAACCTTTCCACAACCTTTTGAAGAAGGATGTGTCTTTTAAATGGAATAAAAATTGTCCAAAGGCCTTTTATTCACTCAAAGAGTACCTTTTATCTCTACCTATTCTTACCACTCCTAATGATGACCAACATTTCTACCTATTTATCTTTGCCATAGACCATTCCCTAGGGGTAATGCTAGCTCACTGAGATGAACAATATAGAGAGAAAAATGTGTACTACATTAGTCGCACACTGGTAGAGTATGGGACTTGGTATACTCATGCTAAAAAACTCTACTTAGTTTTAGTCTTTGTGGCCACCAAGATTCACCACTACCTTATTAACCATAAAACCTATGTCATTTCCAATATAAACCCACTCAATTGCATGCATTCCAAGCCATACAAAAACTAGTGTATGGTCATGTGGATCATGCTCTTAATAAATTTTGATCTTGAGTTCCTCCATCAAAATTCAATTAATGGTCAAGTCATTACCAAACAATTGGATAAAGCACTTTTAGTGGATAGCCGACCTCCTCCCCTTGAGTTCCTTGACAAGTCCATCATGGCCCTCTCTCAAGCATATTTCACCTACCAAGTCACCATGTTCTTCGATGGATCAAAAATTTAATGTGGTGGAGGAGTTGGTATCATACTTATCCCCTTTTATGGTTAACCTCTCCTTTTGTTCTTCAAGCTTGATTTCAAATGTACCAACAATATGGCTAAGTAGTACAAGCAATTAGTTGATGAAATCCTAGCATCATTTGTGTACTATCACATCCAATCAACTTTGTAATCTACCAATAAGTTTTTCAACACCATGGCTTCCCTTACCTCTTAGATAACATTTGCACCCTTGGATTCTAAATTGTCTATCATTATCCATAGGCTTACCTAACCATCCTATGTCAAACCAAAATTTTCCACCATTTTTAATGTCAAGGAGACCCAACTTGACCTTTGGTATTATCAAACCTTTGACTACCTTAACCTTGGCATAATTCCTTCTAGCCTATCTAAGAATGCTTAAAGAGTGTTTATTCAGAGTACCTCATGTTATACCATTATGGGAGGAATTATTTATAAACATAGCTTTGATGGCCTCCTCTTTTTTTACTTTCATAGTCATGAAGCCTCCTACACTATCAATAAAATACATGATGGTATCTATGGGGGACACTTTAGTGGCCTCACTATAGCCAAGTACATCATTCAATTTACTTATTACTAGCCTACCTTTAACCAATATTACTGTGATTATGTGAAAAAGTGTGTTAAGTACCAAAAACATGTTAATTTGTATATACACCTAGTTATAGCCTTCATGTTTCCACCAATTTTTTGCCCTTTTCATAATGGGGTCTAGACCTCATTAGTGAAATTAACCCTCATTCCTCCCAAAACCATTCGATTATCACTAAAACTAAGTAATTTACCAAGTGGGTTGAGGTTACCCCTCTAGTTTCAACCAAAGAAGAACAGATTTTCAACTTTATTAACCATCATATCATTTCTCATTTTGATTTTCCTCATAAGATTATCATCGATAATGGTAAATCCTTTAAGAATAAGCAATTTGAGGGTCTATGTGATGCATTCAACATCAAGTTAAGTTTCTCCTCACCTTATCACCCTCAAACAAATGGACAAGTGAAAGCCTCTAATAAAACCCATAATAACATGCTAGCTAAAATGATCAATGGATCTAGTTGGGATTGGCATTTACATATCCAATTCACCTTGTGGGAATATTACACTAGTGTTAGAACCCTTATAGGTGCTACCCCATTTTATCTTATATTTGGAGTAGAGGTTTTCTTGCCTCTTGAAGTCCAAATCCCCTCTCTTTGCATATCTTTGTAAGATTTTGTTTTTAAGAGTGATTATCATCAACATCATTTAGCCCAACTAGAGCTACTTGATGAGAATCACCTAACATCCCTCACCCATATTCATTTCTACTAAGAATGTATGAAATGTGGCTATAATAAGTACCTTAAAGTATGAGAATTCAGCATTGAAGATCTTGTCCTAAAGAAAAATCAACATATCACTAATATGGAGAAAAGAAAGTGGGGAAAGTTTGATTTTGATTGGATTAGACCTTATTTCATAACCCACAAGTATGGATCAAGAGCTTACTAGTTGTCTTCATTCCAAGGCCACCCAGAACTTGATCCCCTCAATGCTTTGCATCTATGTCTATTATTTTTATTGATAAGGATCACATTCACCAATTGTCTAACTTAAGCTCACCCCTTGCTATCTACCTACAATCCATCTCCCTATTCTATGTGTTGGGTGAATATTTTGTCAGCTAGCTAATTGGTGACCAAAATAGTTCCTATCACCATAATATAGGGATATGGGTCATCCTAGTGTGTAGGTTTACTACATCAATAGGGGACAAATCTCTCCTCTCATCAAGGGGAGGTTCCCTATTAAATATGTGGAGGCTATATACTATATAAATAAGTAGAAAGTAAGACATAGGGGTGGGATAAACCATCCATCTCTCTTCTTTCAGAGATGATGCTAACAAATAGAGGAGAAAATCCTAGTGGAAACACTGAAGGTACTTCTCTTCTTTTAGAAGTGTTCTTGCAGGAAACAACATGAGTTCTTTCAGGTAAGATAAGAAACTAGTAACAAAAGGGTGTAGTAACAACAAGATGAAATAGAATGCAAAGTTTCCACCTCAACTACCCAAAGAGTAAGATACAAAGAATAATGGGGACATAAAGTCATCCCAAGGTCCTTTACACAGAAATGGAAAAGAAAAACACACACTGAAGACAACTATGACAGCGCAAAGTCTGAAAGTAGTTGGCTTCAGGACACCTTTCTTATTACCTCCACTAGTTTTACTTGTTAAATCAAATAAACAAGAATTCTTTCAAGAGACAGACATAAGAATAATCTTCTAAAGTAGCACAAGCTATCATAGCACAAAGTTTGCAAGTAACTTGCTTTCTCATTCAATCAAAGAAATATGAACTACAATCTAAGCTCAAAGTCTTAGTAATGCCTTTCAATTTGGGAAGAGTTTCACTTTTAGTAAGGGGAAGATCTCCCTTCAAATGGTACAAAAGATTACATTATATAGAGGCCTAAGGAAGGCTTGGCACTTAGTTCCATAGAACGGTCCATGTTGTGAATTCAATGCCCTGAATGCATTTCCAAGTGTGTCAAAGGATTTCATTGAAAATAGGGTGGCTATCTTAACTATGGCATGTCGATTCATCTCTAGTGCCTCCTCCTGAGCCTGAATATCTCATTCTTTCACCTGCTTAGTTGCGCAACTATTTATTTTGCCTTTATCTCAAAGGGGACAAATAGGCTATGCTTTCAATGTTGGTAGGCCCCAAATATCTACTCAACAAACTATTTCACCCACTAAAAATAACTCTTATTGAGTTTACCTCTTTGTCTCTTCCTCCTCTTAGTCTTGGCCTTAAGCTCTTTCAATGCATTTGGGCCCATGCTTTAAGTTTCCAAAAATCAACAGACACTTCATTGCAACAAATTTGACATTTGTTGGCCCGTCGTTCTTCTTAGCAACTCTCTTGTGTCTTTCTCACTTACTATGGTCACTTTTTGCCATGACACAGGTGAAGACACGTGGTGGCATCCATAGCTTCAAAATAGACTTATTAGAATAAGCTTTAAAACTGTTAGAGGTTGGGGGTGCAGATGCAGACACATGGTAGCTTCTGCTACACTGGGTTGAGACACGTGGTGAGTTTTGTGCTTTGAGGCTTCATTTGAAACTGTGTCTCAGTACGTGACACTTGAAACTTTTGTTGTGCTTTGATGCTTCAACCTTTTCTAAAGGGAACATGACCTTTGGGGTCTTGAAAAAGGTTCATTTCATGTGTGTCAAGTGTCCCCCTACAAGGGCATCTTCCAGGTGGCCTTCGAGCTTTAATTTCTTTGATAGGCTGTTGGTCCCTTTATTTCCTTCAAATAATTTATCTGAAGGAAGTCATCTCCCTTTGGTTATATGTCTTTGCATTTGAGGGTGCTCCTTCCTTTAACACGTGGCATCTTTCATCACTTCTTTAGGGACACATGGCATCTTCTATCACTTCTTTAGGGACACGTGGTAAATTTTGCCATTTCTTTGAAATAAAGTATAATGGGGCTCAGCTAACAAAACTTGGTAGCATCTGCTTGACTCTTGATTTTATGCACGCTTCTTTCCTTAACTGAGGCAGCCTTTGAACCTTTGAACCCATGAACCATTAAACTTTAAATTGGTTCAAGGTTCAACGTTTCAATTGGTTCATTCCTTTGATTTGGTTGAGTCTCTTTGATATCTTTGAACCAAGAGTATTGAACCATTTGAACATTGAACCCATTGAACCGATGAACCAAAATGGTTCAAGGTTCAACAATTCAATGGTTCAAGCCTTTAAAACTCATTAAATGCTTGGAGCCATGGAACTTTGAAATGGTTGAACTTTGAATCTTGACAAATGTGCTTAGCTCTTGGTGATGACATTGATCCTTTGAACCAATTAAACTTGTTGAACCAAAATGGTTCAAGTTTCAATGGTTCAATGGTTCAATCCTTGCTTAGAAGCTTGTCGATGAACTCTTTTGGTTGAACCTTATTGTTGAACCAACTTTGAAATTGCCTAAGTGTTGAGAGCTTGCTTCTTTCGTGCAGAGTCTGTAGAAATCAACCTATGAATTCTATATAACTAAGTCCGTAGTTTTCTCTTGAGCCTTGAAAGAGTCTGTAGAAATGAGCCTGTGGATTCCATAGTTTTAAGCCTATAGAGTTCATAGTTTTAAGCCTACAGAGTCTGTAGATTTTTGAGAAAGCTTTAAAAAATGAAGAAACTGAATGCTCAGAACAATTTTGAAAAAGGGAGAGACAATTTTGGTCTTGTAGGGCCCAAAATAGTTTATATATTGTCCCAAAAATGAGTGATATTTTTGGGGGACAACACTATGGGTAATCAATTAAAACTGAATCATGTTATTAACTATCACTAACATATCCTTATTTTCAATAATGGGTATCATGGCTCTACCCATAAAATTATTCTCATGGTACTTTCCACACCTTCACAAGATGGATTCCCATGATCATTTTCACCTAGACCTCTTCACACCTAATCAACCTTCTTATGATTTTAGTTTTTCCTTCCTAAAGGTGAACCACTAAGCTAGCCTAAATAAGTCTATATCAAGTAAAATCAAAGCAAAATAATAAAATTCATATCACTAGTAATTATGGGTCATTCCTAGCATTCATAGACTTCTCTTTTGAAGGATAGATATTGTAAACCTCTTGGAAATTACCACAACATAAGGTACAATCCTCCCTAAAAGGATAGATATCAAAAAGCATTAAGCAAAGCACATAAAATTAGACAACTCCTTTAAAGGATGGATTAATAAGCATTTGTCAAAAGTATAGCAATTTATTGGAAGCTTCTTGTATCGATCAACTCACCATATACAATAATTAGCAAAAGAACCTTTACCATAATAAAAAAAGTGAAATAATGTTGAAATCCACAATCAACTCTCAAAACATCATAATAAGGTGAAATCCACAATCAATTTTTACAAGTAGACTTCCTACATTGATTAGTCTACACAATTTGGCATAAGCTTATTTACCCTGGTCTTTCAAACACCTATAGCTGAGGCATACTAGTCTCACAACAAGGTTCCATTTTTTCTCATCTCCTCTTTACACTATATGCAAAGGATTCTTGAGCTTACTTGACATTATGTGTTTAAGACATATTTTAAGAAACCAATGAATGTTATTGTGAAGCATTTGAAGGGCTTATGTTCATTAAGCCAATCCAATATTGGGTCTATTTTAGTACTTATCAATGAAGAAACACCATGATCTTTGCTCATCCTATTGTGACTAGTTGATATTTTCATTATGGTGTTGATTTCTTAATTATATTCTCTATTCTCCCATCTAGTGTTATTAATTAAACTATCTCATGCTTTTTATCATAAACATTAACCAAAAACAAAAAACAAAAATCATAACCATAACCATCCCCATTATCGTACCATACATGATAAACATTTATAAGCAATAAGTCATTGTTAGCATGTTTAAACATAATGAAATCCAAAATACTCATTAAAAACATTAGCATGTCATAAGCAACCATAACCATGACCAACATAATAAAGCAATAATATCCATTAACATTCACATAATTAACCATTTTTCCACCACATGTCTAGAGTCTACTAATGCAGTATCTACACATTAAGATTTAACATGTCATAAACATAGCCATAAATCCAAATCATCTCATGCCTAAGCTAAGTATCCATAACACAATCATAATCCATGTTCACATATAAGCATTAATCATCAAAATCAAACCATTAAATCATAAAACCATGAACATAAAGATTGGACATATATAAACTCATGAGTCAAAAAATTATAATAATGTGTACATATAGATAGACAAGATTCTCTTTCCAAAATGTACATCTCTTTACATCAAATTGTAGGCCAAAATCAAAATGATATACAATAGTCATATACCTATTTAACCTTAACATACCCTTTTGTAACAAAAGCAACCTAGTCTAACCCACACATGGAACCAACCTTCTCCACCCACCTTAACTACCTCGTCACCTCATTGTTGGTCTATCTCGACTCAACTAACATGCTTGTTGCAACACTTTGTACCTGGGCCCTTGACCATAGTGATAACATTTCCATGTTGACCACCTTTTGAATTTTTTCCACATCATGATTTATTGACCCACTTGTGTCTTTTGGGATCACTTCCTACCTCAAATACCCATGACACTTGACCTATTTGTGATGTCCAAGGGAACACTTCATGCCTTGGATACCTATAAAAAATACTAACCTTATCTAGGAGACTAACAGGTGTACCTAACTATTATGCCTTAAGACAGTCATGTGGTACACTAGTCACTTATCCCTTAGATTCAAACTTTTATTAGTTTCAACTATGGTAACTTTGTCTTTGCATGATCTCAATTATCATACCTATTATCACACTTTACACACCTATTTATGTCCTCATGCCCAACCTATCATCTACCTTCATCATCACCCTCACATACCTTATCAAACCCATACTTGATTTGGTTTTTACCTCATCACCTCTTGGTTTGAGGGGGAATACCTCCTCCCATACTTGGAGCAATTAACAAACCTTCAACCTAGAAATTATTTTTTGTTTTGTACTTGTTCACTTAAGCTACATAATAAAATAGGGCAAAATGTAAACACCAAAAATATACACACTATAATTATGAATGTTGAAGTATCCCTTGACTACCTTGGAACCTCTTGGTACTAATCTAACCCTTTAAACCCTAACCGAGCTCACCCACAATTAATTTAACTTAACTATCTTAAACCTTCCTTTTCAGCCCTTTTTACCCTTTGGTACTTGACCACTGATGGTCAGGCTGATCATCAACAGTCAGGGTGCACCTCCTTAACCAAAAGCATGAAAACACTTGATTTTATTTTCTAATTATAGCCCATCTAATTATAGTTGTGAGCCATTGCATGGATGAGTTAATTTTAGAAATCCTAGTTCACATGATGTTGCAACTCTCTCATCTTGTCTATAAGAAAAGAGGAACAAAGAGGTGAAAATCCATCTGCAAAACATTTTTGAATATATAATTGTTACCAAGAGATTATGTATCTAAGAATTTATTTTTAGTAGGTCAATTTCCATTAGTAATCCAATAATCATATCAGAGAGTCAACTTGTCACTGCCTCTCCATCAAGCCTTTAGGTACCATTATTCTATAATAATCAAGCTAGATTCCACCAACAGGATAACTACCTCAATCATCCACCTAATAAACTTATGGTAAGATAAGTACTTGTTTCTTATCATTCATTTACTTTATTTCCATTTCACAACCAATCCATACCTTACCCATCTCTTAAAATTAATCTTTTGGATCCTGTCAATTAGCAAAATTACCAACTGAGGTCCTCATGCAGTATCCATTGATATTTGACTCAACCACTGATGGTATGCCCAACTGTCAATGGTTATCTTGACCACCCATGGCCACCTTAACCACTGATGATCATCCCAACCACCAATGGTAACTATGGTACCAAAAACTAGCAAGCAAATTTCACCTGCCTACACCTAATCAAACCTAATTTTCTATGTTCCTGCCTATTCATATACCCTTTTGGATTTTTTGAAGCATACCCTAAGACCTTAGCACTAGTGTTGATTATTTTATTTCTAATTTAATCATCTCTATCATATTTCTTAGCAAGCATTCTTGTATTCAATTTCAATACCTTTTTGATTCATTAATGTAAGTACCTTTCTTTCCTATTTATAAAATTAATTGTTTAAAATGTGTGGATTGACAACCCCTAAGGAAGATCTCACTTTCAAGATCTATCTATCGGTAGGCAATCCACTCAGTTATCTATCTAACAAACAAGTTTGATTCTATGATTTCTTATCTGTAGGTCATCCTCCCAAGCCAAAGAGGAGCTCTTCACAGTCTTCTAATTTCAATATGCACATAATCAATCAAGTTTTTTAACCATACTCATTCTTAGTTTCACTTTCCAATAATAATAAAAAAATCATTGAAACACCTACATCCTCACCTATGAAGTTGTTGGATGGTGTGGACACCAAGATACACACCTTTGAGTTTACTAATCATAAGTTGTAGATTGCTTGCTTGGGTGTGTATTTCACTAAACTCATATTGTTTATGAGTCAAGTCAGCCTTTACCTATCCAAACCTATCTAGGTCCTCTACATGTATCATCTTGTATTTATTTACCACATCTCTATCCCATCATCCTTTATATATATCCTAGTCATCATCCTTGTCATCCTATCATTGTACATATTATCTTTATCCCATCTTATATTGTCTAGTCATACCTACTTATCATAAGTCATACCCTCATATTACCTTGTACATGTCATCTTGTACATCCCATCACATATTTAAATCACATCTCATATATCCTTATCCTACCCATTTGTACATAATTTTATTCCCTTGTATATCTTTTTAGTCACATCTTATCCCACTCACATTTTTATCTTACACATCTATCTCCCATTCCCCATCTTGTCTTCATCCCATCCTAGCCTAACCATATCCACTTATCATTTGTCATACCCCCTACCCCCTATCACCTCCATCTTATTTTGACCATCCTTTCTATCATCATCACCATCTTTATTTCATTCCTAGTCATATCCACCCAATCCTAGTCACATCTTGTGTATCTTAGCCTCATCATCTTGTACATAATTTATTCTCTTGTACATTCTACGAGACTCCCATATTAGTCACATCCACTAATAATCCTAGTCACACATTTCATAATACCACATTATCCATAATTAATAACATTTTACTTTGACCTTATCTTATCCATCAATCACACCATAGTCTTGATCATTCCCATATCATTTTATTGACATCACCCGCTTACATATTTGATCATAACCCATCACCTATCCTAATCCCATCTTGTCTCACCATCCACATTCTATCCTAAGGCCACCTCATCCATAGTCCCAATCATCCCCATACCATCTTGTCTCATTATCTTGTCACCTTGTATATCCTTGTTTTACCTTCTTGTACATAATTTTATCTCTTGTACATCCTTTTAATCACATCTTATCACTAGACCCATACATCATTAGTCATCTCCTAATCACATCCTAATCATACCTCATCATCCACATCTTATATTAAATCCATACCCAATCACTTATCTTGACCTTGCATTCATCACCCATCTAGTCATCACCTCAACTTGTCCTAGTTGGCTTCTAGGTCACATATGGGTCTAAACCATCCACCTTTCATTACACTTATCCTTATTCCATTTTCCTAATCACCTTCATCACCTAATCTTACCCCATCCCATCTTGAGAAAATTGGTCTAAGTTTTTAAGCTAGTCCTATCATCCACATCATCTTATCATCCTACTCTATTATCATTTATCCTTTGGTTAGATACTCATACCTAGTCAATATCTTGTTAGCATCTTATCACCTTGTTAGTCTAAATATAATAAACCCATCAATCTAATATAGTCTAATCATCTTTCCTTATTCATTACTAGAACCCATCATATCATCCTCTTTCTAGTTTTGATTATTAGGCACCCATCACATTCCCAATCCTTTTTCTAGCTTGACAACTAGACATTATTGATAAGTTTTTAGCACCTATTGCACTATCGGTCTAACATTTGATCATAATCCTTAATCTATTAGTCTATCTCATCTCTATTATTGCCTATCATACTAGTTTAGTCCTTTCAATCTATTTTGTTCAAAAACCTTATCCAATCCTTATCCTACCTACATCATCCATCATCTATCAACCATCACCATGGAACTAGACCCTAGCTTCATTGACCAATGCATACATTCCAATAAAGATGAGATCCTTTTGTGAATCATTATGATGGGTGTACCACTTCTTGAAGGTATTGATCCCCTTCAGCTCATTGTACCTCCCATCCAAGCCTCATTATGTGGATCCCATACCAATCCTCCATCTGCTAGCCATAAACCACCATCTACCCATTCCCATACAAACAAAGGGAATCCAATCTTGGCCACCTCAAATCCATCCACCTAGTCATATCCAAAACCATATAATGATAAGTCCAATGCTTCTATGTCTAAGTCACAACATGAAGTGGGTCCTTATATCCCCTTCCCATATCATTGGAATCCCTTTTTAAATAAATTAGCATCACTAACATGATGGTTTATCCATCTATTCAGCATATTGATCCCACTAAGCCAAAGCCCTCTTGGTATAAAGATAACTAATATTATGCATATCATCAAACCTGGGGGCATACCATTAATCATTATCAACCTTTCTAGGACTCTATCCAATACCTCATTAATTATGGTGACACAATTATTGAACATGAACTAGATGAGTCTAAATCCTTGGGTAAACAAAAAGAAGCTTGCCAAGATTCCATTCTTGCTCAACCTCTTCCCCTTACAAACTAAGGTCAAGATACCACACCTATCCTCCATGATCCTTCCATCCCAAATAAATCCTCCATCAAAGTTGAGTCTATTTCCCATGATCCTATTCCTCCCATATCTCATGAACCCTTCCATGAACCTCTCCTTGAATCATCATTCTTCCATCATCTCTCTCTCACCCATGACATCAAATACCCCATGTTGAGAGGTTAATCATGGACAATAAATATCCTATTAGTAGCATTATATATTTCAAATCGAAGTTAGCATCAAAGTCAAAACAAGTCTTATCTTCATCAAGATCATGTTTAATAATAGCATCCACGTCAGATTCTTCATCAAAATCATCATCCCTCATTGAAGTTGATAATGCCTATCCTTTTGAGGATACCACTAATCTAGGTACCTATAATACATCACCAAGAATACATTTGGATCATAATCAGGATGATGAAGTCATAACAACATTCTTGCAAGATTTATCTATGGAAGATAGTAAGAATGAATTTGATCCTCCTTTGAATGTGTCTATTACAACTAGTCCTAGTGATCCTTTTGCTAATCTTGAGGAGATTTTCTTTGATGTCAAAACTAGGTCTCCTAAGAATCCCTATGAAGACTATGCTACCCCATCACCACTCATTGACCTCATCATACCATATCCATCACCTTTATCCATCATAGATCCCTTTCTTCCCATCAATGATCATTTAATCACCTCCCTCAATAAGGACAAACATGAGCATGCATCATTGGACCCTTCCTTGAGCAACATAATGAGTTCCAAAAACTTAGAGGTCTAAGACTATACACCAAAAGTCATAATTCATGATCAAAACATCTTTGATCCTATCAATAAAAATCAAGAATATTCAAATCATTAGCCTAATCTAAAAACATCTCTCCTTAGTGAAGCCTATTATCAGGCACTAGAGGACCATCAAAATCATCATAATATTCCAAGTCAAAAATCAATCTCCTCTGGTCAAGCCCAAAATTAGGCACCGGTAGTCAAAATCAAATACAATCAATTTCTCAAAATCATATGGCTAATCATCTATCAAACAGTTAGATCAAAGATGAACCACAAAGACAAAATGTCTTAGACCTCTTACATTCTTTTGTTACTTGGCATTAAACAAATGAAGAATGTATAATACATCTAATGATGTATGTGAATACTAGTACTAATTCTCCATCACCTATCACACCATCTTATCCCAAACCCACAATCCCATCAAGTCTTATCATCCATCCAAGTCCCATCTATCCCCATAAAAACCTATTTGAATCCATACTTCCTATCACCCTCCCAAGTAACATTATCTCTCCTAGGGGCAATGATGATACTTGGTCTTGATATCTAGAAGGATTACAATAAAGAATCACACTAGATCACATGAACCCCAATGTATCCAATAGTGAAGACATGATCCTTGTATCACACATCTCTAGAACTGGTGTTGGCTAAATAATCAATCAAGAATCTGTATCTTGCATCTTACCCTTCTATAATAAGTTGAGATGACATTATTAAGTCAAAAATAATAATTCATCTAATGGTGAAAATTAGTCCTCTAGCACTTTGGGCAAGTACCATGGTGAAAACTAGTTTTTGGCATCATGGTAAAATAATATTTTATCTACATTATACCTCAACACTTGGGGGTATAATCCATCCACTTTATCCATCATTTTTCATAGTCATCCCTTGTCAACCTTGTCTATATCACCCATCTATATCCCTTATTCTTATATATCATCCACCATCATATCCTACATCCTATGGTGTCCATCCTTCCTCCCATTCCTTCTCATCTTGACCTTTGTAAGGAAGATGAAGGTATCTTAAGTAATGTTCCCACAACCATCTTGGAATTTCCTCCGATGGACACTCAGGTTAATCAACATCTAGTTCCTTCATGACGTGGTCATTAGAAAATCCTTCATCCATTTTTTTTTGGTCCCCATCCCTTCATCCTTCTATCAACCACATTCAGCATTTCATTCATCCTCATCCTGGTTACTAGGCTTGGTATTCCCTTTACCAGTAACCCCCTTTTTATAGTGTACATACATATTCCAAAAATCCTTAAAAATTGAAATATTCCTAAAAACTATAAAAAACATTAAACTTGAAAAATACAAACATAGTCCATGACGTCTTACCTAATCCCCTAATCACATCCATCTCCACATATCCCATGTTTTATAATATTTGGATACCACATTTGGTCTTGACACCCAATCAGAGTGGTCTCCCATCTCTCCATCTCTTTATCATCCTTGGCCTAGGAATTATTGGTACACATCACCTTATCCAATATTTTATTCTAGCACCCATCACTTACCTATCAATGCCTTTTCATACCTAGCACCCATCACATCACTTTTTACTAGTATGAAAGTTACTTGATCTCATCATTATCTTATCATTGCCTTTTCACACCTAGCACCCATCAAATCATTTCCTTTCTAGTGTGATAGGTATTTGATCCCATCAATCCTCTTTTTGGTAGATTAGACTCTTGCAAGGTCATATTTGTTGATAATCCTTGGTCATCTTCACATCCATATCTTCATCCACATCCTTATCCTAATCCTAGTCTCTCATCCAAGTCCATACATTTATCATTGGTAAATCCTCATCATTATCATTAATCTATCCACAATCTAAGTCCATCCTAAGTCCACAATCACATCATCATCATAACCAACTTAGTCTAATCACTCATCCCATTCTTAGAGAAGACATTATGATATTGTATGTAAATACTTGGGTGTGTGTTACTTATTTGTTATTTTATCATGTTTTCATGTCTTTTATAGTTATATATCTTGTTTGTCTTTTGTTTTTTTTGTATTATGTCTCTTTTTATCTATTGGGGAATGAATGAGGATGCTATGAAGACACCAAAAATGTATTCAAGGATGCATAGTTCAGTATTTTCCCATGCAATTTAGTACAATGTATTCTTGGTCATGTTTATATGATGGGTCATATTTTCAAGTACTATATTTATTGGATTGCTTAGACTATGATGAGACTTATGACAGTTGTGATGGTTTGATCACCCATACCCTCATCATTTATCTAATCATCTAATCATACTTATCCCCAGTACTAATATAATCCTCTTGACCCATTCTACTAACATCCAATTCATAATCATCATCTAAGTCACATCTTTTAATCACTAACATCATCCTCTAAGCATTAATCCTCATCCTCATCATCATCTCCTAGTCATAACTACATCAACCTAAGGTATTTTTAGACTATATAGGCAACAATTAGCCATGTTTCAATACCCAAGGATAGCTCTACCATTATCTCTATCATCCATCCTCATCCCCCAGTCTTTTGGTCACTCGATCACATCATTTATTTTCTCTTATCTTCTTAATCATTGATCAAACTCTAGATTTGAGATACACCCATCATTAATCTTAATCATCAGTCTATCATGGCCTATACATATCCCTTTCATGTGTCCTTACTTGGGACATGTCTAAATATTGTGGAATTTTAATCATATCATCATCTTGTTATGATTGATTACCCCTTATGATGTGTTAATAATCATGACAACATCATTTTTACTCCCTATGCATGTGTCCTTACCAAGGGAATCATCAATTTGTAGCTCATTATTCAAGATAAATTCATCTTATTCATCATCTATTTCATTTTTATCATCCCATCCACTTATATATCAATCACATCCCACCCCTCTTTTCTTCTTTTAAGTGTTCACCCATCTCATCCTACCATGCATGCCCCGTAGAGGGGGCATCATATCCCCTAACATCATCTACTAACATTCATCCATTACATGGTTTTTCTTTGAAATACCATTAATCTTTCCACTTTTTTAATCTTGCAATTCCCTTTAAAGAGAGGTAAAATATATGCACCTAAAATTGATTGCTTCATTATTATCAACTAATATTCCTATTAATCAACACTAATGTTGCTTAGCCTATTTTATCCCACTAATTTATCCTAATCCTAGCCATATATATAATAACCCCCTTCAATATTTTTTTATTTCACTATCCTTAGTATAATCCCATTCCTTTATTAATTATATCCTAATACCTATTATTCTAATCTAATTCTAGTTATCCATTATATGGGAATTTTTAATTCTCATAACCCCACCTAACCACCTAATAGCTTACACCTTAGCCTTTCCTACATCCTTATGTTTCTAATCCTATCCTCATACCTATCTTACTACCACCTAATCCTCCATTATCCATAAACTAATGGAGAATCCTCTAGAATCGGAGAAGCTCCTCCATGTCTCTAGAAGTCTCTAAACTAGAGACTTCTAATAATTTAAAAATCCCTTAAAATTCCTTCTATTTGCCTATTTAAAACAAGCTCTCCCTCCACCCTCAAACCAAATTGAATCCTCATATCAAATACATGTCTGTTTATTAATTAACTAGAATTTCTATAACATCATTATGCCAAATTAACTCTTTAATCAAGCATCCATTACATCCATCATCCAAATCCTTTCATCATGCATCCATGCCAATCTAAGTCTATATGCAATCACTTGATCATTTACAAATCTTGGAAGGAGGTAATATGAAACAAGGAATTTAGTAAGCTTTTATATCATTTTGATTTGTTTTATAAATCCTTCCTATTATGTAGTTTGATATTTGAGTTGGTTGAATTACATAATTTAATCTATTGAGCTCAAATTTCACTTACAACATGTTTTGAATGTTAGAATGTGGTTATGGAAATATTGTTCATGATTATTTTTACATATAGATATAATTCATAATATGCATATATTAAATAAGATTTCTTTACTAATAATTTTCTTGATTTTTGAGTTTAAATCAGGGAAATAGATATTTAATTACTATATAGATACTATTATTGTAAATACAGTTATCTAGAAATTAGAAGCAATTATTGATGTAATAACTGTTAGTTAAATAAATAATTATCTTTGTTTTAATCATTTTCATGGAATTTGAATTATCATATAATTCTAACCTTGAGTTTATACAATCTAAATTTAATCTCAAAAATACATGGATGAAATTACAATTAAAACTAGAAAATAGATATTATTAGTTAATTGGTCAACTTAGCCTTGTGTTAAAGATAACATGAAAATTAAGGCATAGCTAAGTTGAGTAAAGAGAAAGACTATGGTTTTGAGAGTAAATAACTATTGTGTACTAAATTTAAATGGAAAGTAAAATGCTATGCATGGAGGAGGAACTAAAATGAATTATCATGCAAAGTAAGGGGCACCAAATTTAGAGGGAGTTTTAGTTTTATAAATTAAGCCTCTTGAAATTTAGGAGATAAAAACACGAAGAGAATGGAAAAAATAAAAGTGGAGGATTTTGTGAGAGAGCTTGGGAAAATCAAGAAGAAAGATGTATTCTTCAGGCGATTATCCTTCAAGGCAAGTCCTACCATTAAATTTTGTGTATGTAATATTATACAAAGATATTGATTTAAGAGTTGGTATGAGTATTGAAATCTTAGATGAAATTATAGTTCATAGAATATTGAACATGGGACCTAGAACTCTATTGTGGAATCTAGTAAACTAATAAAACCTTGATTGCATTTTCATTATATACATGTTGAAATATGTATTGATAGTGAATGTCTTAACATCTAGAAAAGAACCTAGAAATTTGTATGGTTTATGCATAGATTGCATCATATCCTTTTTATAGAAAAAAAGTATCACTAGGGTAGAGTCATATCTATATATAATAACATCATCATAATTATAAGTTTTTAGCATCATAATTCAATAAAATTACCAACGTCCAAATAATAAAAGGGTAGTACTTTAATATTTTTGGTTGAAAAGTATGTATTAGACCTACGTTTCAATTATTCAAACCTACATTTTAGTGAGATAGGTCCATGTTTCAATCTTTTAAAGTCAATGTTTCATATAAAAATTGTCAGTGTTTTAATTTTAGTGGTTGTGTTACTTATAAACCTACGTATCATCATCTAGAGGGGTGGGTAACATTTTAATATTTCATATTAACTGAGTTTATTATAGATAGTGTTAATGCTTTATACATTGTTAATGCATTTTGTACACCTCTTTGACTATGTTTTTACCTTTATTGAGATCATCCTATTAAATAATTATATAGAGATCCATTTAGATGAAACACTAAGTCTATTATTATACGCCCAATTTAATATTAAATTAAACATTAAACATATAAAATTTAACTATGTTTCACCTTTTTACCAACATCTTGATACTCATACAAGTGTAGCACCATAAATTTCTTAATTGTGTTAAATATTTTTGTAGTTGCATTCTATACATACGTTTCATTTAGATAGGTTCTTACCCTACCTAAAGATCATTGTGCATCATTTTATAAAACTAAATATTTATTAATGTGGTATTATCTCAATACAACTATGTCTCATATAAGTTAACCTACATTTATTTAAAGGGTAGTGTTTTAATATTGTCATTGACTAAGTTAAAAATATATATTTTGGTAGCACCTTATATCCTCTAGGATCAACACATTGTTTATTTTGGATATGATTATACAAACTTATTTTTTAAGGATGATGCATTACTTGTTTGGGAAACATTTAAAATAATTGAATTGATCTTACTATCTATGTGGGAAACATTTAATATTAGTGGACTAAGTTGTAACATGTTGGCAATATATCTTTTATTATAGACTGCATAGTAAACCATAACTTAGAACTACGCTTTTAGATATATTATTTACATTTTATTTATATAATATAGTGTATATAAATATAGATCACATCTGAGGTCAGGAATAAAATTTGATCTTCTATATATTTTAAATCTGAAATCAAGAGTTTGTTATAACTTATGATATTTGAGCTAGGAAGTTATTATTTATCGGAAGGATGTGGAATAATATTTAAGTTATCTATTTTGTAATTGTTTAATATTATAAGTTTGAGATAACCAAAGACACATCATATACCCAATTTTAGTGAAAATTCATATGGTATAGGTATACAGACAAGTGGTTTACATATGAGTAAACCGGGATCAATATACACTTTATTACAGTGAGAGGTAAAATCGGGTGCATGCGGGAGTGCTAAGTCTTCTGGGATATATTAAATATATTTTATTAATATGAAAATTGAATGGTAAATATCATTTTATAATAGTAAATCATTTCATTATTGAATGAGTTTGACATTACCCTATTAATATTAAACTAGAAAGTGATGCCATTGGATATAATAGAATGACATGTTTTTGGTTAAGGTTATTCTTTAAAAATTGAATAAAAATGGATTCATTGCATACCATTATAAGGATTAAATATTTTTAGTTTGAATATTTCCATAAATATCATGTTATTATTACTATTATGAATTTTGCAATTGAATCCATTGGTTGATAACCATACAATATGTTACTTTGACATACATGAAAGTATAGTCCTTGCTTAAAGCATACCCAGATGGTAAGATCTATTATGGAATATGTTATTTTATAGTGTCATATAGGTATTTATATCTCATTTTATATTCATCATGCATCTAATGGATAAAATATATGATTAAGATTGCTCCATTTGTAGTATAGGGAGAACTTGAATGAATATTTAAGTTATATTATGTTATATATGTTTATATTTAATTTCCACATTGATGATACTAATAGGCAGTGAGATGGAATCCACTATCCTAGATAACAACACCCATGATGGATATAGGTAATTAAATCAAGTGGTGTGTTAATCAAACATGTCGGTAAGGTCAAATTTTGTAGTGTCATGTAAATATGAAAACTTGTGTGTTGTATATTGTGAGAGTATTTTATGTGCAAGTGATTAGACTTTTCTAGAATAAAATAGTGCATGGTGTTATGTATCTAAAGATTATTTTTTCATCTAATTATATTTGTGCATTATAATCAAGGATATATATGGGTTGTATAATCCTATGATTGCTTGTTTAATTATTATAGCATAAAATTATTGGTTCATATTTGAGTAAGGTACTCAAGCACAATGAGCTATGATATTTTGGAATACCATAAGATACTTAAACTTAAATGTATATGCTTGGATGGTACATACTGTAGTTGTATGTCTTGAATCTCACCTATGTGGACTAATTAAATATATTTATTGGTTATTACTTGGTTAGTATGTGTGGTAATAGTTAGTAGGATATCATTTATGTGTTCACACAACCTTGAGAGTGTAAATGACTATTAGGTAAGTCTATTATGTGTTTTTTTGAAAACTATGACTTGATTTATTTTATCTATTTGATTGAATTGAAGTTATGTTTCTATGCATTTTATGACTACTTGTATGTCTAATTGTGAGATTATTAGTAATTACTACTTAAAACACTAGACTATGATAATATGGGATATCATGAGGTGTAGTCATATGGATCTTATTGTAGTAGTTGAGAAATTAAAATTTAATGTGAATTTTACTTGGGTGGTATAAAATTTAGGCATTATTTATAATTTGGGATTGATTTTAATGTAAGATTCATTCATGCATAGATGAATAAATATATGTATTGCTTACTCTTTATTTAATATGTGATGTGATATGATTGCTAAGAAGATGTAATTAGTATGAATCTTATGGTTATATAATGTATATTAAGATATTATCTATGGTATGTATGATTTACATGTCAGTGTGATATCTTGTAATAGAATGAATTTTTTATAATACACTACATGATTAGTTTTAGCATACACACTTGGGTACTTGTTTGTTTTCTAGATACCTACACCATTATATCTACCTATCCATGAAGGGAGGACCATTCCCAGATAGGGTATTGTGCATGGGATCATTGGTCCATGGTTGGTGTAGAAAAGTGCTCGAATGATGCTCTCCCTCCCCACAATAGTACTACTTACCTAGAGACTACACTAGAGATTCAATGAGACATGAGTTGGTTTGATTTAAGTTTCAGATGGATTGGTATTTATTTTATTAAGGGTAAAGGTCTAAGTAAATTTAATTTTATTTCATTTGTTTATGTTGAATAGTAGTTGTATTAGTGGACCAGCCTTGGCTGAGTCCTAATGTATTTACTTTACACGCTTTTGTATTATATTATATTGCATTGAGTATTGGAATTTTAGAAATGTTATTGTTCTAAGTTGTTTATATGATTGGATAAAGTTATTTAATATAACTGTGGTTTAGTGAATGAATGTTAAGTAATTATTTTCTTTAAAAAAAAACTTTATTGCATTATTCTATGTACAACTTGAGGGGTTGTAACATTGGGCTACAATAGTTTCAGGTAATTGTAGTTATTTAAATGTATGAGAGGAGATGATATTTATACTTACACCATTATCAATAATTACTCATTTTATTTGAATTTGATCAATTTTGGAGTGATAAATAGTAGGGGATCTTGGTCATTAGGCTATAAGGGTGATATTTTTGAATCATGGAATGTTATGGATAGTGGCTTTTGAAGCAATGTAATAAAATCTAATAAAAGTTGGGGTTTATTATATTGTAATTTAGTGGCCCACAAGGCTTCTATTATAGCCTCACAATGTTGTGGATATTTTTAGACAAGTTCATATAGAGACATCTTGATCGAGAGCTAATGAAGCTATTTTAGAACAAAAATTTATATTAATTCTTAAGCATTATTATTTTGTACTTTCCCTAAAATATAAATTTTAGGTTTTAGAGTGGGTATTTTAGGAATATTTGTGTTAGGAAATGGTGCTTTTTCAATAGTCACTTTGGATTTATTATGGTTGTGAGTCTTATGACCTTGGGTTTGGGATCGTGTAGCTATGTGAACTATGTCTATCAAAAGTTTGTTATATTCTCAAATTCATCCATATATATAGGGTTCAGAAGGGGTTGATATTGAGATTTATCAAAGGTTTTATCTTCCTTTACAACCCATTTTGATATTTTTGGTAATATATTACTTCCTAAGGTGGATGTAACCCTAGTTATTTGATTGTGGGGATGGTCATGATATAACTATTCCATTACAATATTATCTTCTTGTAATAAGTTTTGGACCATAAATTTTAGCACATTACACATATTTCTTATCATGACCTACTATTCGACGATACACATATTTCTTATTTTGTCGATACCACACTAGTTTTTGAATATGAGGGTTAATAGGTTTTATGGGTGGTAGAGTGATAAGGGGGGTCTGGAGAAGTTGATCAAGGATTTTATAATAGGACCCCTTCAATGGATCTTGACTAAGTTTTTCAATCCTTTGAGGCATTGGTAGGGAAGTTGTATTTGAATTCAAACCTTAAGCTTTCAAACTGGTTGTTTGAATATTCCATTCAAGAGGTACTTTATGTCTAAGATAAGTTCTTACACCTAAATCTTGTGGATAGTAAGTATTTAAAATATTATGTATTGGCATTATCATGGTGGGAAGATCCCTTTGCGATGATACATATTCTTTAGTAGAGGATTCTATGATATAAACTTTTAGTGTAGCTAAAGGATAGGTTCCTAATATAGATGCTTTTGTTTGAATAGGTGGTAGAGGTGCCTTTCATTTTTGAATACGATCATGGGTATTGGGGATACCCTCTTTTATGAGTTCAATTCTAATGGGAGGATTCTGCAAGGATTTTCCTCATGATTCTTTAAGGTTTTTTTTTATGCTTATAACTTTTCCCTTGATTTATCTAATATTTAGCTCCTTCTAAGTAATTGAGATAATTGGCACTGAGTTGGTTTGAGGTAACATGATAGTTTCCTTATGGGGTAGTAAGTTAAAGGGAATGGGTATGCTAGAGGTAGGTCTTGAGACGACATGAGGAATGGTATGCACATCTTGAGGAATATCTAGGCAACCCTTTTCCTTGATAGTCTTTTCCTCTTTTATTTTTAGTTGATCATTATGAATGTTTTCAAATATCATTTCCTCAAGTGGATCCCAAATAATGAGATCCACAAAGCTTGGGGAAGTTTTTGGGATAAAAGTACTTAATTTAGATGGATCGAAGGCATATCCTATAAGGAGATCATGGATAGAATAATTATCAACTTATTTAGGTAGAATTTGATCATGGATTGTACTAATTACATGAGTTTTGGGGTCTAAGGTGGATCCTTAATTAGCTTACATGGAATTAATTATGGAAGCATGATTAGGGAATGACTACCTGAAGATGTTTATAGACTGATTAGGGGGTGCATTAGGGTTATCTAGTTGTAACTCCCCTTTATCAATAAGGTTATGTACTAGATGCTTGAAATAACAACACCTACTAATGTCATGACCTATTACATAGTATAAGCTATAAAAATCATTTGTGTTAAACCAACTAGGCTTAGGTTGAGAATCATTAAGATGTCTCACCAGAGGAAGTTTGATTAGAGATGTCTTTAAGAGATTATCTAAGATAGATGCATAATACTCTATTAAAGGTGTATACTATCATAAAGGAAAATGTGTCCATGGTTTTTGAGATTGTGTTTGAGATGTAGAGGGCTTAGATTGGATTTATGTTTGCAGTGGTGTTGAATTTACAACTATGGCATTAACAGCTCCTTTGGTTTTATTATTGTTAGTCACTATAGAGGGATCAAGTTTGAAGTTTTTACTATGTAATTTCACTTTACCTTCTTCCAAAGTTCTATTTTATAATTAGTAGGCCATTGAAAAGGCCTCATCAAATGTTTTAAAGGATTGTACCTATAGATTCAATGAGATATGTTTATCACATGCTATTATAAATAATTCAATTAGTTTGGGTTATGGAATGGAAAAGGTGAGTTGGTTTATGAGACTCCTCCATATAACCATTAAATTAGTGACAAATTCATCATCAAACTATCTGATGGCATAGAGGTTGGTGATGGTTACTTTTATTATGATATTGATAGAAAAGTGTTCTAAGAATATTTGGGCTAGTTGCCCAAAAAAGAATAGGGAATGTTGAGGAATTGAAATGCACCAATCTAAGGCTATTCTAGCTAGCGACATAATAAAAGTCCTTAGAAGAAGTGCATCATCATGAGCTATAAGATAAAAAGCATGTTTGAACACTTAAAGGTGATACTATGGATCCTCCTTATTTTGAAACTTGGTAAACTTAGAAAGCTCCCATTGTGGAGGGTAAGGTGTAAGGGGTACTACTAGGTTAATAGATTCATTACAAATTTTCTTGTAAGTGAGCATATGTTTTTGCCTAGAGGCAGAGGCTTCCAAATTGGTCATCCTATTCATAAGGATGATCATAAGGTATGATTGGGTATTGTATTAAGGGATACCTTCAAAGACATTTTACTGTGGGAGTTGATAAGTAGAAAAGTAGGTAGAAAAGAACTAGGATAAAGGATAACCGATTGAGGTGGTCATGACTAGTTAGGATGCCACCACATACTGTGGGGCTTGCAGGGGTATATAAGTTGACCGAAGAGATGTTGAAGGAGATGTATATTAAGTGGTCAATAGGATATATTATTGAGGTTATTAAGTTACATGAGCTTTACACAAAGGTTGAATTTTAGGATTCAAAGGTACATTAGTTTGGATAGGTGGAAGGGTTGATGGGATTGAGAAAACTAATTTTTATTTAACCATGGTAAGAGGTAGAGTAGATGCAGGTTAAGGTATGGTGATATTGTAAGGTTGGGTACTAGTTAGGGATGGACCACTAGATGTCACTAGAGGTGGGTTACTTAAAGTTTGTGTAGTGTTAGTGTTAGTTAGAATGTATCAGGAGAGGATTTTCATAAGATGACACCATAGTTATGGTAAAATATTCACCTTCCTCTAAAGGCATGCCATAATCATTACTATAAAATTATGTATGGGGAAAGTGGGATGCATATAGAATAGGAGTTGAGGTAATGGTTAAGCATGATCGGATTATTATCTAATATAGTGGTGAATTTAGGATCACCCTAAGTATAATAGTGGGGAGTACCTTCCCCGATGGACTTAGGGGAAGTAAGAGGACTAGGATAATTCTCCATAGATAAGCATGAAGCTGGAGGTTCAATTTAATTTAGTGATTATTGTCATGTCAAAACCATGTAATGATGAAGGAAAAATAAAGAAAACAAAACAAAGAACACACAATAGAAATTTTGATTATCTCATATTTAGTGGAAAAGAAAGGCACACACATTGAATATGTACCTAAAAATATTTTAAGTTTTAACTTTAAAGTGTGATAAAAGAAAAGAAAGGTTACCAAAGGTCCTAAGAAATGGTAGTCTAGGGATGGTTTTAGCTTTTTTAGGCTCAAAAATATCTTTGTGCTTGGATCAATGCATGGCTTGGTATTGGGGCCTACCCCCTCACTTCACACACCATAGCATAAGGATATCCATTTCTTAGCCAGTATATATAAAATAAATAGGGTTTATACGTAGTCAACATATTGAGTTGGTTCTCCCCTTGGTGATGAAATCCAAGTAGGATAGCCAGGATAAAGGTTACCACTAGGTGATGAAATCCTAGTACATTCCCTTATGTCAATGTTTGATGGATTTAATATGTAAGTGGTTTGGTATGTGTGTGGAATAAGTGATTGCTACAATAATATAACCCACCTAGATTATTCTATATGAATTACCTAAGTAAGCAAAAATGGATGCAGTTCATTTTAACTATTAGAAAAGAAAACAAATTTTGAATTTTCTTTTGAATGAAGATAAAAATCAAGAGAAAGGGAGAAAAAATGGATAAATTCACAATGAATTATAATAATAAAAATGAGACCTTAGGAGTCCCCACCAGACATGCCAAAATGTTATAGTAGTTTTTTATTTTTTCTTTAATTTATTTAACTTACTAAAAACTCAATGAAAATTAGGGTTTATGATGAATACTTGGAGATACGTAGATGGTTGTGCACCACTTGAATATAGAGATCAAGGGAAATTATTTTTGGCTTGGAAAAATAACCTACACATAAATAAATAACTTAGATAAAAATAGATTAATAGATATATGGGAACTAGTCCTAGGAAGTTGTGAACCTCCTTGAGTAGATGTCAACTCAATATTTTCACAATTAAGTAGATAAATAATAATTGAAATTAAAAAAGATAAAGATATGATAGAAATAGTGATTATGATTTAATCTTCATTTAAGCTATCATTGTAATCAAAGTATTCATCCCAGTATGTCATAGCCACATTCACATCCTCTTGTATAACATCAAGTTGGTCGGTAGTGGATTCAAAAGATAGAGAGTAAACAATGGTACAAAATGATAGATCAAAGGTAATGTCACTTTGATCAACAAAAAGGGGTTGGGACACTATAGGTAGATTAGTGATATTAATGATATTATGCATAATACCAGGTAGAGTCATCTATATAATAAATCCATGTTTAAAATGATAGAAAATTAGAATGAATTAAAGACAAAATCTAGGATTAGAGGCTTGGATTTTGAAAATAGAATAGAGTGGATCAATATCAATCCTATAAGATCAGTTTCTATTTTGAGAATCAATCCTGATTCAAAATTAATCAACATCAATTTTAATTAAACTGTACCTATTTAAAAATTGAGAACTACAAGGTGATAGAGAATGGTAAATAGACATAGATGGATAAATGATTATATTCTAAGGACTAAATAAGTAAATGGAACTAGAGAAATAATAATAAATTTAATAATAGAAATAAAATAGTTACCTTCATCTTGGCTACAGGTAGAATGAATTTCCTTCTTATGGGTGCAAATAGTTCTTCAAGCTGAGGATGATGGATATGGATTATAGTAGTAAAATTTTGGCAGAGTTATGTTATTTCCTCCTCAATTCTTCCAAAATATAAGTAGTGTTTCAATGTGAAAAATTCATGTTTCTAAATAAAAATATTGGCTGGGTATATATGGATTGATTCCAATCTAGAGAATTAACACTGATCATGGGAAAATTGGTGCCGATTCACCCAAATTAGTAGCTAAAAATTATATCCATTTTGGTTTGTTCCAACTGTGGGTAAATTTGGGTTTTATGAGTGTGAGGTTATTGGGGACAAGGTTATACATGGGAGAAGTGGTTAAAAGGGTTAATATCCCTAGGTTATTAATATATTTAGGTGGTTAGGGAGGTGAAAAGGTAATTTTTAAAAACAAATTACTATCAGTTAATGGTAAATAAACTAAACCTTATAATAGGGATATTCAGAAGATTTAAAATAATAATAAAGGTCTACAACACCTAAAAAATAGTATATAGTATATGAAATTATAGTGTCTACAATGGTTATTAGGATCTCATTAGGATATTTTAGTTTTTATTGAATACAAGTCTAAAAATAGTAAGCGATTATACTTGCTCTTGGTCTATTTGTTCATGTTCATTATTTTCATCGTTTTCATGCTCATAATCCATTTCTACGATAACTTATTTAGTATGTGGTTAAATTTACTTATTGGCATCTCATTAGGTATCAAATTGCTTTGTTTGATCCATCTTAAGTGTGAAATGAGGAAACTCTAGGTGTTTGATAGAAATGTCAACTAGTCTAGGGATATGTTTAGGTTGCATACAAATGATAGAGAAAATTTGAAAAAAATAGTAATGAAAAACCTTAGAAGGATAAATAACCTAGGATAAGATAGGGTTTACATAAATAGAATGGTTCACCAAATGTTTAACCTTAAATTGAGATGGATCAATATAGTAAAGGGATAAGAACATAAAAATGAATAAGTAGAAGGGTGACAATTAGATCTATAGAAGGCTAATTAATTGTAAACTTAGATAAATAATATTATGAATTTAAATGCTGAGATATGCTAAAAATAGTAAGTATAAATTTTGATTTGTATAATAATAAATGGAAAATAAGAGTACTTATCTAGTTTACTATGTGAATTTAGATCTAATGCGGAATAGGTTGGAAGTATACTGGATCTATATTATAGATCAATCATTATATTCTAGATCAATCATCAAATTCTAGATCAATTGTCAAATTCAAAACATTTTCACTCTGTGGCCTTAGACACTTATGTCAAATCTAGATAGTTGCATCAATTCACCTATCTAAGTTAGCCACAGGTGTCTAATATATGTTATTGATTGGATCTAAATGTGATCACCTAGAACCTTGTAGGTTTTCTATCACCTTTAATCTGGTGTAATCAGATCTAACTCATAGGTTGTATCTCCTTGTCAAATTATCAAACCCTAGTTCTTTGTCTGTGAAGTGACTGTGAAAAAATGGGTTAGTGGGCATATAGTGTCAAGCTTTCCTAAGGACCCCTCTATCAGTGGGCACTACCTACATAGATAATACTTTGAAGAGGGCCTTAAACTTATGTAGTTCTCCCTTACATGCTTGTGTTTTAACATTCTAGGACTTAGTGAATGTAAATACTATGTTTGTTAAAGAGTTGAGTAGACTAAATTAGGGAAATAATATGTAATAAATAAAACTAATTTATCATAAAATTTACTAGCTTTGAATTTTTTAAAAATAGAAATAAATTGTGCAAGTAAGAACTTAGTTATAAAATAACTAAGATAGATGATCTATGTGCTAAAAATTGAGGTGGAAGATAATTTGAGTTTCGTAAACTAAATCCTAGTGTTAGAACCCCTCCTAGATAATAATTCCATAATTAGATAGTAGCACTATTATTTAAAAAGTGGTGGTAGTATCTTGATATTGGTGGTAGTGTCCTTTGTGCAAGACTATTCTAATATTTTGGGTGCACTTGTGTCTAGATCTCTGAGGTCTGTTCTTATGTTCACAAGTCCTATAACCATGTATTTTGCCTATAATAAATGATTTATTATGTAAACCCTAATCCTCCATGTAGCTAGGGCATTCAGTTGGAATGATCTAAAAAGTGTGTTCATTAGTATAATTAGCTAGACATCCTCAACACCCCACTGTGAAGAGAGTTGCCTATACACCAATACTCTAAGGAGGGATCAATCCTGATCTAGTTTTATTCACCTAAGTTCTGGTGAAAGTGAAAGTGATGCAAGTATTATAGTGTCCTTGAGTGCCTTGAATGTGCTTAAGACTATAAATTTGGATAATTTGAGCTTAGGTGTGATGTATATGGTAGTATGCAAAAGTAGAGTAGAATAGGGATTGATAACCTTAATTATGCTCAACTTATTCTGAATTTAAATGTGTATTTTGCATCTAATTTCCATCTAATGGTTAGAGGGATAAAATTCATATATATATATATATATATATATATATATATATATATATATATATATATATATATATATATATATATATATATATATATATATATATATCTGTGTGTGTGTGTGTGTCACTTTTATTTTTTCTCTATATTTTATGGATGATAAAATATGTCTACACTGATCATATGAATTTTTAGTTTTGAAAAGATATATGTTTTGGAAAAATAGGTTAAACGATATTGCTGCCATTTTAGGCACACTACCATCATGTGGTACTAGTGTCCAATTGATAAAACATTAGGCACGAAGGGCCATGATTGGGAAATGAGGGTTTAAAAATACTTTAAGGTTAATTAAGGATGTGTGTGGCCTACATGAAGGTGGGATAATTGTGACATTAGGCTCTGGGATGGGTCTAAGGCTAATCTAGGGATAGGTAGCCTCAAGTAGCACTCTTAGCACTCAAATACCACTTTTGAGTGATTACATTTCACTGCTTTATTCTATAAATATAGCAAAGTGAAATGACTAGGATAAAGTAAAAAGAAGCATACTTGGACTTATCTAGGAGGTTAAGCACGTGAAGCTCGGTCTAAGTATGTGAAGTTAGGTTTGAGTATGTGAAGAATGTTCCAATGTATTTCCTATAATTAAAATGTACATAAATTATTCCTTACTTAAGAGATATCAAAAGCAATGACTAAACTGAGTAAAGAAGTAAAACTGAGTAAAGAGATAGGAAAGAAGAAAGGAATGAATACACCTTACTGAGTACATAAACTAATGCATGAACCTGGGGAATAAGTATGTATGTACATGTATATAGTGATCAATTGATGAATAAATTGGACTAATCTAATGGATTTAGCAATCCTCATGTGTGGGTGGCTCAATAAATCAATCCCATTTTGACTCCATCATTTCCCACCCCTACTTAGTGGATCATGACCTATGAATAGCTTGGATTAGATTGATAGCATGTACAAGCCTCTCATATAGTTGGATCAATAAATAAATTAGGATATGATTCCATCATTTCCAACCTATACATAGTAGATGCTTATAAAATTAAACTACATGAAGTAACTTTAAATGTCTAACTAGGTATGTTGGCTCTGTGTCTATTCGAGTATATTAAGAAACTTTGGGCCACTCAAGAATGCCAAAAAATATATATGGATTAAGGCATGAAACTAATGTGCAACCTAGAATATGATTTTAGGTGTATATAGTGTAGTTAATGACATTTAATTTATCATTCCATCTAATCAACTAGTGTATAAATGAGCATACATAAATAATGTGCCACACATATGCCCCTAAATCTGATATTTGAGCATTTGTATTTTGGAATGAGTTGTAATAAAATATATATGGGTATCTAAACTAAATATTGGAATGTTCATTCCATGTATGATGCCCCCAATCTGAGCAAATTAATATGAATTTGAGTTTAACTAGTATGAATTTTGAGTAAAACTAAGCAAAATAGATATATCTATAACTAAATATGTGCAAACTTATATTGTACCTATTGTAATTTTTCGACCAATCTAGGTTGTTCTAAAATTAAGGATACCATATATTAGTACCATGTCTTGGATAGTAGTGCCATTTTTAAAAATGTGGTGTTAGTGTCCCAATTTGGGCACTAGTATCCTTCTGGTCTGATTTCTTTACAACTATACTGATTTTTGGGTCATTATTTTCCTAGGGTGTTTAATTGAGTTTAATTTTTTATATTTAAGACTTTGCATTGAAAAAAGCATTATGAGTGAAAATAGGAGCTTGATCTCTATGACAAACCCTTGTGAATACCCCTTATTTTTAAGGGAGTTGTTGAACCTATGCAAGAACTATCCTTAAAATAAAAAGATATGCAAAATGTGTGTTAACTGGATCATATTTGATATCTATGTAATAATCCAATATAATGTGCATACACAAATTAAAATGTAAGATAATCTGAGTATAATTATGTAATATAATATGTATGCCATGTCTATCATTCATAAGGGTATCAAGACAGATATAACAATGTATGCAATAGTAAATCTAAATAATATTGGGTAGTTACCTAAGTGATGGGGCATGATGTCATCACAACATCCAAGTAAGAAAGGGATATGCATGAAGTCCCTCCTGGCATCAAAAATTGGTGTGTAACAAGCAATGACAAGTGTCATGGCCATAAGCATATAATAAATCATACACATAAAACACATGAGACAAACAAATTAGGATAAGAGGACACACTACAAGGGACATGGGCACATGCCACTAAATATAAGAAATAAGACATATAAGGACATATGAAAATATCCACATACACAAGCAACAAACAAGTTGGCTTAGAGCCACATAGAAGGACATGTTAAAATGTCCACATACACAATCATAATGCACACATAAGGACATTTGTACATATCCAAAACATACATACTGTGAATAGAAGTGGCATAGAGATAAAGAATAATGGCATATTCAAATGCCCTTGAATAGAAGAAGCATAGAGATATAATCAAGTCTAAACTAGGAAATCTATAAATGAAACTATGGATGAATATGTAGTATAAAACTATTTAAGATAAAGGATGTACATATGTTGAGTCTAAAATAGTAATAGCTAAAAAAAATCTGAGCAAGAGTAGCATGATCAATATCAAAATATAAAAATGTTAAATATAGGATGTAGGGTATGAAAATATAGAACTTGGGAATCAAAGTTGTGTATAGTATTCCCCCAAGTGGGTGAATGTGTCAAGTGAAGACCCATGTATCAATGTATATGCTCCCAATGGGTAGATAATATCAAGTCTGGATTGGTGTAATGGACCTGAGTCTTGTAGAAATCTGTGAGCACTCAACAAAAAATAAGTGAAGCATGTATGTATGATAAAACCAACTATACTAAGATATCTAACATATGTAATATCTATAAAAGATAATAAATGTAAACACAACAATACATACAATTTGTAATTTTGTGTTTTATGAGTAATTATTTAAATGTTTTTATATTTTTGTGATATTGTGTTGTTTTTATATATATTTTTATATAAGATATATACAAGAAACATGAAAATGAACTATGTACAAGGAGTAATAGAGAAGGAAATTATGTAAAATAAGGGAGGAGCAATACTAACCAATGAGTCTCATGGGAGACTCACTATCAATGTGGCCTATGCCAAAAATAGGAATGGTAATCTCTTGTGCAGTATGAATTATACGTTGTAGTTGAATGTTGTTGTGGTATGAATCTGAGTATTATTCATCATCAAAATCATAATAACCTATAATTTTATATGGATTTGCCTCATACTATGGAGTTGATCTTTCTTAATTGTGTTGTGGAATATTGATTGTGGTTTTTCCCTTTAGAACTACGCTTGTTTTAGGCATATGGTGCTCTAGAGGCTCTTTTGTTAGATATACTTTTTTTAGAATACTTGTTGGCCTATCATTATTTTGACTTTGCAAATTAAGTTTTTCTTTTTGTAAAATTTTCTATATATCTATACTTTTTGCCTTGATAAACTATATATGTAAATTATTTGCCTTAGGATGTTCAATAAATCCCAAACCTTGTTGACCAACATTATCAACTAATATAATAGGAGTAGTGGTGCCTTGGGCCTCCTTGCCCAAAGCTTGATCGTGATAATCTAACTATTGTAGATATTTTTGACCAAACTCGTACTACTTTGAAAGTTGAGCCTTATTTATGAGAGGTAGATTTTCATCATTTTCTTGTTCTACCTATTATTTTTGTATTATTTCTTGTTTTGATTGTGCTTTCTGAACCTTTTACTATTTTTTATTATGCTTTGGTAACCATTTTTGTATAGTTTTTGAATTTGACCCTTGTTGAAGTTGTAGATGTGCCACTAAATGTGGTTTAGATGATGCATCACTATTTGAGTCATTTATATTCATTATTTATTGTATTTTCCTTTTCAATGCTAGACATGAATTGGTGTGGTGCCCATGCATTCTATGATATTCATAATAATATTTGGATCTCCTCATTGGGTGTAAAGGGGGTAGGTTTACCAACTTAGCTTTAACCATTTCCATTAGTACCTCACTTGAACTCTCATTTGATCTTTGAATGATTTTTTAATCACTAGTTATAGATGTACTTTATTGCGATTTATGATTTGGATATGAAAGAGTGTTAGGCACAACTTTACTAGGTGTAAATGCAAATACATGGTTTACACTAACATATTCAGACTATGTACATGTAATGTGATCTACCAATAATGTGACATGTTCACTTAATAACTTATTTTGATTCTATAAATCTAATATTAGCTTACTCATACTAATAATTTTATCCCTTAGAGTCTCACAAGTGCAAACCTTAGTTACTTCTAATTGAACATATGGGCACATACCTTAAAGGAAAGAGATGTGAATAGGATAAGTATTGGGATTAGTTAAAATGTTATAGGCTAATTAATCTCATGGAGGATTGATAGCATGGACCTAGTTAGATGGAAAGTAGTTATCACCCTCATGGATATGAGGAAGATAAAAATATTCTTTCTTGTGTATAAGATATGACATTGAAACTTGAAACCTGGTTGTTAGCATATGTAATATATCCTCTATGTATGTAAGGATTTATTTCTTAAGTGAATTCCACATATGAAAATAATGACATGCTAGAGATATAATGAAACATGACATGAATATTAACTGATACAAGGCATCATATGTACATGTGTTTATGTCTTTTTTGAGTTCATTTTGAATTAGATGGAACAAACATGCAAATGAAAATATTAAAATTTGCAACAAAAGTGATACACTTATTCTATAATTATTATCATGATTATATCAAAAATGCTGAAAATGTAAATCTAAGGGTTATCTAGGGTTAGAGTTTATGCAATATTTGAAGTAAGTTAGGTTCACCAAATGTTTTATCCTTTTAAGACCTAGTGAATATAAATCCTATGTTTGTTAAAGATATGACTAGAAAAAATCAAGGAAATAATATGAAATAAATACATCCACTTATTTGTTATAGAATTGACTAGCTTTGACTTTTCTAAAAATAGTAATAAATAGTACAAGTAAGAACTTAGTTTGAAAATAGTTGAGACAAATGATCTAGGTGCTAGAAACTAAGGTGAAATCTAGTATGAGTGTCATAAATTAGATCCTAGTATTATAAACCCTCCTAGATAGTATTTTCACAATTGGAAAGTAGCACTATTATTATAAAAGTTGTAATAATGTCTTGATATTTATGATAGTGTCTTCTGTGTAGGATTGTCCTGAATTTTTAGGTATAATTGCATTTGGATCTATGAGGTATATTTTTATGTGCACAAGCATTGTAACCCCATATTTTTCTTATAATAAATAATTTATTATATAAATTTCTTAATCCTCCATATAGATAGGACATATGGTTTGTATGATTTAAAAAGTGTGTTCATTAATAGGATATGTTGGACATCCTCAACACCCCATTATGAAGAGATTTGCTTACATACCAATACTCTGAGGAGGGATCAAGCCTAATGTATTTCTCACCCATAGGTTTTGGTTTAAGTGTAAGTGATGCTAGTTGATAGTGGCCTTGAGTGCCTTGAATGTGATTGAGATTATAAATTAGGATAATCTGAGCTTAGGGTTGTTGTAGATGGTAGTATGTAGAAGTAGGGAAGAATAGGAATTAATAAAATTAATTATGCTAACTTGTTTTGGTTTTGAATGTGTATTTTTCATTTGATTTTGTCTTGTGGTTATAGGGATAAAATACATGTATATATATTATTATATTGCTTATGCAGGTGATAAAATATGTCTAGGCTAACCCTAGGAAGTTTAAGTTTTGAAAAGATATCCATTTGGAAAAAATAGGGAAAAGTGCATTAGCACCATTTTGGGGACACTTGATCCATGTAGGACTAGTGTCCTTATTATGGTGCTAGTGTCTAGATGGCTAAACACTAGACATGAAGAGCCATGATTGGGAAATAAGGGTTTGGGACTAGTTTAGGGCTAACTAGGGACACATGTGGCTTGTATAAAGGCTAGACAAGTGTGATAATAGGCTATAATATAGGTATATGGATAAGCTAGGGATAATTAGTCTCAATTAGCACTCTTAGCACTCAAATGCCACTTTTGGGTGATTACATTTGGTTTGTGTGTGCATAAGGATGCAATGTGTAATAAGTACATAAAGTGACCTAGCTTGTAACTTGAAAAATTTGGCTCATGGAATCTCCTTCAGTACTTTAAACCTATGGTAATACTAATCCTATACCTGATATGGAAATAGGGATGAATAGGGTATATTTTCTCACTTGAATTCTTGATTGAGTAATTTTTATAAGTTGCCTTGTGCATTTATATGTCTTTGATAGGTGATGAATGAATGAATATTTATCATGCATATATATCAAGAATTTCAAGAATTATCTCACATTAAATCACTTAAAATGACCATAAATACATGTTACAATTAAAATTTTGATGAATTTAGGATATTGGATAGTTAGTTTGGCATAGAATACTTGCATCGACATAGGCATCTTGATGGGATGCAAGTGTCTAAGAAGATGTAAAATAGGTACATGGCCAAAACTTGTAGAGGATTATTATAAATAAGTTTATAGAATTTTAAACAACATATAAGGGTTGGTCATTAAAATAACACATGTTGGACTAAGAGATAAGTACTATACACAAGAGATAGTGGATGCAAGCCTTTCAACAATGGGAGGTATAGGATCCAAATGGTATAACCATGAGAATTACTTGTCAACTATACAATACTAAGGTGCTTCAAATTTAGTATCTACATTATCTTTGACTGACTTGATCTTTAGAGATAAGGTTTGTACTAATATGTTCAATTTATCTATGGAATGCATCATAGTAATAATTTGATGTGTGGAGATGTTGGAGCTCTAAATAGGTTCTTTCAAGGGTTGATACTAACAATTGATTATAAAACAATGTACACTAATTCTCATGTGTTGGGAAGATATGTTTTTATATTCACAACCCCCACAAATTTTAGATTCAATATTCATGCAAGATGTGCTACTAAGGATAGCTAATATTTCCTCATGTATAATATCATCCTTAGTTTTATTGCATCTAAATTTAATCCACTTTATTGCATGAAATATAAATACATTGTATACTTTAGGAAAGAAACATGTAACCATGAAAATAATATCTTGGATTAAAATATATAAAATATTGGCATATATGTAGCTATATGAGGGTTTTACTTATGTAAAAAAGGGAAAATCAAAAATCAAATTTTAATGTAAAGTCTTAATAGGAGATTAAAATAAAACCCTAATAAAAATTTAAACTTCAATATAGGATTAGGGTTCTTTGTGCTCAACTTAATGATTGGGTTCACCTTTATATTTTAATTATTTTGGATAAGGATGTCATAAAATAGTGTAAAATTATAGATAATTAGATTACGTAAAATGTAAAATAAAGTACTAATTTGAGTTGAAATTAATATTCAAGATATTATACTTAGAAGATTTAGAAATAAAAAATTAAGAGGGTATAAGTGTAATTATCTTATTGCGATGTTATATCAATTGAAAAATATGTCTCAATATCAAAAAATGCCTTCTATGTGCTTCATTGGGTGTTCAAGTATAAAACAAGGGCACAAATCCTCCGTAGATGTTGTCAACAATGTTAGAACATTTAATGGATAAGTGGGATATTTTAGATCCTTAATTTACTTTAATGTGTAATTAAATAATAATAATTTATTATTTATTAACATGAGGTGAAAACCTCAGGTAAATGAATAATAAAATATAAGTATTTATTAATTCAAAATTATTGTTAAATTAATCTTGGGGAAGGATGGACCCGTTGGTTATAAATGGTCACCTTCCTTCATTCCCATTATAAATAGGTTTTTACCCATATTTTAATTAATTAAACACAATTGATGAAAACATTTGAACATTGAGTGAATTGATATTTGTGTGTTACAAATATATTATAAAGGCTTTGTGAATAAGTTTTATCAGAGAAGAAGTGAGAAGAATGAAGGCTATGTATTGGGGTCAATAGTTTCTCATATATATGAATATCATATTTATGGGTTTTTTACCACTCAAGGTTTTCTCACATTAATCTCTATGTCATGTGATTTAGTTATGTATACTTTTTTAATTTATTTACATTCTATATTCTACCTAGTGTATTGCATATAATCTACATGGAATTTATGAAGTAAAGCCTAAAGCTTATGGTGGTTGGTACTATCCATGCATTGATAACATTGTCCATGTATGTTACAAATGTATATGAGTTTTAGGAATGATGTGCCTATACTTATTGATGTCTCATGTGTGTGAAATCACCTTTGATATTTTATATTGATCTTAATTTTTTATTCTTCTATCTAAAACCTAAATGTGATTTCAACTAAAATATTTCCATTGAAAAGTGGGATAGTATTTTAGGTTAGATAACCCAAAAAACTCAATGAATAATGGCTAATAATTACTGATACTATAGTTATCTAAAGAGGGCTCACACCACACGTAGTCATCTCACTTGTGTGTGTGTGTAAAATCATGATCATTCTACAATGAAATTGGATTTTTGTTTTAAATTTTATTTTCATGTGTATTTATTGTTGGCTCTACGACTACTCCTTTTAGGGGTCTTCAACTATGTATGCATTTTTGATAATGTATCAAGAGAGTGCTAATTGATTCCTCAATTTTTTTATGACTTGCCAAGATGAGACCTAGGTGGGTATAACTCTAAGATTTATTTGTATTTATAGTTAATTCTTCATTATTTCTTTTTATGATTGACCTATAAGCATATCTAGGTAAACCTAGAGGAGACTTCAAAATTTGAAAAATATATATTGAGTTTTCCTAAATGTTATTAGTAGAGGCAGACACTTGTAGTAGCTATAATTGTTCACCCATTATGTGTATTATCCAAGGAGTGTAAATTGATGGTATGATATATGGAGACTATCTATTTAGGATTATAGTATGTTTTTTAATAGATTAGGTTGATCCTAAATATATGTATTTTGAAAATAGAATTGGCCATAAAATTAGGTGGTTAACATATAGATAAAAAGTATACATATGAGTAAAATGTATGCATAATGTTCAAGTATGTAAAAGTGTGTCAAAATTACTATTGCCAATTTTTCAAATACTAAATTTAGGTTTCTAAAGTATCTATCATCCTTATGCACCATCTAGGGACTTCCTCTTACACATAGCTTAGGGACTATGAATCTAGTATATCATTATCCAAATGTTGGAATAGTACCCAACCCCTTATAATATTAGTTGGTTTAACATCAATGCCATACTCCACAATTTTGGTGATCCATCTTATTATATTTTTCACTAATCATTTCTTCTAGGATTTAATATCTTTCACTAGGGGATAAATAGAACATGAATCCAGTTAAATGAGAGTAAGTTCCTAAAATTTTTCAAGGGTGTTGTCAATGCAAAACTTTGTTTTTAAATGAAATTGTAATTGAAATCATACTCCTTAAGTGTCCAACTAAAAAAATAAAAAGATTCTCATCATCATTATCATCCTTTTAGGTGAGAATATATGATATAATATACTCACCCCCCAATGTATACAAGATTAAATCATTTTAAATTTAGGTTTTGTTAGAACCAAGAACTTCAATAATAGATTATTATATATTTTTGAAAACTTTATTCCCTTTAAGAGTCCACCAGAAGGCTTTATATTTATTTATAATGAGAGTAATAGGTCTTATCATTCCAATAAATTCATCTCTAAACTTCCTTACAAATTTGATCTTTCCAACAAAAATATGTAATGCATTTTTATGTGAGGGAAGAGAGAGTTATAGAATATCTATAACTCTCTCCCAATCATTGGTGAGGCCATATTTCTATTTAAAAACAAATGTCTCAAGAGATTTCCTAGATGAAAAGTGAAAATTGAATTCTTAAGATTTAGGGAAATGCTAAATTGCTTACATTTTAAAAAACCTTCTCCAAATGCTTAGAGTGATCCTCTTAGTTTCTTCAAAAAATAGTGATTTCATCAAGAGAGACCAATATCATATTATCAGTTAGTCCCTTAAAATTAATATCCATGGCCCTTTAGAAGGTTTCTCCATCATTTAACATACCAAAATTTTATAATAGGTATAAGATCCCCACTTCTTAGTGAATGTTGTCTTATGATGGTCCTCATCTTTAACCTAGACCTGATCATACCCTAAGAAGCCATCTATGAGGGAAAATATTTTTGATCCAATATATGTTGTGTCAAACACACCCTTCTTTTAAAAATTAGTGGACCCCTCTATAAAATGATCAAACTCAAGGTTCCTAAACTTTCAATGTCATTCCAACCAACTCCTTTCCAAGAGTCCTCAAGTTCCTATTTCACCCTAGCTTTCCAAAGTGTATTATGTATTTATAATGGAAAACTGATACCTATTGATATCCTTGTGGCCTATGTAGTTAATGTAGTGGAGTCTTGGTTGTATCCCAAAATGAAGTGTATTACCTATTTATAATGGAAAATTGATCCCTTTGAGAGCCTTGTGACCTATGGAGTTAATGTAGTCGAGTCCTGACTATATCCCAAAATGAATTAGGTGATTTCATACTTTAAATAAGTAATACACTAACTTTTATGTAGGTTTGATTTCATATTAAGGTTCCTCGAGTCTTCATTTCCTAAAGATGTTAGGATCTTGGAGTCTTATGTGGCACCCTATGGTGCTTAATTAGTAACCAGGTAAACATTTATATTCATCATGATTATTTATTATTGTTTTGTGCATTTTTACAAAATTATTGGTTAAATGGGAAAGCATAATGTGGATCACTATCATAGATGTTAGAACTTGTCAAAACCCAACCAATTAGGGTACCCCACTATTAGAATTTTTAGTCTCCTAGATCTATCAAAAATGTTAGAGCCTGGGAGAGCCTAACCCAATGGGAAATATCCATTTAAACCATATTCATAATGTTTATTCTCATAGATTTGATAGAGATGTCAGATCCTAGGAAACCCTGATTGAGTGGAAGAATACTACATGGCCTAGTGGTGAGTTTATAGAATCCACCTAATGGACTCACCCTAATGTCAAATGTTTTAGTCTCCTAGATTTGATAGAGATGTCAAGATATGGGAGAGATTAACCAAATGAAATAAATCCATGTGGTCTATTATTAGGCTTGTCAGTCTCCCAAACTTGACAAAGATGTCAGAACCTAGGGGAGCCTAACTTACCACATCATGCCATGTAGTATTTGCATATAGATTTATAGTAGAGATAAAAATATGTTAGGGTAGTTAGAATAAGGTAAAATTAGTGTCTAAAGGTTAATCAAATTATGCCATGTATACCTTAGTTGGTATTTTCTTCTCCCAAGAATATAAATCTGAATCACCAAGTTGCACCTATGTGGTGGTCATTATAACATGAACCAATTAGTAAGATAAATATGGTATAAAGAAATAACTACTTGGTAATATATAAGGATGTAATGGTTATGTGCCTACCACATTCCAAAAATTAACTAAATGAGAAACTAGGTCTTGATTTGATAATTTAAAACATCACATCATAATTGCCAAATCTAGCAGGTATCACATATTTGAGATCTCTAGGTGTAAGTCCAAATTAGGAAATAAATGGGAGAATAAAACCACCAAATTGAACTTAAATTAATGTCAAGAAAGCCACCAAATTTCATCAATATAAGAGACGTATTTAGGTCTCTATAAGTTCCCCAAGGTGAACTCATTATCCGTTATTGCTCCCAATTTCCCAAAACTTGTCCCTCAATTTATGCTCCTACCATGACCATCTACATTTTTACCTTTGCTCAATTTTTATTATCAAAATAATTCCATCCCTAGATAAAATAGACATATTATCTTATAACCCTAAAACCAAGCCAAAATATAAATACACCATGTTCCTAGATCACTTGACTCATTTCAATCACTATAAAAATATGTTCAAAGCCATTAACCTAGTGCCTAAATCCTTTGGTATTGATGTTGATGATGAGGCCAAGTTATAATAAATCCTCTAAGCATATGAGAAGTGTGTTATAAGTTTTCATTGATTTCATATGTTTGAGCCTATCATTGATATCAAGGTGAGAATTTTCTTTGATGTCATAAGTCTGAAGTCATTGATGTCAAAGGAAGTGTGAGGTATGGTGATCTAATGGAATGTCTTGTAATACATAGTGAGGTATGGTGAAATGAGTGATTAAAAGTATATGGAGTTTTTCTAGGTAATATTTTAGAATGGAATGAGGTTTCTTGTATTTATAGTGAGTTTTAAAGTGCATCTACAATGATAAGAAGGTTTCAATGTGGTGTGGTACCTAGTAGGTTTGGTTGATGGCCTAGCTCCTAAGCATGGAAATAACATGATGAGGCATCATGATCAAGTTTGGAGGTTTTTGATCCTTTATAAGCATGGTATGACATAATTTTAAATATGTATGAGGTTATTATAATAATACAATAGATTTCAAAATGTGATCAAGGTCCAAGTATAATTGGTAATCTAGGCCTAGTGTGCAAAGAGACCTTGTAAGTCTCGATGAGGTGTCAAGATGAGTTCCCAAGGTGACTAGAGTTCATGTGAGATTTTTCATAGGTTTAAGAGGTTTTTTTATGTAGTTAATTTTAAAATTATCCCACTTTTGATGTATAATTATGGTTAAGTGTTTCAATTGTTATGTCAAGTTGGTAAGAGTCATGTTTGTGAGTTAAAATATGAATTTGAATTCAAAGTTAAGATGGTGTAAGTGAGTGGAAAAAGATATGTGATGATAATTTTTTTGTAATATACCTTTTAAGGTTTCATTAAATGTTTTTCAAGATGGTTTGAATGCATATGTTAAGAAAATAGTGAGGTGGCAATCATGATGTCCACCACCCTGCATGGGTCTAGGAGTTGTTGAAAGTTTATTGAATCAAGAAATAGTTATTTATCTTGTTTTAGAGTTTATTTTATAAAATGAAATGATATATAGTGTTTTGTGGTTTTAAATAGGTAGTATGAGGAATAATTAGGCTAGATAGTAGTGAAAAAGAGTGAAGGTCTACCAAGATAAAATATAAGACTATATGAGTCCTTTTGTAATGAACAAAAAGCTTCAAATGAATAACAATGGTGTGTGACTTGAAATAATGTTCATTTCTAATTTATGATTCATTCATAGAGACTAGATTATCAAAGTTGATTATATCCATGTTTCAATATAAAGTGGAAATTAATCTGCAGGTCTAAGTTTTAGTTTCTAAGTATGCATATAAAAATTCATAATTTGGAGAAGAAAGACTTTTTTTAAGCAAGAATTTGTATGATTATGAACCTTAAATTAGTTGAGGCATAAATGGTTTTTTTATTTTTAAATTATTTTCAAAAGAACTTAAAACTTGTGAATACCCTATTCTATGAATGGATAAGTTGTTGTTGCCTAACTGTGTGACAGTCTTGTATTCTTTCTTGAAATCAAGATGATAATATTGTCTAGGCAAATATACTATGTATCAATGAATTATGAAATTAGGAGTTTAATTTTATAGGGTAATCAAGTGTATGAGTTTCCAGTTGTTTTCAATAATGCAAGGTTTAAATACTTTTCTATGTAGATACCCTTTTCACGGTTACTCAGTAATGTTACTTTAGTTGAATACTCAAGCAATGCATGGAGTGGAGCCTATTATTATATAAGGATAAAGGATAAAGTCATGATGAATATTTTAAAACCTTTTGAATATTGTTTCAAATAAAAACCCAAGTGAGTTTTTATGGATTCAAACCCTATTATTGTTTACAAGTAGTCTAAGTAGGTATTCTAAGTAGTTAGGTTGTCAAGAAACCTGAGAATGGTTCAATATTGAGTTATGTTTAAGGATTACATGTTTTTGTAGTGATATAAAATGTTGGAGGAGAGTTTAAACACTGATATTAATTCCATAAGATTTGTTAACCCCTAATGTGAGACCTATAAACAAATTGTATTGGAAAGTTACTATGAAAAATGATGTTTTGAGTCTAAAGGAAGATTATATCAGAAGTTATAGAGTTTAAGGAAGGTGGAGAATGGTCTGATAGACCCTAATATAGTATTTAAAATTATTAAAAATAACTATGATTTAGATAAACCTAATTAGTTACCTCTCGGATAAGATAGAGGCTTGTAAACCCTAGAATTAGGGTTGTGATGTTTTAACAAGAATCCAAAGGTGAAAGTTTTTAAAAATTTGTGGTTTTTTATTAATAAGAATCCTTAAAAGGATTTTGAAACCTTTTTTGTGATTTATTATGGTTTTGTATTGTTTGGATCCATTATTTACAAACAAGGTCTTGATAGGCCTAATAAGCCTAAACAAGGAACACAAAGGGGTTGGTAAGATGGTCTAGAGATTGAGTCAAGTAATGAAATTTTGTAGAATGGTTAAAGAGAATAGATGGTATCTAGATATGGAACTATATTTCTAAATTAATCTATACATATCCATACCAAGGTAGAAACTAAGAGAAAAAGGGCTACAAGGAATCAACCAAATAATAGGCAGAGCTGAGTAAGGGTAAGTTGATGTTTCATAGAAGATTATGAGTTGATAAAAGGACATTGAATGAGTGTCATAAGTATATATAATATTCTAAGAAACATGAATCATTTTAAGGAACATTATAATAGCCATTTTTACATGATTTCCCCAAAAAGACTATGGGAAATGAGTGAATGAAGGAAAGACGATCTTGAATGAAGTAAAGGGGTAGAGTGTTGGAGATAAGTGTTTATCTCTACATAATTTGGTATCATATCCATATAGATGCTCTAGGAATAGTTAAATATAGGTATTAACATGGTGATTATATTATTCATAGTACATGTTGCATGATTGACCAAGAAGTTGTAGGCATGCAAGAAAGTAGATTCCAAAGAGGCTTGTTGAAAGATATAACTGAGACAATAGATAAGAGAATGTATGGGTTATCTGTAGTTAATTTTTTGGTTATAATGTATGATTTATGGTGTGTGATAGATGAAGAAATAAAATGAGTGAATAGTGTAGTGGTATCCCTAAAACAAGAGAGCTATTAATAAGCTCAAAGAAGAGAAGCTCATAAATAGAGCTTGGAAAAGAGAAGATAGTCCAAGTGTAAAGGATAAAAGGTGGAAATAACCTATTGAGGTATGAAATAGAGAGTGGGAGGGGTTCCAAATTTGAACCAAAATAAAGTGGTCCAAGTGAGGCCAAAAGAGAAAGAGTGTGTACCTAAGTAAGGTACTCAAGATGAAGATGAAAGGAGAAGTAGAAATAAAATTGAGAGGTAGGGTTAAATATGAATGCCATTGTGAGAGGAAGATGGAGTTAGAGATAAAAGAAATGAATTATGCATTATTAATTATGGAAAGAGAGTTAATTCAGATGTGGAATGTGTATAGTTTGAAGTGTGAAATCAAGATTAATAAAAGAGTCAAGTGTAACTTTAGATTAAAAATGCAAGAGAAAGCAAACCAATAACTAATGGAACATTTGGAGAGGTAGTTAAATAAGATGGAAACAAAACATACCATGGAAGAGAAAAAGAAGCAATTGGGCCTCAAAAATTTCAATATAACATTGATTTGTCATGGTTGAATGTAGGTGAAGAGCATGATTAGAATGAAGAAGTTAAATGGACAACCGTCCATAAGTAAAAGATGATGCATAGAAGAGTGAAGGTACAACTAAAGATGAGGTGCTTTGTTACCCTCAAGATGGTGACCTACTTGATGGAGAAGAGTGGAAAGATGAAAATCAAATAGCAGGTGATAAAGAAGAGAAAATAAAAATAGGTAATGAAGTGCATGCAATTTTTGATGAATATTATGAAGAGGAAAATGATATCTTGTATAAGGATATAATAAATTTGTTTGAGGAATTTATTGGATCAACAAAGAAGTAATAATCACATGAAGTGCTTGAGGAAAGATAATAATAGGTAAAGGAAGATGAGACTAAAATAATAGTCCATGAAATGAAGATGCAAGGTGAAATATGGCTGATTGGATAGCCAAAGAAGGAGTAGTTATAATGAAGGACAACAAGAAAGAAGATGTTGATAACTAGAATATGAGAAAGCATTAAGATTTATAATGGTCACCAAAGAAGGAAGAAAATATGATATGGCACAAGTGTGTTGATTAAGAGGAAAAAATAATAATGTTAGAGGAGGAAATAAATAGAGAATGGCAATTCATCTTACATGCCATAAAGATTGAATAAGAACATGAAAGAAAACAAATAAATAAGAGTGACTATAGGTATAAATAGAAATATAAGGAGCAAAAAAATCAAGAGAAAAGGATCACATGGTTGAGGAAGCAAAGGCATAGGTGAGGCAGCAAACAACACACACATTTGTATGAAAATCTTAATAAAGAATAATGTGGGGGTCAAGTTACTTTCTCCCCTTGGGAGTATGATGCTGGGGAATCCTCAAATTAGTCCACTTTTATTGCATAAGGATGGTTAAGTGTTTCAAGTGTTATGTCAAGTTGGTAAGAGTCATGTTTGTGAGTCAAAATTTGAATTTGAATTCAAAGTTAGTTTCCCTACCAAAAGGTATTTTTAAATTTGTAAGATAAGTAGATGGTCTAAATGTGTGGAAAAATATATGTGATGATAAATGTAATAGACATTTTAAGGTCTCATGAAAGGTCTTTCAAGATGGTTTAAATACACATTTTAAGAAAAGAGTGAGGTGATAGTCACAATGTCCACCACCCTACATGGTTCTAGGAGTTGTTGAAAGTTTATTGAATAAAGAAACAATTATTTATCTTGTTTTAGAGTTTAATTTGTAGATGAAAAGGATATATAGTGTTTTTTGGTTTAAAATAGGTAATATGAGGAAGAATTAGGGCAAACAGTAGTGAAAAAGAGTGAAGGTTTGCCAAGACAAAATATAGGAATGTATGAGTCCTTTTATAATGAACAAAAAGATTTAAATGAATAACAATGGTGTGTGACTTTAAATCATGTTCATTTCTTATTTATGGTTCATGCATAGAGACTAGATTATCAAAGCTGATGATATCGATGTTTCAATATAAAGTAGAAATGAATCTATAGGTTTGAGTTTGAGTTTTTGAGTATGCATATAAAAATTCATAGTTTGGAGAAGAAAGACTCTTTTAAAATAAATATGTTGTTTGATTATGAATCCTAAAGGAATTGAGGCATAGATGTTGTTTATAGTTTCAATTATTTTGTAAAGGAAATTTAAACCTGTGAATACCTTGTTTTATGAATGGATAAGTTGGTGTTGCTTGACTGTGTGACAGTCTTGTATACTTTATTGAAATCAATATGATAATATTTTATAGATGAATATACTAAGTATCAATGAATTATGGAATTAGGAGTTCACTTGGTAGGGTAAGCAAGTATATAAGTTTCTAGTTGTTTTCAACAATGCAAGGTTTAAAAAGCTTTCTATGTAGATACCATATTCACAGTTAGTAATGTTAATTTAGTTAAATGCTCAAGAAATACATGGATTGGATCCTATTAGTATCTAAGGAAAAATGAGAAATTCATGATGAAGATTTTACAACATTGTAAATAGTGTTTCAAAGAAAACCCTAAGAGATTTTTATGGATTCAAACCCTATTATTGTTTACAAGCAGTCTATGTGGGTATTCTAAGTAGTCAGGTTGTCAAGAAACCTTATAAATGGTTCAAGATTGATTTATGTTGAATTTTTACATGTTTTTGTAATGATAGATAATTTTAGAGGAGATTTTAATCACTGATATTAAGTCTATAATATTTGTTAACCCCTAATGTGAAACCTATGGGTAGACTGTATTGGGAAGGCATTGTGAAAAATGATGTTTTTAGTCTAAAGAAGGATTGGATCAAAAGTTACAGATTTTAAATAAGGTATAGAATGGTCTGATAGATCCTAATATAATATTTTAAAGTCTTTAAAATAACTAGGATTCAAATAAAGCTAATTAGTTACCTCTCAACTAAGATAGAGGCCTATAAACGCTAAAACTAGGTTTTGATGTTTTAACAAGAATCCACCAGTGAAAGTTAACAAAAATTTGTGGTTTGTTAGTACTAAGGGTCTTTTAAAGGATTTTTAAGTCTTTTGGGTGACTTATTATGGTTCCATACCATTTGTAACCATTGTTTACAAATAGGGTCTTGATAGGCTTAATAGGCCTAAATAGGGAATAAAAAGGGGTTGGTAAGATGCTCTAGAGATTGAGTCAAGTAATGAAATTTTGTATAATGGTTAAATATAATAGAGGGTATATATATATGGATCCAAAGTTATAAATTATTTTGTGCATAACTGTACCAAGGCAAAAATTAAGAGAAAAAGGGGTATAAGGAATCAACCAAATAACAGGTAGAGTTGAGTAAGGGTAAGTTGATGTTTCACAGAACGTTATGAGTTGATAAAAATAAATTGAATGAATTTTATGAGTATTTATAATTTAAAAAAAACCATGAATCATTGTAAGGAATATTATATCCATTGTTACATGATTACTCCAAAAGGAGTATAGGGAATGAGTGAATGAAGGAAAGAGGATATTGAATGAATTAAAAGGGAATAGTGTTAGAGAGAGGTGTTTTAGATTTGAATCATTATTTCAAGGGTATTATCCAAGTTTGAGGTTCTAATTTGAATGAGAAAGTAAGAAGAAGAGTTTGAAGGTCTTATGTGTATGTAGATTGAAGAGTTACAAACTTGAGTAGAAAATTTTGATGTTCATTGGCATGTGTGATAGTTGCATGGGAAGTTGAGATCTTTGGTTGATATTGAAAATTGTCGTAAAAATTCTTTCTAAGAATTAGGAGGTGGTTTTAAGGACAATATTGTATGAACAATCATTAACACTAGAATTGGTCTAAAACTCTCATTAAACCCTTATAATGACCCGATAAGGAAAATATTATTATAAATGGCTAAAAATGGATTAGAAAATATATTTTGGTGATTATAAGTGGTATAATACTCCCTTATCCATCTCCAATGGGTAGTGGTCTATTAAGATAGTAAGTGAAACCTACAAAAAATCCTTATTTCTTAGAAATTTGGTATAACAAGAAGGGTTGACCAGGTCAAAGATTGCAAATAATTAGAGCAAAATGTTTGATAATTTTAATTCATTCCCATGATGATTTATTATTAGGTTAAAAAATTCAAAATTTATAAAATAGTCATGGAAATTAGCATATCGCTAAACTAGGCTAATAGTGAAGATAATGAGAAAAACTAATCAAAATGAGAATGTGTTTAAGGATAAGTTACAATGGAGTAGGAATGGATCTAATTGATTGAGTTTTTAATTCAATACCTATTCCTCCTATTCATATTGTCTAGATGACTTGAAGGTCATTAAAAATGGTCCAAATACTATTCACAAGATGGCTTGTCAAGAGAGGGTGGATAGTGAAGGTGTAAGTTTCAAAGATTGGTCTATATATTACACATTTGGTATTAGAAATATGTAATTTTATGATTTAATATGTTATAAAGACATATTAGGATCATATAAATTCATTATAAGTTTATGTATGTGTCTACACAGATGTTGGAATTCATGTTCACCATGACTGGTTCTTAAGATAGGTTGAAAGTTACAGGCATGCATGAAGTGAAAAGTTTGAGACTCTATAATAGAAATTGATATATAAAATGAGAATTATATTGTTTTTTAGGACATATTTTACCTATAAATTATTTATTAAATGTTTTTAATTTTAATGAGTTGTAATATGTAAGCCAAAATGATTTATCTAGTTGTGTAAGGGCTATGTAAGAAAGGCTTAAAAAATTGGTCTATAAGACCAATGGTTGACATCAAAATGAATTTTATATATATTTAATGATTTTATGTAAGTAACATAGTATATCTGATGGTGTAGCTATCAAATGAAAGGGATAGAGAAACTAAAGGTATTTTTTAGAATTTTAATGTCCTAGTAAATGCTTGTGTGTCGTTATTGTTTTATGTAATGGCAACCTGCATTGTTGGCTAGGGTAGAATGCTAAAGATATATATTTTTTAGTATTCTTTAACTTATGCTGTAAGCTCTTTGAGTTTTTAGGTCCTTGTAAAACTTGGGTACTTTTATTGGACTATTTTTGTGGTTTTCGGTCCTTGTAAAACCTGGTTTAGATGCTGCTCTTTAGTATGTTTCAGGACTGCTTGTCCTAGTGGTTGTTAATGCTTTATCTTTCTTGTTTCTGTTAAAGGGTTTTGGGGTCCCTTCAAAACTTTATTTTACCATAATATAAAACATAGTATATATTATGTGAATTTTAAGTCATGAAAGTGTCCTTACAAGTGATAAAGACAATGTTCTACGTGACTATGTTTTTGAATCTATAGGCAATTTTTTGTGGGGTAGCGAGTTTAATGTTCTTATGTCATCTTGACCAATTTGGAAGCATAATAAAGCATTGTTTGTCATTATATATATTATATAGGATATAAGTCATGAATTTGGAGTGTTTTAAATTATATATTCAGATTTTGGTAGTTAAAGATTCTTGACTAGGTTTTGGAGCAGTCAGATAATTTTGAGTGATCATGTTGCAAGAGTGTATGAGGTCTTTTTCCCTATTTGGTGATGTCTCCTTTATGCCTAATGGTGGTTTTGGTCTTTTCAAGTAATAAAAAACCTATATTATGATTATTTAATCCATGAAACATGCATTATGACATATTATAAGGGTGATCCAAGTGTGAAGAAGTGTTTGTTTGACCAAGATGAGTAAGAGCAAGTGATCATTATAAATACAAGGCATAATAGGCCTACTTGAGTTAGTTGAGCATATGAGGATATAAGAAAATAAAATATATATTGGAGGAGTATAATTAGCTCATGTATTCCATAAAATTAGAGCATATTATTAGTTATGAACATCCATCATAAGTTATTCATGTAGATGACAAGGTTAATTGACCTAATGAGCCTAGTAAGAGGCCTATTGAGCGAGTGAGCATAGAAGGTTATTTGGAAGAGGTATAAGGTTGAGAATAGATAAATGATTTAAGTGTTAATTGTCAAGGGATCTCTAGCTCTACCAATTAGAGCACAATTGATTACTTTCTTATATGCAATTAAACACGGAATTATACCAGAATGATAAAGTAGCTAGAAACATGAGACAACAAAGAATTTGAGAGACAATACACACTCTTGTATTAAATATTACTAGAAGAAAATACAATAAGGAAGATGCCACTTCTTCCTCCACCTCAAAGGCTTGCCACACCTTAAGACCTTCTTCCCTCTCTCTCTTGCTCAACACAACAACTCTAAAGCCTGAGTTAATATCCCCCCTTGAATGCTTCAGCTGATCTCCTTGACCTTACACGTGTAGATCTCCTTGACCTTGTTAGCTTCAATGCTTTTACTTGCCTTCTTTCTTGATTACAATACATGCCTTATGGTTCTATAAATAAGATCCCATGCTTACAAAAATAGAACTCTAGTTACAATAATTAGACACGCAGCTCGTGACTATAATTAGTCGCTTGACATACAAACACTCGCTTCACTTAACTGACTGTTCATCAACAACAGTTCTGAAAATACACAGTTGACCGACGCCGGTCCCTACTAGTCTGGTGCTGCCGACGTTGGCCGACTGTCTACCGTTGTCGGTCTCCTTCTCCACTATCTATGACTGACGTCGGTTATACTGCCACGCCAGTTCCTCTGGTTCTTCAGCATCCTCTCTTGTGTCTGCAAATAGTTGAAGCTTTTAGCTCCACACCATAACAATCTCCCACTTAGAGATAAATAGCTGCAACTTATACCTGTACCTGTACACCATCTATTTTGTTCCTTAGGCTCTGTATCTCTCTTCAAATTCACTCTTGAAGACCAACCATCACGCAAACCTGTGATGCAATACCTGTATCTTATGCCACAAGAATTTTGCTGCTCCCAAATTCTCCATGACACACTTCTGAACCAACTCTACCCTTAGCTCAGAAAACTCCCTGTATATGAAACCCTGCAACAAGTAACACAATACAGTAACAAGATAATGTAGCTAATATTATCCAACCTGGTAAAGATAAAATACAATGGTCAAACCTCCATTGTTCTACAGCCTACTCAAGACCATATACCATAGCCTTATGTCTCATGTGTCCATCCACTCTCTTCTCTAAAATAGGAATCCATCCCTCTATCCAGTGCTTCCTTCTAGCTGACAACACTACCAATAAATACCTGTTTGGTTCTCCAAGGACTCACACTCCTCATCCATGCCAAGCTCCCACTATTTCTGGATTCTACCTGCATTGCTTCTTCCATCTTCCTAGTTCATGACTGTCAGTAAGCAATATAAAGAAGGTGAACAATGAATATTAGGTTCACATACCTTTCTTGACCTCCACATGGGTGTTTGAGACTTATTAATTCACCCAACATCTGTTCCAATGATTGATCTAGGCCATCTCCCAGTCTGCTTCTGACCGATGTCAGTTCTCTACACTGACCCTGACTGCCGACGTCATTTCCCTGGCCGACGCCGGCATCCCTCCTGCCAATGTCAGTCCTTATGACCAATGTCAAACTTCTCCAGTCCAACCTACCGACCCTGCTGGTCTGCACATGACTGATGTCGGTATTTGGATGACTAATGTCGGTGCCAAGCTACCGACATCGGTGTCTGTGTGTTCCTATAAGTGATGAAATTTTCATCTGTGAGCTCTTCTTAGATCAAACCTTTGTCCATGCTGCTCTACTTAAATTTATTTAGCCCCTGTGACTGATCTCTGTCCTTCATCTCCTCCATAAACACCAAGGCTTCTTTGTTCTTGTCAAAAGCATCAAATTTCCTCTTTCTACAATGAACTGTATCTATGCTTTCCGAATTTAAACACATACCTTTTGAATCAAGAACTTCCATTCCCTTCCTATTCCTGTGACCAAGCCTATTAGGCCACATCTTTGAATCTACACCAGAAGTAGAATCAGTAATACAAGTAGACAGATAAAGAGTATCTACTTTCTTACCTCTTGCTAAAACAAGTGCTCCCTTGGTAACCTTCCAAGAATCCACTATGAGGGTTATTGTGCATCCCTCATCTCCCAACCTTCCTACAGAAAATAGACTCTGCTTCAGAATTGTAACATGCATGACCTCTTTCAACACCCATGTGTTGTCAATCTGCAATCTCAGCTGTACTTTCCCTTTGCCAACTATCTAACAAGGCGTACCATCCCCTAAGTAGAGCACTCCAAAATCTCCCTGTTCATACTTAGAACAAATATCTGTTTGGGGATGCATGAAAAGATGAACCAAAATCTAAAATCCATGATCCTACCTGACTATCCGAAGAAAGTATGAGAGCATCTTACATCACAATATTTGCATCCTTTGCTTCTTCAATACCTTCATGTTGATTCTCTTTATCTCTCAACCAACACTCCTTCATATGTCCTTTCTTTTCACAAAACTAGTAGGTAATACCTTTGGACTCGGATCTCCTTCCCGACCTTGATTTCCCTTGTTCAACCTTCTCACTTTGCCTTTCCCTGCTTTCTGCACTTAGAGCGTTCCCTGATGATTCACCTGTGCTTTTCCTGCATATTTCTTCATTCAATATCACACTCACAACATCATCAACTTTTAAGATTTTAGAAGCAGATGCAGAATTACTTACTGCCATAACCAAACCATCCCAACTTTCAGGCAAAGAACATAAAATCAAGAGAGCCTTTACCTCATCATCAAAAACAATATTGACTGAAGCTAGTTGGTTTACCAAACCATGGAAATCACTGAGATGAGTATGTACCGATCCACCTTCCTGTATTTGCAAAGTAAATAGCTGCTTCATAAGATATACCTTATTAGAAGCCGAGGGCTTTTTGTATAAATTTGCCAAGGACTTTATCAACTCTTTCATTGTCTTGCACTGTGATAAACTAGAAATCACAGATGATGCAAGGCTCAACCTTATGGAACCGAGAGCCTTTCGATCAAGAACATTCCATTCTTCATCCTTCATATCTGTGGGCTTGCATGCAACCCCACCCAATGGTAAGTACAAATCCTTCTGATACAGATAGTCCTCAATCTGCATCCTCCAATGTTGATAATTCTTGCCGTTAAACTTCTCCATTCGTAGCCTACTTTCTTCTGCCATTGCTGAACTCCCACTCAATCAGAAAACCCTGTGAATGACCTGTAATAAAAAAACAATACCCTGCTTCCTGCAAACCGTAGCTCTGATACCACTTGTCAGGGGATCTCTAGCTCTACCAATTAGAGCACAATTGATTACTTTCTTATATGCAATTAAACACGGAATTATACCAGAATGATAAAGTAGCTAGAAACATGAGACAGCAAAGAATTTGAGAGACAATACACACTCTTGTATTAAATATTACTAGAAGAAAATACAATAAGGAAGATGCCACTTCTTCCTCCACCTCAAAGGCTTGCCACACCTTAAGACATTCTTCCCTCTCTCTCTTTCTCAACATAACAACTCTAAAGCCTGAGTTGCTATCCCTCCTTGAATGCTTCAGCTGATCTCCTTGACCTTACACCTGTAGATCTCCTTAACCTTGCTAGCTTCAATGCTTTTACTTGCCTTCTTGCTTGATTACAATACATGCCTTATGGTTCTATAAATAAGATCCCATGCTTAAAAAAATAGAACTCTAGTTACAATAATTAGACACGCAGCTCGTGACTATAATTATTCACTTGACATGCAAACACTCACTTCACTTAACTAACTGTTCGTCAATAGCAGTTCCAAAAATACACAGGTGACCAATGCCAGTCTCTGCTAGTCTGGTGCTATCAATGTCGGCTGACTGTCTGCCATTTCCGGTCTCCTTCTCCATTGTCTGTGACCGACGTCGATTATACTGTCGACGCTGGTTCCTCTAGTTCTTCAGGATCCTCGCTTGTGTCTGCAAATAGTTGAAGCTTTTAGCTCCACACCATAACATTAATTTATATACCATCAGAGCTACATCAGAGATGTGTTCCTAATTTATGACAAAGGATAGATAAGATATAGAGCTTAAGAATATGTCACCATCTATTGGTTGAGCAACAAGGTGTCTTGAGGTGATCAAGCTTGTCTTGGCTGAGTTGGTACTTAGTAAAGAGGGAATTGGAGCTAAATTATAGGTTGTATATTTAATAAGTGTCCTTTAAGTGGCTATGTTTGTTTCAATTCACTTAGGGGGTTGTATCCTCCTTATAAGTTGGAGTTTGTTAAAGACTAGTTGAGTGGATGATTAACTAGGTAGGGGTTAGAGGTCCTTGTGGGGTTGGTGCCTCACTAAATGTTGAATCATTGCTTATAGGACAATAGTCCAAGTAGTGTTTGAGTGGGTTCTAATCCCCATGAGTTTTTTCCACATACTCTTGTGTTAATGTGTTATGTTCTTGATTCATGCTCATATGAATGGTTGATTATGAATTGTTATATCTATTGATTAGTTTGAATGTTTGATTCATGTTAAATGGAAAGAAAGGATTGTTTTATGACATTGATTCACCCCCCTCCCAGTGATTTTTTCTTCTAATAATTTGTATTCGAGTAGGTCCTTTGGTGGAGGCTTGATATCTTGAAGGTGATCCTAGAATCATAAGATGGATAAGCTAGTGAAGGTCATAATTGAAGACTCCATTATGTTGAAACCAAGTCAAAAATCAAACCTAAGGAATTTTAATACATTTTAAAATGAAGATATAGGTATAAATCTTCTCTATTAATGATTATGTTGAGGTCTACATGGTTAGATAACATGATAGGGGGAACATGTGTGAGATGCTTTAGAGATTCAAGAAGCTTGTTTTGTTTTAGTTTAGGTGCAAAGAATTTTTTGAGGTATTTGAAGTGATAGAGGATTTTGTAAGGCATCCATAGATGTCTTGGTGAAATTTTGGTGTGTCATTTGACCATTTGGAGAGAGAAGAATGCATCATTCTAGCCTAAGAAGGACCAAACCATCACATAGGTATTAATGTATTGAGAGATTTATGCATTTATTTCAAGTACTTATAAAGTCAACCCTAGTCAAATTAAAACATGGAAATAATGTACTAAGTTCCCTGAAGGTGCCCTACATTTTTGGTGTCATGAGGAGTTATCCTCTTCAAGACATAAGCTTTCAAAGATCTTCTAACAATTTGTGAAGTTAAAAAGGATTTCAAGTTTAGGATATAGGAAAAAGCCATTAAAGTTCAAGAATATGAACATTGTATTTCAAAAGACTATGTCTAAAATAAGGACCCAAGAGGAGAGAGGATGTTTCATAAAGTAAGATATTGGTCAAATCAAGTTGGAGTGAAAATAAAAGTTGAATTAGACTCCATGAAAATCATCCTCCAAGTGGTAGTTTTTCTTGAAAGTTCATACATGTGTATTTATTATAAATCAAAATTGAATATTAGTTGAAAATGGTAGACATGGGTATTTTATAGAGTTGTATAAAGTTCTTGGTCACTCAAGGTGATTGTTCTAAGTGTTTAGAGATTTTATCAAGGTCATTTATCTCTCATAGGTGTGTTTAATATGCTTTGTATGTGCCCTATGAATAAAGGCAAGATCAAGATAAGTTTGGAAAGTTTGGTGAGGTTTTCAAGACAACAAACCCTAAGAAGGATCCTTTATGAAGTGGATGGACTTGTGAGAGGTTGTGAAGTTTAGTGATTATTCTTTGGTCTATGTTCATGGTACTAATTAGTAGTTATCATGTTTTAAATGTATATAATGATTGTCTAAGCACAAGACTAGGTATAGAAGCCTGAGATAAAATAGGAATAACATAAGAATAAGCAAATTAGTCTAAAAGACTAATATGTTTATGAAGTTTTTTTGACAAAATTGTTGACTAAGGTACATAGCATGAAGATGAAGTGTTCTTCATGAGTGAAGATAATAGGGTATTAACAGAAGACTAAGATAAGGCTTGAATAATATCCTATGGATGAAATATACCTGATGAATATTATAATCAAATGAAGAAATCATATTATTCCTATAAGAGTAATGCTCATAAAGTTGTATGCAGACCTAGTTTTTTGAGGTCATCTGTTGAAGGTGCTATGAGTTGAGTCAAGCCCTAATGACTTAAGGAGTTTGTTTAAGACCTATGGAGCATGAATAATGGTGTATGTGATCTTAAGAGTCTTTTATTCAAGAAGAATCCATTCATTTGTAAAAGGTAATTCTATTTCCTTGAAACCATATCTATGGTTAAGAAATCCTAATGAGGAATAGGCCTATATGATATCTTATATGGAATGTTAGTGAGTTTCATGGTTCCATAAGAATGTTTGAATAATCATGGTGCATGAAAACATGTGTCATGAGATTGGGGTCATTTTAGAGGTAACCTAAATATAAATATGTCTCCATAAGGCTTATTGCTTAGTGAATAAAGGAAAGAGGTTGATTCAAAATATAATATCAATCAAAGATAAGGACAAGTAGTTAAAACTGAGCATGGTGATAGGGGGAGTATATTTGAGTTGCTTCAGGTATGTGTGGAATGGTTTATTGAAGACCAAGTCCAAGGATCAGTGGATTATATATAGATGACCTTGTGAGAGTGAAAATAAAAGGTGATAATTTTAGAGACCCTTTGTCATTAATGTCAAATGGGGAGAGAGATTATACTAATGGAAGAGGTTGTCTGTTGAAAAGTTGTTCATCTTAAAATATGGCTTGCCATGAATGTAGTTTTCCATTAATGACAAAGGGGGATATTGTTGCAAGTTGTCATTGATGTCATGTGTTTGAGCCTATCATTTATATTAAGGTGAGATTTGTATTTTATTTCATAAGACTAAGGTCATTGATGTTAAATAAAGTGTGAGGTATGGTGATCCAATGGAATGTCTTGTGATGCATAGTGAGGAATGGTGAAATGAGTGATTATAGGAATGTGGAGTTTTTTTGGAAATATTTGAGAATGGCATGAGGTTTCTTGTATTAAGAGTGAGTTTCAAAGTTCATCTATAGTGTCAAGAAGATTTCAAAGTGGTATGGTACCTAGTAGGTTTGGTTGATGGCCTAGCTCCTAAGCATGGAAATAGCATGATGAGGAATCATGATTAGGTTTGGAGGATTTTGATCCTATGCAATCATGGTATTATATCATTTGAAAAATGGATAAGTTTATGATAATAATACAAGATGTTTAAAAGTATGATCAAGGTTTAAGTATAACTGGTAGTCTTAGGCCTAGTGTGCAAAGAGACCTGTAAGTCCTGATGAGGTGTCAATATGAGTTCCCAAGGTGCCTAGAGCTCATGTGACATTTTACATAGGTGAAATAGGTTTTTTCAAGGGTTTTTACCAAGTATAAGGTCCTAAGTCGAAGGAAAATAAATAAAAAGAGTTTGAAGGTCTCTTATGTATGTAGATTATAGAGTTGTAAACATTAGTAGGAACTTTTGATATTCAATGGCACATGTGATATTTTCATGGGAAGAAAAGATATTTAGGAGAGATGTAAAATGATCTTAGAAATTATTTCCAAGCATTAGGAGGTGATTTCAAGGACAATACTATATGAATAATCATTAACACAAAAATTGTTTTAAAACCCTCATTAAACCCTTATAATTACCCGATAAGGAAAATATTATAAATTTAATATAATGGATTGTAAATGATATTTTTTTGATTTACCTTATTTCTCAAAACTTTACTATAAAAAGAAGGGTTGACTAGGTCAAAGAATGAAAATCATTGGAGGAAAACATTTGAGACTTTTAATTAATTATCATGATTAATTATTATCATGTTACATAATTTAAAATTTATAAAATGGTCATGTAATTTTTCCTATTGCTAAACTAGGCTAATAGTGAAGACAATGAGAAAAACCAGTCAGAGTGAGAATGTGTTTAGGGATAAGTTTTAGTGGAATAGGAATTGATCCAATTGATTTAAATTTTTATTAAATACCTATATCTCATATTAATATTTTTCATATTCCTTGAATGTCATTAAAAATAATACAAATATTTTTCATAAGATAGCTTGTCTAGAGAGGGTGGAAAATGAAGGTGTAAGTTTCAAAGATTAGTTTATACATTCCACATTTGATATTATAAATATATAAATTTTTTATTTAATATTTTATAAATATGTATTATTATCATACAAATTAATTATATTTTCATGGAGGTGTATACACAAATGTTGGAAGTCATGTTCACCATGACTGGTTTTTAAGATAGATTGACAGTTTCAGGTATGAAAGATCAAGTGAAGAGTTTAAGACTCTATTACAGAAGTTGATGTATCCAATGAGAATTATATTTATTTATGACCTATTTTAACTATAAATTATTTAATAAATTTTTTAAATCACTTTAAGGAGTTGTAATGTTGAAACCAAAATGGTTTATCTAGTTATGTAATGGTTGTGTAAGAGAGGCTTGAGAAATTGGTCTGTAAGACCAATGGTTGACATAAAAAACAATTTTATATCTATTTAATGATGTTATATAAGTCACATATTATCCATTAATGTGAATTATAGGTCATGAAAGTGCCTATAAAAGTGATAAAGACAATGTTCTACATGACTATTTTTGAAGCTATACGCAGTTTTCTATGGGATAACAAGTTTGATGTTCCCATGTTATATTGACAAATTTGGAAGAATAAAATTTAATATTTTGTTTTTATATATATTATATAGGATATAATTATTTAATTTTTATTTTTTCAAAGTGCATATGCAGATGTTGGCAGTCAAAGATTCTTGACTGGGTTTTGGAGCAGTCAGACAATTTTGAGTGGTCATGTTACAAGAGTGTATTTGAGGTCTTTTTTCCTATTTTGTGATGTTTAATGGACATGGTGGTTACCATGAGGTAATTAATGTTATATAAATGTTTTTTAATTTTATTTTTATTTGAGAAAATTGACTATATGCTTTAGATATTCAAGGCAGACTTTTTCTGTGTATGAAGGGCTAATGATAAGAAGACCTAATGGCATGGTTCAAGGAGTTATTTGGATGAATAGGTGGTATGGACATATATTTATGTTATAAATAGTATATTTTAAGTTTTTCATGAATTTTTTGAGACTCAATATGTTCCAATATGGTCCAAGTATAACATGTAGTTGAGATAGAGCTAATTGCATTAGGTCTTCTTTAGGCCTAACGGTGGTTTTGGTCCTTGTAAGTAATGATAGAAATATATGATGATTTTTTAATATATTAAACATGTGTTATAACCTATTAAAATTGTGATCCAAGTCTTGATAAAAAAATTTCTGACCAATATAGCTAAGAGAAAGTGATTGGTATAAATACAAGGCATAATAGGCCTACTTGAGCAAGTTGAGTATATGAGGATATACGAAAAGAAAAGAGATCATGGAGGAGAATAAGTAGGTAATAAATACAATAAAATAGTATTAGAGTATTATTCATTAACATTTATCAAAAAATTTACATGTAGATAACAAGGTTAGACCTAATGAGCCTAGTAAGGGTCTATTGAGCAAGTGAGCCTAGAAGGCTATTTGGAAGAGGTAGAAGGTTGAGAAGCACTGAATGAGTTGAGTGTTGATTGATATACCTATATACCTATATATATATATATATATATATATATATATATATATATATATATATATATATATATATATATATATTCTTGATGTATGATATAGGATAGAGAAGACATAGAGCTGAAAAATAGGTCAACATCTATTGGTTGAATAACATGGTGTCTTGAGGTGATCAAGCTTATCTTGGTTGATTTTGTGCTTAGTAAAGAGGGATTTGGATTTTCCTTATAGTTTTTATCTTATATAAGTTTCCTTAAGGTGTTTAGGTTTGTTCCAAGTCACTTATGGGGTTAGATCCTCCTTACAAGTTAGATCTTGCTAAAGACTAGTTGAGTGGGTGCTTAAATAGGTAGGGGTTAGAGATATTTATGGGTTGGTTCCTAATTAAATGTTGAATAATTACTTATAGGATAGTATTCTAAGTGGTTTTTCAGTGAGTTTTATTTCTCATGAGGTTTACCCACATAGCTCTTATGTTTATGTGTTCATATGAATGGTTGATTATGCATTGTTATATCTCTTAATTAGTTTGAATGTTTGATTCATGTTAAATGGAAATAAAGGATTGTTTTAAGAAAATAATTCACCCCCCTATCAGTGGTTTTTATTCCAAAAAATTGTGAGATTCACCAAGCTAAAACTAAGTTGGAGGTCTTCCCCTATGTTGACTTGTTTTATAAATTTCTACTCACATCTAATTTTGCATATGATGGTGTCCATGACATGGTATACTCTATGATTTCCAATAATCATATCATCAACATCTTGAGAGGCACCTTCAAAACATACTATAACCTCTCAGAGTATATATTCATATATGATTCAGATATAGTGGCCACCTATACCAACTCTCTCTAGATTTATGGCATCCTAAAGGATTGGTTAGAGAACCTTGATACTAAATATGTCAATAAGATGAACATGAATGTGTATACCATTCAAACATTCATATATGGAATAAATGTTAATATGGTATCACTTGACTGATTATTTATGGATATCAACTACCTACATGTCAATCTAATATGAATTCCCCTACTCCACATAATCTTCAAGGGTGATTAGGTCCCTAACCTTGGGGGGTGATCAATTTTAATTTGATCAAGGAAGTGGGAGATTATAGAGGAGGAGATGAATTCTACATGATGAGATACCTAGTGGATATAGTCTACACAATTCTCACATTCAAATTTTCTACCTGTCCATCATGGGTTCCTAGAGGTACAGTGGTTCATGTGGTTTTTTACAAGATATATGACCATCATTATTGGAATCACATCGAAGAGATATGCAATTCATTATACATAGTGGTCTACATGGTAATAATTGAGGAAACCATGCCTCAACTATCAAAGGATATTAGGGAATCTTTTACTCCCATTAAGGATTATTGGTATTGAAAGAAAGATAGTGGTAGGCACTCTTAAGGATCCCCTTTATTTACCTTATCAAGTCTTGGATTGTCTGACCACATAATATATCACATAATAGCTTGTAGAGGGTATCTTAAATCATTCAATAAGTCATAAATATAATTATTTCATACCCCTCTTATTCACCATTAGGCAACACATATATAGATCCTTCCCCCTATCTAGAATATGGTGATAGGAAGGGACTCTTTTTCCCTAGGTATGGTTGAACATAAAGACTAGAATTCACATGACATCATCAAAAATGATTTAGTAAAGTACCAAGATCACTTAAAAATTAACTATGGATGGCAACCCCATGAGGAGGATGAGATATATCTAAACCCAACTGATGATCAAGAGGTGTTCACCCAAATCAAGGCAAAGAAGAAAAAGAAAGGACAATAGGCTTAGCTTGGGCCATCTACCCAAGTTGGCCTTACCTCCTTCATGTTATCTCAAATCATATTGGAATGTTTAATAAACTCCCCCATATACCCTAAATAATTATACAAGGGGTCCCATATCTTTCTTCTCCATGAATTTCACCTCTAAAACCTTCTGTTATAGCTCCACCACCTCATGTGGTTCAAGTAGATCAACCTCAAGCAGCTTACATTCAACAATACTAACCTCATACTATGTAGGTACTTATATTTGATGTTAATAGTAGCTTGGATATGAGTCCAAGGTAGGATAATAAATTTAAACCCTTGTATATCCCTCCCCTCATTTCCACCATTCTTCAATAACCTAGTGGGACCCCTCCTAGTTTCCCTACCCCACAACAACCCACCCTAGTTGTTCCTCTACTTTTCCCTATTCCACCCCTTCCAAAAATAACTCAAGTTTATTTTCCATAAAACATTTATAGACTCCCCACCTCTTCATTCCCATTTACATCATCCATTACACAATTAGGAATCTCCATAGTGCCCTCACTCATCATGCCATACATCTATATACCTATAGGTGGCCCATCTCTAGTAAATGCAACTACAACTCCATAAATAAGTGTACTAGTGTTTAAAGCTCAAGTAGTTTGTGTAATTATAACAACACCTATGGTTTCCCACCAAGTTCATCAAGTATTCCCTATATCCTCTACCACCCATGTTTCCTCCACTATAGTAGCTAAAGTTGATTTAGGTAAGAGACCCAAAAAGAAGTAGAAGGTAATTCGTCCTTGACCTTATATTTAGGTCCCAATTGATTCCACTAATTATACTACACCACCTCCTATGGATCTTCATATTTTTTTATAAACCTCCCTTTCACCCCCATGCCTCCTCATCTTCCATTGCTTTCCTCTTTCATCCCTCCCACTTAATCTATTTACCCTCCAGCTTAGCCTTCACCTATCACAACCATATTCATCACCCCATCACCACCTCTCACCACCTTAGGAATATTTATGGTGTTATAAGCACATGATATGACTATGTAAGGTAACCCCAGAGTCTAGTAGGAATTTGACTCACCATAGGGAACGTGAGGAAGATCCTCACCTAGAAGCTCATCCAAGAGGGGGAACCCTATAGTCTGAAAAACACATCAAGATATCTTATCCCTCACCAAATTAAAGACATCAATCAAAGAAGAGAAATTGGTTGAAGACCTAGTCTCTATGTTCTAGGTTATGCATAATATGTCAAATAAGTTGATGAAAGATATGTAGGAATAGGTTTGAGTTTTGTAAGCACAAGTAAAAATCTCCTTCCTTGTATAAGTGATCAGATAAGTCAAGGGTACCCTCCTATAAATTTTATTATCTCTAGGAGAAGTGGTCAAGTCTTTGGTAGAAAAAAAGGTGCATCTTTGAAGGACACATACATATTTAGAGAGAGCTTTTCTAGTTAAAAGTAAGTGTAGGAAGCTAATAATGATCATACACAAGGTCATGTTCTTGAACAACTTAGACCTAAGCCTTTATCAAACATATGCTAAGAACATGAGGTATATGATTGAATAATTGTTAAACATGGCACAAACGGTAGTATATTCCCTAGAAGAATGTAGGAAAAATATATTTACCTGCTTTAAAGAGGTCAAAATCACTTAGTTATTCCACTCAGATGGAACTCTATTAGATAGAAGTAAGTTTAGATTTCACTCGGTGCTCTGAAATGAAATATTATACTTATACTTTCAAATTTTCTAATTTTAGATACTTAAATTTTTTTTTCTCAATTTATCATAAAAGTTGTAAAAATTGGCATAATAATTTTAAAAAATAGATTTTAATCTTACTAAAACATATCAAGTGATTTACAAAATTCAAACCAAATTTGTTAACAGAGTTCACGCTTTGAGGGGAGACATCTCTAGGCCTAAAAAATCACTCAAACTGATTTATTAAATGGTGTAAAATATACTTTGCATACACTATTTATACCCAAATATGACTTTCATCTATAGAGATAACCTATGCTCTACCTGTTATCAGTTGGATTTACACCCTTTGAGTAAATTTCTAAGCTCTCCTCATCCAAGTGGCATAATTGAAACACATCTAGGCTTATGGGTAGCCTAAGGATGAGGTGAATCTCTAGATAGGGCTATCTCCCTTGATGTACCACTTTGGATTACAACTACACCTAAAATTTGGAGGGGAAGGGAGAGAGATAACTAAAATAAAACTATTATAAGGGAGGTGACACACCAAATAAGATGATGAATTCCAACCAGTAGCATGTTACACATCAGAACAAAGGACTAACCAAACATACACTCATTCAATTTGCATCTTCTCACATCAATGTTACATTATGAGGTTATGGACGAATGTGAAAATCTAGGAGGAATAGACAAGAGGCCTTGAATAGAACTACTAAATAGAATAACTCACTCAATCCTTGAAATTTCATAGAAAATTTCATGTGACCTATAAGAAGAAGCTTTCCAACTACAATTAGGATGAAAGAATGAGACAACATGCTAAGAAATCCATAGTCTTCACTAAGAAAGATCCAAAATTTAAGTAGAACACATTATGAATAATCATGAAGAGGCAAAAATCAATATTTTTATTGATCAAATGTTATGAAAATGAGCAGGGCTTCACCATACTTAGGTGAAGCATGAGTTACAATGGTAAAAATGGCTAGTTCTTATAGAACTTGAGATAAAGAGGATAAGATATAAGTCTAAGGGTCACTAGGAGACTTGTAAATATAATAGAATAAGTTAATTTGCATGAGAAGAGGATATGGGATGAAACATGCAAGGTTAGAAGGAACAAGTGTCTCTCCAAGTCATAAAATTCATGAAAAGTGGCATGAAACTCCTCATTCTAGCTTAAAAAACTATCTTCATGATTTACACCTATTTTAACATCCCAAAACTGATTAGGGATAGGTTTGATGATTGTAATGAAGGGTAAGGATTTTAGGCATGCCTTTATACACATTATTTATAGGCTTGGTCATCTAGAATCATCTAGAAATGAGCCATCATCATCTACAGTATAAAAAACTCTTCCTTCATTGACCCTACACACTTGGCCTCCAAAAAAGAATAATTTTTCCATAAAAATCTATGATAGGGAGTGTATGATACCTATTAATACCATTCATGTACTTAAAATCATTAGGGGCACCTTAAAATATGCTCACTTAAAGTTTTCCACCCTTCTCACTAGCTTGGTCACTATGCCAGTTTTGATTGGTTGAGATGAGAGCTATTGTTTTCACACTTATAAGATTTTAAAAGGAATTAATGGCCATAGGGAGTTATTAAAAGTTCTAATATTCCTTCCAAACTTTATTTAATCTCTTAAAATCTCTTGTATCTTACAAAACACATAAAATAGTCAAAAGTACCCTATTTTTTACCCTATCCATAAAATTACGGATAGATAAAAAGGGTGGGGGGATACTAAGAGATTACTCTATCATTTAAAATAACTTTCATGATCAAACTATGCCATTAGAGTATATTTTCAACTTCATTTCCACAAACTGGTCACTAGCAAGGTTTTTAGAGGGATTTAGCCTATTTTCACTCTTAACATTTGTTCATGAAAATGGGATGTCTAAATTGAAAAAAAAATCAACAATAATGGTATTTAGGACCCTATATAACATCTCTAAATGCCTTTATTCTCCATGAAAATAACTAAGGGAGATATGAGCATTCAAATTTGACCTATCGAGTTTGATTCCTCATTCCCATAGGATTGAGTTTGTCCTTGAGTTAAAAATGGACCTCCTTGTGTTTTTTATGCATAAAAATGGTTTTAACACATTTTAAATTATCCCATAATCATTCCAAAATTTATGGAAAGGATATCCAAAGCTAGAAATGTGAATGACTCTCCATTTAGCTTTAGGCCTAAGCATGATGAGTAGGCCTAAGTCATTGTTGAAGATCAAAATGGAATTTTTGATGGTTACAATACATGAAAATGGTTCATGAAATTTTTATATGATTTTAAAAACATTAAATAATTATTTTTAAAGCTCACTGAGATCTAAAAGTGAAGGTGATCTCTTATTTGGATTTTAGGCCAAAACCTTATGCTTAGGCTTGACTATAACTCTTGATGAATTATTACACTTGTTGGGTTTCATCATTATTAATAAGTATTTTCATTTTTTTTATGTGTTCCAAATTTTCAATCCTTATTTATATGTCTAACCAACCTCCAACTCACCTAGCCATTGCCATTCCTTAAAACCTGTCAGCTTGTGTATAAGGGGAGTGCCTTCTTTCTAAGACAAAATAGAGGGAGCTCCCATATTTAATTAGAAATTTTTATTACTTGAGGATGTTTTAAAAGTCCTAGAGTCTCTATATAAAAATTTTGAGATCCTAATAATGTTATTTGACTTCCCAAACTCTCAAAAATCCAAGACAGACCTACCAGGCAAGGATTGTGTGAAAGAATTTCACCTTAGACTATGTTTTGATTGTATAATCCACTTATTTTATCTATATACATTGTAAAAGGACAATTTATGTTTTAATTTTCATGTTATATTGGATCCAATATCCATTTAACACCCTGAACCTTCATGTACCTTTCATACTTCTGAACTCACAAGACTATGTTCTGCTTTAAGGCTTATGCCTATAGGTTGTTTAGGAAGAATTAAACTTGAGAATAGTGTATGGCCTTATTTAAACCTAATAATATATTAAAAAATTAATTTTATCTATCTATTCATGTTTGGGAATATACCAATCACTTAGAATCATTACCTTATGTTCACTGCTTTTCTTAGTCAACACAGTCAACTTTGTTGAGAAAGATGAAATCTTGTAGCTGTTAGTTGTTTGAATTAAGCCTTGGGAGAATGTTAATAACATTTATTGAAGTTTTCATTGAGTTAATTGATACATTTTTGAATTCATGTTTCACTTTTCCAAGTTTAGACCATTACTTTGAACCTTTTTTCATTTGAATGTCACCATACAATCATAGTTGACTGTATTTCTTCTAGAACATGGGTTTTTAATATAGTGCATGATTCAAGCTTGAAATACAATATAAAAAACCCCCTTGAAGCTCTATATACCTTATTATATATTAACTTACCTCTCATTCTTGGAAAGAATTCCATTATCAAAATTTTCAAGCTTACCTTCTATAGTGACCCTACAACTAGCCTATAGGTGCATGTTTTATGATGACAATGAGGCCTATATGTGATGTAATGATCAAACTTAGTATATAAGAATATTTTGATACCTTATACACCAAAAAATATGTTTTTAACCCTTTATAACCATCAAATGTGAGAGCATGGTTTGATATGCAACTTTGGATGAAGATTCACCTTAGGCTCAAGACTGTAGATATCAATGAAGAAGCATAGTGTTCAAATGGCAACTTTGAGCCTCTTAATAACTAAACTCTACTTGATTTATGCCATTAAAATTTTGTATAGGTATTCTCCTTGCTATATTATGAAATTTTGGGTCATTTATATGCCTCAAATTCCATGACAACCATTTTTTAAAGTTTTTACAAAACTACCAAGTTCTTTGTTCTGCCAATTTAGGGATAAGGGGCTTGAATCACATAGTCATTACTTGAACATGATTTTAAAATTAATTTTGTCAATATATCCTCTCAAAAATTTATACCATTCCCTATAAATCACCTTAAGACTTAAAGTATAGGTTTATTCACATGTTTCAAACTCTCTATTAGGATTTTCTTGTCCTCTACTAGGACCACCTATAGGTGGGGATTTTAGTATACAGGCAGTAAGTCTGAGTGTAAAAAATGAGCATGATTTATAGGTTTGAATTTATTTTAGGAATTTTAAAAAGTTTCAAAATGATCTTCCTCAATCTCAAAACCTTACTCAACTTATACACCTCCCTTCAGCATAATTTATTTCTAAGAAGGCGCTTGTAGGTAGGCATGTCATGTAAAGGCAATAGGCTGAATATGGACAATGTGTATGTTTTGATCTCATTGTGTAGACTTAGAATCTTTACCAATCCTCAAAATAGGTGTTTTCCATCATGGAGATCTTGAAACTAGTTTTAAAAATCCCTATTCAATGTGATATCCCCCTATAAGGATGCTTGTATTGTACCTTCATGGCTGCCTAAATATGTTTTCTTGCATATGATTATAATTCCATGAAGATATACATTAGGAAAGGATATTTAGAGGTGAAAGTGACCAAGATAACATGTAATCATGTAATCCAAAAAATATTCACCCTCTAAGACCACCATGAAAATAAGAAAATCCTTCAAATTATGAGAAAATTGCTTGTTGCATAAAAAAGTGCTCCCTCTTGCAACCTAAGATGATTAGAATATCAAAACACATTTAAATTATAAACTAAAAATGGAAATAATTAGATAAGTAATGAAACATCACATATAATTAACTTCAGCAATTGGATCATATGGACTTTCCAAAATGATCAAAACATATAGGGTGCATGAAATAATAAGTAAAAAAGCACAGTCAACTTCATGAGGATGGTTGATAAAGTAAAGGACACCATTATTAAAAATATTTTAATGTAAAATAAGGTCTATAAGTATAATAACACCTCCCAAAATTATTTTTCTTTAAACCTCTTTAGTTATACGTACTAAGCATGGCCCTAAAGATTGCTTTTGCTTGCCAAGAAGGGTGAAAAAGGAGCAGAATGGTTTTATCCCAATTTTGACACTTTTAGAGAATTTAAAACATGTATTTGATCTTGGTAAATCTAAATATACATTATATGGTATTATCCCACATGTCACACTTCCCCATAGGTTGTACAAGTGCCAAAATCTTTCCTTTTCCTAAGAAAATTGCTCTTTCTTCTAAAGCACCTACCACTTTCAATTACCAATAGTTTATTAAAACATATGAGGACACATAGGACATGAAATCACCTTTTATAACCTTAAAAATTAAAAATAAATTTGTACAAGTCATTAAATTCCCCTTTTTGACCCCAAAATGACTAAAATGACTAAAATGACGAAGGACCAAGGATAGTATAACATTAAATGACATAAATTAGCCTATAAAACACCTTGTGACAAAGTATTAGACACTTTAAAACACCTAAAAGTCAATTTTTTACCTATAGGTGCCCTAATTTGACCTAAAAGTCAAATTTAGTCAATGAATTGGTGACTCATAGTAGTATGCTTGTTATACTAACTAGACCAGTATTATTAGTCCATTGGGCTTGGGGAGTCATTTGAAGTCTTAAACAAAACAAAGAGACCTTTGAACATAGGTTTTGATCAAGAAAAGACCACTTGACTACCTCAACCACATAAAACAAAGGAAACATAAAAATCAAAGTAGACACACTAACAAGACACACATGTGCTTAAAGAACTTAGGAAAAATAAGAAGCAAAAAACTATATATAGCTAACAACTCAGCATACCTCCCTTTCTAAGATCAAAAGGAAAGTTTCTTTCATCTTCTTATTCATGAGATGAATCATGGTGCCAAGCATGTTATTCTTTGTATTAAACTCTTGATAGATTAGACCTACTTCTTGGCACCTCAAATTTTATACTCTCTAGTGGACCATATTCAAATAGGTCTCCAATGTTAAAGTATTCATCTTGGCCTTGTACAAATACCTCATATTGCCGCCCACTCTCCATCTCATGATCGACTTTCATCTTTATTGTAGGCATGGTTTCAAAAGGAATGATTTCTTATTCATTGAAATATTGAGGCAAATATAAACTTGTCTTGACCTCCAAAGGATGATGTGAACTTTTCTCTTGCTCTTCTATAACATGCTGGACAATGTTATCTTACTCATCATCACTTATAATTAGCTCTAATGAGATAGTAAATCCCTTGAGAGACTTAAACTCATTGTAAATGTTTTCAAACTACAACTAAAATAACTCACCCTATTTTTGATTAGAATCATGAAGGGGAACAATAAGATAAACTCTTTCATCCTCTTCTTTAAAATCCAAAAGAACTTCATCCAAAACTTCTTCTTTGACACAAGGAAGGAATTTTCCATTATCAACCAAACAAGGAGACCCAAAACAAGGACTGACCTCTTATTCAACACTTATAACCTATTTAGGGATCTCAAATTGTGTCTTTTATATCATAATTTGATATTTATTTTCAAGGGCTACAAGATCTTCCATTTCCTTTTCCTTTTTGGTGATCCCAAGACTAAGCATCTTGAAATCTAGTGACCTATCCCAAATAGGCTACCAAGGAGTTGAACTTTATTCAAGCTAGAGTTTTGAATTTTCCTCAACCAAATGATCCTCTTTATGTTACCATACCATAGGTCCATCAAGGCAAAGGGTAATGGGGTGAGTACAAGATGAACTAGTTTGTGGATGTGGAACATAGTGCTCAAAATTAGATTGAGAATGCATATTAGGGGATACTTTTGGGAGATCTTGAGGAAGGGGAGGAAGACCTTGGGACAAGATAGCTTGGTTGTCTTCCTTCTATTTGAATATCAATTCAATCACATTTGATTCAACTTTATCACTCTCTTGATGGAGGTTAGATGGGATGTGTTTAGGCATAGTATCTTCTTTGGGCTCTAAACCTTCCATCATACTTTGACTTATTAATCTCATATTTGATTCTAACTCTTCAATTTTCTTGGCTAGGTTATCTTGGAAATGATTTTCTTAAATTTCATAGGAATATTAATGAGGATAAGGAGTATAAGAGGGTTGAAATGGAACACAAGAGGCTTCTTGAGGAAGGGTGGGAGGAACTTGCAAAGTATCAACTTTATACTCAAGTTCACACTCCTTAACAATGATTCTATGCTCTTTATTTCCCCATTATTCCAATATCTTACTCCAGATTAGGATTTTAGGATTAGAAGTCATCTCTTGATGTGGTGATACAATTTGAGGAGTGGGTGAAGTGTTCAAGGAACTTGGAATCTCCTTAGGCTTGGATTCTTCACCTTGTCTCCAACTTGGAATATCATATCTAGGGGTTGCTCCTTGAGATGGGGATGCAATGTTAGAGGGTAATGAGGACTTGAAATACACTTAATTTTTTACTAACATGGACTAATGCATATGTATATTATCTAATTCAATCTACCTATCAAGATTAACTTCAAACACAAGGTTTCCCCTTTCAGCTCTCTCTTCCAACTGATGGGGAAATGATGAATTTGGTAAGCTTGATTGGGCTCATGAATAGGGGTCAAATAGGACCGATAGTAATCTTGGGGAAGTGGATATAAAGGTTGATAGGTTTTGTGAGGCTACCTTTCATGAATTCTTAGCCTATCTTGTAAGGAAGAAACCAAGCCACTCACATCTAACATCTCACTTGTTAGCCTTTGCCAATTGGCTCTCTCAATAGGTTCCCACTCTCTTTTGACTAGCTCTAATGCATCTCTCAACTTATGAATAAGATAAATAGGAACATATTGACCACATCCCCTTTGTGTGTCAAGATCTAACATATACCAAAAGTGTTTTCTTGAAGGTGGAAATGGATTGACTTGAGAAATGGCTAGATTGACTAGGAGGAGCAAGACATTGAAAAGGCTTGCTATAGGACTGGTACACTTCATAAATGGGCTTATAAACTTTATGTTAGATCTAGTACACTTCATTAAATGGATAATTAAGAACTTTTTCTTATTTCTAGGGAATTCCATAAGCTTGAAATGTCTCACCAACTTGTGTAAAATAGTATTCAACACCAAAATTAGCCATGAAACCTCATTTAAAGCAAGAACTCAAAGAAATATATTACCAAAAATATTCAAAAGGAAACCTAGGATACTTTACCAACTGATGTATCTTTGGATTCACCATTGATGCTTTGATAGATGCCTCCAAAGGTTGATTTTTAAAATACAATACCAAAAATATTTCAACCTCTTAGACTAAAAGTCCCACTAGGCATGTCAAAAACTATTATCATTTGGATTTTCACCCTTTAAGGAGATATATAATATCTCCTCATCTAAGTGGCACAAATGAAACACCTCTAAGATTTTGGGTAGCCTAAGGATGAGGTGAATCTATAAATAGGAATAACTCCCTTGATGTACCAGTTTAGGTTACAAATACACCTAAACTTTAGGGTGGAAAAGGGAGAGAGATAACTAAAATAAAACTATTATAATGGAGGTGATACACAAAATAATATGATGACTTACAACTAGAATCATGTTACACATGAAAAAAAAGACTAACCAAACATACACTCCTTCAATCTACATATTCTCACATCAATGTTACATTATGAGGTTATGGATGAATGTGCAAAGCTAAGAGGAATAGACAAGAGGAATTGAATGGCACTAGTGAATAGAGTAACTCACTCAATCCTTGAAATTTACTATAACACTTCATTTGCCCTATAAGAAGAATCTTTCCAATTGTAAATAGGATGAAAGAATGAGACAACATGATAAGGAATCCATAGTCTTCACTAAGAAAAATCCAACATTCAAGTAGAACACTTTATGAAAAATAATGAAGAGGTAAAAAATTAGTAGTATTATTGATCAAATGGTATTAAAATGAGTAGGGCTTTGCCATACTTAGGTGGAGCATGGGTTATAATGACTAAAATGCCTAGTTCTTATAGATCTTGAGAGAGAGAGAGGAGAAGAGAGAAGTCCAAGGGTCATAAGGACACTTGTAAAGCTGAGAGAATTAGTTACTTGTGCATGATAAGAGGATATGGTATGAACCATGCAAGTTTAGAAGGAACAAGTGGCTCTCCAAATTAGTAAACTCATGAAAAGTGGCATGAAATTCCTCATTCTAGCTTAGAAAACTGCCTTCATGATTTAGACCTATTTGAACATCCCAAAACTAATTAGGTATATTTATGATGATTTAAATTATTGATAAGGTTTTAATGAATACCTTTCCATGTATTTTTTTAGTCTTGGTCATTTGGAATCATCTAGGAATGAGCCATCATCATCTGTAGTCCAAAAAAATCTTCATTCATGCACCCTGCACACTTGGCATCCAAAAAATCATTATTTTCTCATGAAAATCCATGTGAATTAGTGCATGACACATTTAAAGACCCTTTATGTCCTTAAAAACATTATGGTCACCTTAAAATCAGCTCACTTGAAGTTTCCCACCCTTCTCACTAGCTTGGTTACTATGCCAGTTTTGACTGGCTGATATGAGAGTTATTATTTACACACTGAGAAGTTTTTATAAGGAATTAAATGGCCATAAGGAGTTATTTAAAGTACTAATATTCTCACCAAACTTTATTTCATCTCTTGAAACCTCTTATACCTTGCAAAACACTCAAAACAATAAAAGTACCCTATTTTGTACCCTATTCATATAATCCTATATAGATAAAAATGGTGGGGGGGGGGATACTAAGAGATTCATATGTAAGTTAAAATAAATTTAATTATAAAAATATGTCATTATATTATATTTTCAACTCCATTTCCATAAACTAGTCACTAGCAAGGGTTTTGAAGGGTTTTAGCCTATTTTCACTCTTAAGGTTTGTTCATGAAAATGGGACATCCAACTTGAAAAAAATTACACAATAATGGTATTTAAGACCCTATATAAAATATATAAATTCATTTAGTCTCCATGAAAAGAACCAAGGGAGATATAGCATTCAAATTTGACCTATCAAGCTTGATTCCTCATTCCCACAGGCCTAAGTTTATCCTTGAGTCAACAATGGACCTCCTTATGTTTTTTATGCATACCAATGGTTTTAAAACATATTAATTTATCCCATAATCATGAAAATATGTATTATAAATCATATCCATATCTATAAATGTGAATGACTCTCCATTTGGCTTTAGGCATAAGCATGTCAAGTAGGCCTGAATTGTCCTTGAATCTAAAAATAGATTTTTGGATGGTTCCATTGAATAAAAATGGTTCATACACGTCTTATATTATTATTAAAATAATATATAATTATTTTAAAATCTCACTAAGATCTAAAAGTGAAGGTGATCTCTTGTTTGGATTCTAGGCCAAAACCCTACCCTTAGGCTTGACTGTAACTCTTGATGGTTTGGTACACTTGTTATATTTAATAATTATTAATAAGGATTTTAATGTTTTTTTAAATGTGTTATAACTTTTAAATCCTTATTTATATGTCTTACCAACTCCCAACTAACCTAGCCATTACCATTCCTCAAAACCTGTCAGCTTGTGCATAAGGAGAGTGCCTTCTATCTAAAACAAAATAGAGGGTACTCTCCTATTTAATATAAATTTTTTGATTACTTTAGGAAGTTATAAAATTATAAAAGTATCTATATAAACATTTTGAGCTCCTGATCATGTGATTTGACTTCCCAAAATCTCAAAAAGCCAAGAGAGACTTGTCAGGCAAGGACTATGTGCAAGAATTTCATCTTAGACTATGTTTTACTTGTTTGATCCACTTATTTACTCCATATACATTGTAAAATTCTTATTTATGTTTTAATTTTCATTATATAGTGGGTCAAATATCCATTCAACACCCTGACCCTTCATGTACCTTTCATATTCCTGAACTCACAAGACTATGCTCTGCTCCAAAGCTTATGCTTGTAGGTTGTTTAGGAAGAATTAAACTTGAGAATAGTGTATGTACTTATTTAAAACTCATAATGTCTTAAAAAATTAATTTTATCTATCCATTCATGTTTTATAATCTACCAATCACTCAAGATCATCACCCTCTATTCACTGCCTTTCTCAGTCAACACATTCAACTGTGTTGAGAAAGATGAAATCTTGTAGGTGATAATTATTTGAAGTAAGCCTTGGGAGAATGTTAAGAACCTTTATTGAAGTTTTCATGTAGTTAATTTATACATTTTTTAATTCATGTTTCACTTTTCCAAGTTTAAACCATCACTTTGAACCTTTTTTTCATTTCAATGCCACCCTACAGTCATAACTAACTATGTTTCTTGTAAAATAGGGGTTTTAATTGTAGTGAATGATTTAAGATTGGATTAAAGATTGAAATATAATATACACAACCTCATTTAATATCCCCAAACCTTTTTATATCTGCACTTACCTCTCATGCTTGTAAATAAATCCATTACCAAACTTGTCAATCTTACCCTCTATGGTGACCCTACAGCTAGCTTGGAGGTGCATGTTTTATGATGACAAAGAGGCTTTTAGGTGATGTAACAATAAAAATAAGTATATAAGAATATTTGGATAGCCTATACAACAAAAAAATTGTTTTTAACCCTCTAGAACCATCAAACATGAGGGCATGGTCTGATATGCAACTTTGGATGAAGAATCACCTTAGGCTCAAGATTGTAGATATCAACAAAGAAAAATAGTGTTCAAATGGTAACTTTTAGCCTCTTAATAGCTAAATTCTACTTGATTTATGCACTTAAAACTTTGTATAGGTATTATCCATGCTATAGGATGCAATTTTGGGTCATTAGATGCCTCAAATTCCATGGCAATCACGTTGTAAAGCTTTTAGAAAAATGTCAAGTTCTTTGTTCTACCAATTTTAGGGAGTCTGGGATTGAATCACACAATCATTACTTGAAAATGATTTTAAACTTAATTTTATCAATATATCCTCTCAAAAATTTATACCCTGCCCTCTACATCACCTCAATACTTTAAGGAGATGCTTTTTCACATGTTTCAACCTCTCTATTGAGAGTTTCTTATTGTCTGCTAGGACCACCTGTAGGTGATTGTAGTATACAAGCAGTAAGTCTAAGTGTAAACAATGAGTATGATTTATAGGTTTTAATCATTTTCAAAAGTTTAATGAATATATTACTCACTCTCAAAAACTTACTCAACTTATACACCTCCCTTCAACACAATTGATTTCTAAGAAGGCACCTGTAGATAGGCATGTCATGTACAAGCATAGGATGAGTATGGACAATGTGAATGTTTTGATCTCATGGGGCAGACATAGACTCTTTACCAGTATTCAAAATAGGTTTTTTACATCATGGATATATTTAAACCAATTTTCAAAACCCTTATTCAATGTGATGTTCCCCTATAAGGATGCCTGCAATGTACCTTTATAGCTACCTAACTATGTTTTCTTGCATATGACTATAATACCATGAAGAGATACCTTGGGAAAGGATATTAAGAGGTGAAAGTGACCAATATAATGTATAATCATGTAAAACAAAACATATTAACCCTATAAGACCACTTCAAAATAAGAAAATCTTTTAAATGGTGAAAAAATTCCCTATTGCACAAAAAAGTGATCCCTCCTACAAAATAAGATGATTAGCATATAAAAGTGACTTGAAATGATAAAAAAAACATGGATAAAATTGGATAAGGAATTAAATATCATCTAGAATCAAATTAAACCTGATAATTTTTTATAAGGAATTAAATGGCCATAAGGAGTTATTTAAAGTCCTAATATTCTCACCAAACTTTATTTCATCTAGGAATGAGCCATCATCATCTGTAGTCCAAAAAAATCTTCATTCATGCACCCTTCACACTTGGCATCCAAAAAATCATTATTTTCCCATGAAAATCCATGTGAATTAGTGCATGACACATTTAAATACCCTTTATGTCCTTAAAAACATTATGGTCACCTTAAAATCAGCTCACTTGAAGTTTCCCACCCTTCTCACTAGCTTGGTTACTATGCCAGTTTTGACTGGCTGATATGAGAGTAATTATTTACACACTAAGAAGTTTTTATAAGGAATTAAATGGCCATAAGTAGTTATTTAAAGTCCTAATATTCTCACCAAACTTTATTTCATCTCTTGAAACCTCTTATAGCTTGCAACATCCCAAAACTAATTAGGTATAGTTATGATGATTTAAATTATTGGTAAGGTTTTAATGAATACCTCTCCATGTATTTTTTTAGTCTTGGTCATTTGGAATCATCTAGGAATGAGCCATCATCATCTGTAGTCCAAAAAAATCTTCATTCATGCACCCTGCACACTTGGCATCCAAAAAATCATTATTTTCCCAGGAAAATCCATGTGAATTAGTGCATGACACATTTAAAGACCCTTTATGTCCTTAAAAACATTATGGTCACCTTAAAATAAACTCACTTGAAATTTCCCACCCTTCTCACTAGCTTGGTTACTATGCCAGTTTTGACTGGCTGATATGAGATTTATTATTTACACACTGAGAAGTTGTTATAAGGAATTAAATGGCCATAAGGAGTTATTTAAAGTCCTAATATTCTCACCAAACTTTATTTCATCTCTTGAAACCTCTTAGACCTATTTGAACATCCCAAAACTAATTAGGTATAGTTATGATGATTTAAATTATTGGTAAGGTTTTAATGAATACCTCTCCATGTATTGTTTTAGTCTTGGTCATTTGGAATCATCTAGGAATGAGCCATCATCATCTGTAGTCCAAAAAAATATTCATTCATGCACCCTGCACACTTGGCATCCAAAAAATCATTATTTTCTCATGAAAATCCATGTGAATTAGTGCATGACACATTTAAAGACCCTTTATGTCCTTAAAAACATTATGGTCACCTTAAAATCAGCTCACTTGAAGTTTCCCACCCTTCTCACTAGCTTGGTTACTATGCCAGTTTTGACTGGCTGATATGAGAGTTATTATTTACACACTAAGAAGTTTTTATAAGGAATTAAATGGCCATAAGGAGTTATTTAAAGTCCTAATATTCTCACCAAACTTTATTTCATCTCTTGAAACCTCTTATACCTTGCAAAACACTCAAAACAATAAAAGTACCCTATTTTGTACCCTATTCATATAATCCTATATAGATAAAAAGGGTGGGGGGGGGGGATAATAAGAGAGTCATATGAAATTTAAAATAAATTTAATTATAAAAATATGTCATTATATTATATTTTCAACTCCATTTCCATAAACTAGTCACTAGCAAGGGTTTTGAAGGGTTTTAGCCTATTTTCGCTCTTAAGGTTTGTTCATGAAAATGGGACATCCAACATGAAAAAAATTACACAATAATGGTATTTAAGACCCTATATAAAATATATAAATTCAATTAGTCTCCATGCAAATAACCAAGGGAGATATAGCATTCAAATTTGACCTATCAAGCTTGATTCCTCATTCCCACAGGCCTAAGTTTATCCTTGAGTCAACAATGGACCTCCTTATGTTTTTTATGCATACCAATGGTTTTAAAACATATTAATTTATCCCATAATCATGAAAATATGTATTATAAATCATATCCATATCTATAAATGTGAATGACTCTCCATTTGGCTTTAGGCATAAGCATGTCAAGTAGGCCTGAATTGTCCTTGAATCTCAAAATAGATTTTTGGATGGTTCCATTGAATCAAAATGGTTCATACACGTCTTATATTATTATGAAAAAAAAATATAATTATTTTAAAATCTCACTAAGATCTAAAAGTGAAGGTGATCTCTTGTTTGGATTCTAGGCCAAAACCCTACCCTTAGGCCTGACTGTAACTCTTGATGGTTTGGTACACTTGTTATATTTAATAATTATTAATAAGGATTTTAATGTTTTTTTAGATGTGTTATAACTTTTAAATCCTTATTTATATATCTTACCAACTCCCAACTCACCTAGCCATTACCATTCCTCAAAACCTGTCAGCTTGTGCATAAGGGGAGTGCCTTCTATCTAAAACAAAATAGAGGGTACTCTCCTATTTCATATAAATTTTTTGATTACTTTAGGAAGTTATAAAATTATAAAAGTATCTATATAAACATTTTGATCTCCTGATCATGTGATTTGACTTCCCAAAATCTCAAAAAGCCAAGAGAGACTTGTCAGGCAAGGACTATGTGCAAGAATTTCATCTTAGACTATGTTTTACTTGTTTGATCCACTTATTTACTCCATATACATTGTAAAATTCTTATTTATGTTTTAATTTTCATTATATAGTGGTTCAAATATCCATTCAACACCCTGACCCTTCATGTACCTTTCATATTCCTGAACTCACAAGACTATGCTCTGCTCCAAAGCTTATGCTTGTAGGTTGTTTAGGAAGAATTAAGCTTGAGAATAGTGTATGTACTTATTTAAAACTCATAATATCTTAAAAAATTAATTTTATCTATCCATTCATGTTTTATAATCTACCAATCACTCAAGATCATCACCCTCTATTCACTGCCTTTCTCAGTCAGCACATTCAACTGTGTTGAGAAAGATGAAATCTTGTAGGTGATAATTATTTGAAGTAAGCCTTGGGAGAATGTTAAGAACCTTTATTGAAGTTTTCATGTAGTTAATTTATACATTTTTTAATTCATGTTTCACTTTTCCAAGTTTAAACCATCACTTTGAACCTTTTTTTCATTTCAATGTCACCCTACAGTCATAACTAACTATGTTTCTTGTAAAATAGGGGTTTTAACTGTAGTGAATGATTTAAGATTGGATTAAATATTGAAATATAATATACACAACCTCATTTAATATCCCCAAACCTTTTTATATCTGCACTTACCTCTCATGCTTGTAAATAAATCCATTACCAAACTTGTCAATCTTACCCTCTATGGTGACCCTACAGCTAGCTTGGAGGTGCATGTTTTATGATGACAAAGAGGCTTTTAGGTGATGTAACAATAAAAATAAGTATATAAGAATATTTGGATAGCATATACAACAAAAAAATTGTTTTTAACCCTCTAGAACCATCAAACATGAGGGCATGGTCTGATATGCAACTTTGGATGAAGAATCACCTTAGGCTCAAGACTGTAGACATCAACAAAGAAAAATAGTGTTCAAATGGTAACTTTTAGCCTCTTAATAACTAAATTATACTTGATTTATGCACTTAAAACTTTGTATAGGTATTATCCATGCTATAGGATGCAATTTTGGGTCATTATATGCCTCAAATTCCATGGCAATCATGTTGTAAAGCTTTTGGAAAAATGTCAGGTTCTTTGTTCTACCAATTTTAGGGAGTCTGGGATTGAATCACACAATCATTACTTGAAAATGATTTTAAACTTAATTTTATCAATATATCCTCTCAAAAATTTATACCCTACCCTCTACATCACCTCAATACTTCAAGGAGATGTTTTTTCACATGTTTCAACCTCTCTATTGAGAGTTTCTTATTGTCTGCTAGGACCACCTGTAGGTGATTGTAGTATACAAGCAGTAAGTATAAGTGTAAACAATGAGTATGATTTATAGGTTTTAATCATTTTCAAAAGTTTAATGAATATATTACTCACTCTCAAAACCTTACTCAACTTATACACCTCCCTTCAACACAATTGATTTCTAAGAAGGCACCTGTAGATAGGCATGTCATGTACAAGCATAGGATGAGTATGGACAATGTGAATGTTTTGATCTCATGGGGCAGACATAGACTCTTTACCAGTATTCAAAATAGGTTTTTTACATCATGGATATATTTAAACCAATTTTCAAAACCCTTATTCAATGTGATGTTCCCCTATAAGGATGCCTGCAATGTACCTTTATAGCTACCTAACTATGTTTTCTTGCATATGACTATAATACCATGAAGAGATACCTTGGGAAAGGATATTAAGAGGTGAAAGTGACCAATATAATGTATAATCATGTAAAACAAAACATATTAACCCTATAAGACCACTTCAAAATAAGAAAATCTTTTAAATGGTGAAAAAATTCCCTATTGCACAAAAAAGTGATCCCTCCTACAAAATAAGATGATTAGCATATAAAAGTGACTTGAAATGATAAAAAAAACATGGATAAAATTAGATAAGGAATTAAATATCATCTAGAATCAAATTAAACAATTGGTTCATATGGACTTGCCAAAAATGGAGAAAAACCTATAGGATGCATGAAACAACAAGCAAAAAAGCATAGTCAACTTCATGAGGATGGTTTATAAATCATAGGACACCATTTTTCAAACTCTTGTAATTGAAATAAATGCCTCTAAGATAATAATACCTTTCAAAATCATTTGACCTAAAACCTCTTCAATTTTTTGTACTAAGCATGAACTTGAAGACAACTTTTGCTTACCATGAAGGGTGAAAAAGGAGCAGAACTATTTTAGCCTAATTTTAACACTTTAAGAGCATTTCAAACATGGATTTGATCTTAGGGAAGCTGAAAATACATTATATGATCTTCTCGCACATGTCACACTTCCCCATGGGATGTAAAAGTGCCAAAAGCTTCTCTTTTCCCAAGAAAATTACTCTTTCTTTTCCAACACCTACCAATTTTAGTTACCAATAGTTAATTAATACATTGTGACATCACCTTCTGGAACATTCACACTTCCCAATAAATATATAAAACTCAATAAATACCCCTTTTTGACCCTAAAATGACTAAGTACCAAGGCTAGTATAACATATAATAACATTAGCTAGCCTATTAAACACCTTATGACAAAGTATTAGACCCCTAAAAACACCTAAAAGTCAAGTTTTTACCTATAAGTTCCCTAATTTGACCTAAAAGTCAAATTTGGTCAACTAATTGATGACTAATAGGAGTAGTATGCTTGTTATACTAACTATACCAGTATCCTTATTAGTTCATTGGGCTTTGGGAGTCATTTGAAGTCTAAAACAAAACAAAGAGACCTTTGACCATAGGATTTGATCAAGACAAGACCACTTAATTACCTCAACCACACAAAATAAAGGACACACATAAAGAAAAGAAAACACACTAACAAGACACACATGTGCTCAAAGAAATTAGGAAAAATATGAAGCAAACAACTATATATAACTAAAAAATGAACATACATCCATTTCTAGGATCAAAAGTAAAGTTCCTTGTATCTTCTTATTCATGAGATGAATCATGGTGCCAAGCATGTTGTTCTTTGTATTGAACATTTGATTGATTAGACCTACTTATTGGCACCTCAAATTCTATACTATCAATTAGACCATCTTCAAATATGTCTCCAATGTAAAAGTATTCCTCTTGGCCTTGTACACATACCTCATATTGTTTCCTACTCTCCATCTCATGATCAACTTCCATCTTCTTTGTAGGCATGGTTTGAAAAGGAATGATTTTTTGTTCCTTAAAAGTCAGAGTCAAATAGAAACTTGTCTTGACCTCCAAAGGATGATTTTAACTTTTCTCTTTCTCTTTTATGACATGTTGGACAATGTTATCTTGCTCTTCATCACTTGTAAATAACTCTAATGAAATAGTAGACCCCTTGAGAGACTCAAACTCATTGCAAATGTTTTCAAATTTCTGCCACAAGTCCTCATCCTCTTTTTGATCATCATCATAAAGGGGAACAATAATAGAATCTCTTTCATCCTCTTCTTTATAATCCAAAAGGACTTCATCCAAGACTTTTTCTTTGACACAAAGAAGGCATTATCCATTATCAACCAAACAAGGAGACTCAAAATAGGGACTCACCTTTTATTCAACACATAGGAGATCTTCAGGGATCTCAAATTGTGTCTCAACTATCATAATTTTATCTTAATTATCAATGGATGTAAGATCTTCCATCTCCTTCTCCTTTTTGATGATGCCATATTAGGTATCTTGAAAACTAGTGACCTAGCCCAATGAGGCTACCAAGGATTTTCACTTTCTTGAAGCAAGAGTTCTAAATTTTACTTGACCAAATTATGTTCTTTAGGTTCACATACCATAATTCCATTGAGGCAAAGAGTGATGGGGTGAGGAAAAGATGAAATAATTAGTGGAGGTAGAACATAGGGCTCAAAATTAGATTGAGAATGCATAGGAGGGGATTCTTTTGGGAGCTCTTGAGGAAGGGGAGATAGACCTTAGGCTAAGATACCTTGGTTATCTTCCTTCCACTTGAAAATATTGTTAGTAACATCTGATTCAACTTGATCACTCTCTTGAGGAAGTCTAGATGGGGTGTGTTTAGGCATAGGATCTTCCTTGAGATCTAAACCTTCCATCACAGCTTGACTTAGTGATCTCATCATTGACTCTTACTCTTTAATTTTCTTGGATGGGTTCTCTTAGAAAAGTTTTTCTTGAATTTCATATGAATATTCATGAGGATGATGAGTACAATAGGGTTGACATGGAACACAAGAAGATTCTTGAGGAAGGGTGGGAGGGACTTGTAAAGGATCAATGTCATTCTCAACTTCACACTCCTTAACAATGCTTTTATCCTCTTTCCCCCCCCCCCCCCCCCCCCCCCCCCCCCCCCATGATTCCACTATCTTACTCCAACTTAGGATTTTAGGATTATAAGTCTTCTCTTTAGGTGGTGATGAAATTTGAGGAGTGGGTGAAGTGTTCAAGGAATATGAATCTCCTTAGGCTTGGATTCTCCACCTTGTCTCCAACTTGGAATCTCATATCTAGGGGTCAGTCTTTGAGATGGGGATTAAATGTGAGAGGGAAATGAGGAATTTAAATCCACTTCCTTTATTGATAACATGGGATAATACATATTCATATTAGCCAACTCAATTTTCCTATCAATATTTGCTTCAAACATGAGGTTTCTCCTTTCAACTGATGGGAAAAATGATGAATTTGGTAATCTTGATTGGGCTCATGAATATGGGTCAAATAGGACTGATGGTAATCTTGGGGAATTGGATATGAAGGTTGATAGCTTTGGTGAGGCTACATTTCATTAATTCTTAGCCTATCCTCTAAGGAAGAAACTAAACCACTCACATATAGCATCTCACTTGTTAGCCTTTGCCAATTGGCACTGTCAATAGGTGCCCACTCTCTTTTGACCAGATATAATTCATCTCTCACCTTATGAATAATATGATTATGAACCTCTTGACCACATCCCATTTGTGTTTCAAGATCTAACATATACCTCTCATAGCCCAAAAGTGTTTGTTTGAAGGTAGAAATGGATTGACTTGAGAAATGGCTAGATTGACTAGGAGGAGCAAGACATTGAGAAGGATAGCCATAGGAATGGTACACTTCATGAATGGGCTGATAAAATTCATGTTGGAGATGGTAAAATTCATGAAAGGGTTGATCAATAACTTATTATTGTTGATAGGGAATGCAATAAGCTTGAAATGTCTCACCAACTTGTGTAAAATAGTATTCAACACTAAAATTAGCCATGAAACCTCATTAAAATTAAGAAAAAAAAAATATATTACCAAAAATATTCAAAATGAAACTTGGGATACTTGAATATCTGATGTATCTTGGGAGTTATCATTGATGCTTTGATAGATGCTTCTAAAGGCTAATTATTGAAAGACAACACCAAAAATATTTCAACCTCTTAGACTAGGAATCCCACTGAGCATACCAAAAACTATTATCACTTGGATTTTTACCCTTTTAGGTTATGTATAAGCTCTCCTCATCCAATTTTAACAATTGAAACACCTCTAGGCTTGTGGGTAGCCTAAAGATGAGGTGAATCTCTAGATAGGGCTAGCTCCCTTGATGTACCACTTTGGATTGTAACTACACCTCAACTTTGTGGGGGGGGAGGGAGAGAGATAACTAAAAGAAAAATATTATAAGGGAGGTGATACACAAAATAATATGATGAATTCCAACTAGCATCATGTTACACATGAGAACATAGGACTAACCAAACATACACTCCTTCAATCTGCATCTTCTCACATCAATGTTACATTATGAGGTTATGGATGAATGTGAAAAGCTAGGCAGAATAGACAAGAGTCCTTTAATGTCACTATTAAATATACTAACTCACTCAATCCTTTAATTTTTTTTTAACATTTCATGTGCCCTACAAGAAGAAGCTTTCCAACTATAAATAGGATGATAGAATGAGACAATATGCTAAAGAATCCATAGTCTTCACTAAAAAAGATCCAAAATTAAAGTATAACAAATTATTAATAGTAATTAAGAGGTAAAAAATAATTATTATTATTGATCAAATGGTATGAAAATGAGCATGGCTTCACCATACTCAAGTGGAGCATGAGTTACAATAGCCAAAATGGCTAGTTCTGATAGAACTTGAGAGAGAGAGGAGAAGAAAGAAGTTCAATGGTCACAAGGACACTTTTTAAGCTGATATAATTAGTTAATTATTAATTATAATAGTATATGGGATAAAAAATAAAATTTTATAATTAAAAATTGGTTCACCAAGTCATAAACTCATGAAAAGTGGCATAAAACTCCTCATTCTAGCTCAAAAAACTACCTTTATGATTTGGACCTATTTAAATGTCAAAAAACTGATTAGGGATATTTATAATGATTTTAATTAAGGTTAATGGTTTTATTCATGACTCTACATGCATTTTTTTGTAGGCTTGGTCATTTAGAATCATCTGGGAATGAGCCATCATCATCTATAGTCCAAAAAACTCTTGCTTTATGCACCCTACACATTTGGCATTTAAAAAAGAATTATTTTTATATTAAAATAAATTTATGGAGTTTATGACACCTTTAAATACCATCCATTTATTTATAATCATTAGGGGCACCTTAAAATTAGTTCACTTGAAGTTTTCCACCCTTCTCACTAGCTTGGTCACTATGCAAATTTTGACTAGCTAAGATGAGAGTTATTTTTTACACACATAGAAACTTTTAAAAGGTATTAAATTTACATAATGAGTTATTAAAAGTCATAATGTTCCACCCAAACTTTATTTAATATATTTAAACCTCCTATAACCTATAAAACACACAAAATAATCAAAAGTACCCTATTTTGTACCATGTCCATACAATTTCATATAGCTAATAAGGGTGAGGAGGATCCTGAGAGAGTCATATAAAAGTTTAAATAACTTTAATGATAAAAATATTAAATTATAATATATTTTCAACTCCATTTCCACAAATTGGTCACTAGCAAGGGTTTTGGAGGGTTCTAGCCTATTTTCACTCTTAAGGTTTGTTCTTGAAAATGGGATGTCCAACTTGAAAAAAAATTACATAAGAATGGTATTTATGACCCTATCTAACATATATAAATTCCTTGAGTCTCCATTAAAAGCACCAAGGGAGTTATGCTCATTCAAATTTGACCTATCAAGCTTGATTCCTCATTCCCACATGCCTAAGTTTGTACTTGATTCGAAAATGGACCTCCTTATGTTTTTTTTGCATACCAAGGTATTTAAAACATCTTCCATGATCCCATAATCATTCATAAATGGATTTTAAATCATATCCAAAGATATAAATGTGAATGACTTTTCATTTGGCTTTAGGCCTAAGCATGCTAAGTAGGCCTAAGCTGTCCTTGAAGCTCAAATGGATTTTTTGATGGTTTCCATGCATCTAAATGGTTCACACACATATTATATGATTATTAAAACATTATATAATTAGATTTAAATATCACTTATATCTAAAAGTGAAGGTGGTCTCTTGTTTGGATTCTAGGCCAAAACCTTACCCTTAGGCCTAACTATAACTCTTGATGGTTTGGTCAACTTGTTAGTTTTAATCCTTATTTATAAGGATTTTCATGTTAGTTTAGATGTTTTCCAACTTTTAAATCCTTCTTTCTATGTATAACCAACCTCCAACTCACCTAGCCATTACCATTCCTCAAAACCTGTTAGCTTGTGCATAAGGGGAGTGCCTTCTATTTAATGCCTAAATGGATTGGAAAGCATATCCAAAGCTATAAATGTGAATGACTCTCCATTTGTATTTAGGCCTAAGCATTCCAAGTAGGCCTAAATTTTCATTGAATCTCAAATGGATTTTTTGATGGTTCCCCTACATCCCAATGGTTCATACACATCTACTATGACTATTAAAAAATTATATAATTAGTTGGAAATATCACTTATATCTAAAAGTGAAGGTGGTTTCTTATTTGGATTCTAGTCCAAAACCTTGCCCCTAGGCCTGACTATAACTCATGATGGTTTGGTCAACTTGTTAGTTTTCATCCTTATTAATAAGGCTTTTCATGTTGGTTTAGATGTGTTTCAACTTTTCAAGCCTTCTTTCTATGTATAACTAACCTCCAACTCACCTAGCCATTTCCATTCCTTAAAACCTATCAACTTGTGAATAATGGGAGTGCCTTCTATTTGATTCCCAAATGGATTGGAAAGCATATCCAAAGCTATAAATGTGAATGACTCTCCATTTGGCTTTAGGCCTAAGCATGCCAAGTAGGCCTAAGTTGTCCTTAAATCTCAAATGGATTTTTTTATGGTTCCATTACATCCCAATGGTTAATACAAATATTCTATGATTATTAAAACATTATATAATTATTTGGAAATATCACTTATATCTAAAAGTGAAGGTGGTCTCTTATTTGGATTTTAGGCCAAAACCTTACCCTTAGGCCTGACTGTAACTCTCGATGGTTTGGTCAAATTGTTAGTTTTCATCCTTATTAATAAGTATTTTCATGTTGGTTTAGATGTGTTCCAAATTTTAAATCCTTATTTTTATGTCTAACCAACCTCCAACTCACCTAGCCATTGCCATTCCTCAAAACATGTCAGCTTGTGTATAAAGGGAGTGCCTTCTATTTGAGACAAAATAGAGGGAACTCCCCTATTTCCTAAAAAAAAAATTATTACCTTAGGAGGTTATAAAATTACCAAAGGATCTTTGGACAAAATTTAAGCTCCTAATCATGTGATTTGACTTCCCAAACTCTCAAAAATCCAAGATAGACATGCTAGGCAAGGACTATGTACATGAATTTCACCTTAGACTATGTTTTGCTTATTTAAACCATTTATTTAATCCATATAAATTTTAAAATTATTATATATGTTATCATGTTCATGTTAGAGTGGACCAAATATCCATTCAACACCTTGACCCTTCATGTACCTTTCATACTCCTGAACTCACAAGACTGTGTTATATTCCAAAGTTTATGCCTATAGGTTGTTTCAGAAGAATTAAGTTTGAGATTAGTTTATGGCCTTATTAAAACCTCATAATATCTTCAAAAATAAATTGTATTTATCCATTAATGTTTGGGAATCTACCAATCACTCAGAATCATCACCCTTTATTCACTGCCTTTCTCAATCAACACAGTCAACTATGTTGAGAAAGATGAAATCATGTAGGTACTGATTGTTTGAATTAAGCCTTGGGAGAATGTTAAGAAAATTTATTTAAGTTTTCATGTATTTAATTTATAAATTTTTGAATTCATGTTTCAATTTTCCAAGTTTATACCATCACTTTGAACCTTTTTCATTTCAATGTCACCCTACAGTCATAATTGACTATGTTTCTTACAGAACATGGGTTTTAACTATAGTACATGATGAAAGATTGAAATAAAATATACACAAAATCCTTGAAGCTCCATATACCTTGTCATATCTTCAATTACCTTTAATTATTATAAATAATTCCATTACCAAAGTTTCTAATCTTACCCTCTATGGTAACCTAATAGCCAGCCTATAGGTGTATGTTTTATGATGACAAGGAGGCCTGTAGGTGATGTAATGATAAAACTCAATATATAAACATATTTTGATAACCTATACAAAAAAAACAAAAAAATTAACCCTATATAACCATAAAACATGAGGGTATGTTCTGATACACAACTTTGAATGTAGATTCACCTTAGGCTCAATACTGAAGATATCAATGAAGAAAAATAATGTTCGAATGACAACTTTGAGCCTCTTAATAACTAAACTCCAATTTTTTTATGCCATTAAAACTTTTTATAGGTCTTATCAATTATATATGATTAAATTTTGGGTCATTTATATGCCTCAAATTGCATGACAACCATGTTGTAAAGCTTCTACAAAATTGCCAGGTTCTCTATTCTACCAATTTAGGGATAAAGGGCATGAATCACATATTCATTGCTTGAACATGGTTTTTAACTTAATTTTATCAATATATCCTCTAAAAAATGTATAAAATACCATATGAATCACCTAAATACTTTAAGGAGAGGTTTATTCACATGTTTCAACCTCTCTATTGAAAGTTTCTTATCCTTTGTTAGGACCACCTGTAGGTGGGCATTCTAGTATACAAGCAATAAGTCTGAGTGTAGAAAATGAGCATGATTTTTAGTTTTGAATGTAGTTTAGGAATTTTAATTTTTTTAAAAAGGATATTCCTCACTCTCAAAATCTTACTCAGCTTATACACTTCCTTTCAACATAATTTATTTCTAAAAAGGCACTTGTAGGTAGGCATGTCATGTATAGACAACATGTTGAGTATGGACAATGTGTATGTTTTGATATCATGGGGTAGACTTAGAATATTTACCAGTACTCAAAATAGGTATTTTTCATCATGGAAATATTTTAACCAGTTTTCAAAACCCCTATTCAATGTGATATTCCCTTATAAGGATGCTTGCAACATACCTTCATGGCTGTCTAATTGTGTTTTCTTGCATATGACCATAATTCCATGAAGAGATACATTGAGAAAGGATATTTAGAGATGAAAGTGACCAATATAACATGGAATAATTTTAAATAAAACATATTCCCCCTCCAAAACCACCATAAAAATAAGGAAATCCTTCATATGGTGAAAAAATTGCCTATTGCATAGAAAAGTGCTCCCTCTTGCAATCAAAGATGATTAGCATATCAAAACACCTTGAAATTATAATAAAAACATGGATATAATTATATAAGGAAGGAAACATAAGATATAATCAAATTTATAAATTGGTTTGTATGGACTTGCTAAAAATGGATCAAAACTTATAGGGTGCATGAAACACTAAGCAAACAAACATAGTCAACTTCATAAGGATGGTTCATAAAGTACAAGCCAAAATTATTTAAAATATTTTAGTTTAAACTAATTTATATAAGTATACTACCACCTCCCAAAATCATTTTTCCTGAGACCTATTCAGTTGTCAGTACTAAACGTGAACCTGAAGATTGCTTTTGCTTTCCAAGAAGGGTGAAAAAGGAGTAGAATGGTTTTATCCAAAATTTGACAATATAGAAAATTTAAAATGTGTATATTAGTTTTTGGAATCTGAAGATACATTTTATTATCTTCTCCCATGTGGCACACTTCTCCATGGGCCATACAAGAGCCAAACTTTTCTCTTTTCCCAGGATAACTGATCTTTCTTCTAAATCACCTATCACTTTTAGTTACCAATAGTTTATTAAGACATATTAAGACACATGGAATGTTATATCACCTTTTATAACCTTAAAAATTATAAATAAATCTATACAAGTCATTAAATAGCCCTTTTTTGACCCCAAAATGACTTAAAATTACTAAAAGGACTAAAATGACTAAGGACCAAGGCTAGTATAACATTAAATGACATAAATTAGCCTATAAAACACCTTGTGACAAAGTATTAGAACCATAAAAACACCTAAAACTCAAGTTTTTACCTATAGGTGCCCCAATTTGACTTAAAAGTCAAATTTGGTCAACACTACATTTAGTAAGTCTTTGTAACAATATCCTATATTGGAGGCAATCTTCCTTGCTTATTTCTTACTTGATTTCTTTCAAAAGAGATATGTCACACCAAATAAATTAAATGAATTTATAAATGAGATTCATGGGCTTATATAGTAATCCCAAGGCCTAAAATTATGGTGTTAAGCCTTATCTCTTCATCCCTTACATTTGAAATCTTATGCCCTCTTCCATTACCTTGTTTTAAGGCTTCAATAATGTTCTCGTGCATTTTGAGTGGGATTTAATCCCACATTTATGGGTATAAAGATAAACATGGCTTTAAAATCTATTTTTCATGCCTTATGAAGTGGTCAAGGAAGATTATGTGGACTTGGATGCCAAGATTATGTAGACTCCAGATTATAGGTGTATGATGTGTTCTCTATGGATTATGTGGAAGTTGAGTGGGTTTTGACACCATGCTAACATCATCATTTTACCCAATTTGCTTTAATAGGTCATAAATTTTGTGTATGATGTCCATTTGACCCTATTCAAAATATGTCAAATTCATCTCAACAAGCTCTTAGATGTTGGTATGTTTTTAATAGGGTTGCATACCATTTGATCATATCAATGTGGGGATCATCCTAGATCACTCCTACCTAGTAAAAATATTTTGGAGCACTAAAATTCTGGTTTTATTCTACAAACAAGTGAGGGGACAACTCCCTCACTTTTCTAATTTCCATCCATATTGCCTTACTTGTATTTTTTCCTTTTAGGCCAACTCGTATGTATTCAACATACCCTCTTCATGATGTCCTTTTATTAATATAAATAATCATGTATTATTGAACTCATAAAGATATTTAGGAGCATAATCATCTATAGAGGGCACTTGAATATTCTCACCTTGATCTATGATCATAGGTGACTCATATAACTTCAAGTTTTTAATATTTACAATTTAATACATCTACATGTAAAGTGGTAGTTCTAACTGAGAATCATTATTACCAATATTATCTAAAATCTTAAATCATCCATACCTGATTGGTTTGATATTTTTACATTTACCTTTGAGGCATTCTTTGCTTATATGGATCCAAATTAGATCACCAACCTGGAAGTGATGATCAACCTAATGTTTGTCATGCCTAGCCTTGTACTTAGATTGGCTCTTTTCCAACTAATCTTATATATCTTAATGAATGGATTGGACCTTTTAGATTAACCTCTTGGATTTGTTTTCATACTTAATTCCATTCATCACTATTTCTTATCCAAAAGATAAGTCTAATAGAGACTTAGGTAAATAATAAAAATAAGTCTCAAAAGGAGATTCACCTATAAAATAATGTATGGCACGAATATAAGAATGTTTTACATAACACAAGTATTCAAAGCTTGGGATGCTTACTAGAATACCCTCATAGTAAATGAACCATTGTAAAGTTGACCACTTTTGTTTCACCATTAGTTTGTGGTTGAAATGCAATGTTATTCTTGAGTTTTATGTCCATCAAGTCCCACAAAGCTGACCAAAAGTTCCTAATTAATCAATAATCCTAATCATAAATAACAAATGTGGGTAAACCAAAATTAACCCAAACATTATTGAAAAACAACTATGCAATTTACTCACATGTTATAGTCTTTTTATAGGGCACCAAAACACACATTTTACTAAATCTATCCAAAACCACATATAAAGAATCATTATTCTTTATATACATAGGCAATCCACCCAAAAAAATCATAGAAACACTCTCCCATGGATGGGCTGGTATGGGAAGTGAGGTATACAATCCCAACTTCCTATCACTAGGATTTTTAGTGGCACAAATAATACAATATTTTACATATTTGGATACATTTTCATACATCCAAGGCTAATAAAAAAATCTTTTCAAATATGTAACTATTTATCCAATACCAAAATGACCTAAAACAAGATAAGTATGTGCTTCCATAATCACATGGACTCTTTCATCTTGTGGAATGTAAGGCTTACCAAGATGATATAAAATACATCATGTGTGTGATAGTATAATTATTCTACATGCTTACCATGGGTTTGATCTTTATAGACATTCTTAAAATCAACATTTTTAGCATATTATTTCTTATAAATTTCATGCATCAAAGAAGTATGTTGCAATATAATAGATGATACAATGGGAGGTCTTTAAATCATATCAACTACCTTATTTTATGTACCTTTCTTATATCTTATTATGAGATGGAATTATTGTAAAAATCCCATCCAACATAAGTTCTTTGATTGTTTTAGCTTTGACTATGATTGGAGATATTAAAAAGGCTAGTGATTCATATGGATGATTGTCTCTTTGCCCATTAGATAATGTTTCCATTTTTTCACACTTTAAACCAAAACATATAAGTAGTTGTCATCAGTAGGAAAGTTGCTTACTGTACTTATGAAGGTTTGTGAATGGTAACACATAGGTTTACAATTTTGCATCAATACAACACCCATGGCATAATTAATTACATAAATTTCAATCTTAAATGGATGATACAAATCTAGAGGTGTTAACACTAGGGTTATGCTTATATTTTATTTCATCATGTCAAAGGATCTTTAGTGCTTACCTCCCCACTAAAACACTTATTTAGTACTTGTCAAATCATGCAAATCGATGAAATAAATGATAAATTATCAATAAACTTCCTCTAAAATTAGACTACTCCTAGGAAGCTTCTAAATTTAGTTACATTATTAGGCTTAGGCTATTTCATTATGGATTCAACTTTAGAGGGATAAATTTTCATTTTACCATCCCCTAAAACATAGTCTAAATATACTAAATATGTTTTACCAAATTCACATTTAAACATATTTAGATACAATTTCTCCTTTTGCAATGTTTCTAAGACTTTCCTAATATGATTTACATGATCTTCCCAAGTTTGACTAAAGATCAAAATATCATCTAAGTAGAATATTATAAAATTATCTATGAATTTCCTAAATACGTCATTCATAACCTGCATGAATGTGGGGTGTGCCTTACAAATCCTAAAAATGGATAACAATCCATTCAAAAAGACCTTGCCTAGTTTTAAAAGTGGTTTTCCAAATATCATCTTCACTAATTCTAACTTAGTGATAACAACTTCTTAAGTGTAACCTAGTAAAATAAAATAAAAAATTCAATTTATCTAAAAATTTATCAATGCAAGGAAGTGGGTATCAATTTTTAATCGTAATCTTGTTCAAATCTTAGAAATCCATGCACATTTGCTAAGTGCCATCTTTCTTTGGCACCAAGACAATTGGCAAACCACATGGAGAAGTGCTTAGCTAAATGACCCCTTTATCAAAAAACTCTTGAACTTTCTTATTTATTTCTTCATTCTCTACCATGGATAACTTGTACATGCCAATATTAGGAAGAGATGTATCATGTTGCAATTTTATCTCATGTTGTATACTTTTTTTAGGAGTTAAACCTTGTGGATACTAAAAAGAATCATTATTATTAGACATAATATTAACTATTTCATTCCTAAGTTTAGGATCACAAGCTTTTAGAGCCTTAGATTTATCATCATCCTTTACTTTTAAAATCTTGAGTACAAAATTATTGCTTACATTGACAAGCGTTTTCATCTATCCTATAGATACAAATGATAAGTTTGATTTTATCCGATGGGATATAACAATGTATTCAACCCTATATTTTACAAGAAAATATTTTTTATCTTCCCCATATAGGATTGATTTTATATCATATAAATAATAATTCCCAATTATATTATTACAAATATCAAGTGGAACCATATCTAACTCTTACCCTTTCCTTTTCCTTTGCCATTTCCTTCAGACAATTTTCTTGTATTCTTTATGAAGTTTTCTTTTTGCTTAGTCACTTTACCCCTTGATTCAATATAGGTAGTTTGGAAATAAACTTGATCAATATTAGTGGGGCTAAAAATAAGGATTGTAAGCCTTAAATAAATATGTAACCCACCAATATATTTCAAAAGTCTCTTAAGTGTAAAGAGGAATATTGAATACAAAAGCCATCTTTCTAAACTCTTGAGTATAATCATGTACACTTAGAACCTTAAATTTTTAGAATAGGATTACGAAGCAAGTTATTCCATGAATTATTATAGAAAAATTCAAAATAAACATAAATAACTAGCATGCTAATCCTACTCCCTTGAGGGGTAGTGTTAATGAACTTAAGGAACTAGTTATGAAAGTAAGACAAGCAATACCTTCCAAGTAGTGACTCTCATTTGAAAATGGTCAATAAGCATGTTTATTCTTGGATTTTGTGCTTTAAGTCTTTATCAATGTGGTGTATCATGCACTTATATCATCTCTTAGCTCACCAATGGCTTTGGTTCCTATATTTTTCAATTGGGGGGAATGATTGAAGCTTCTCTAGAAATATTCTTGCATAATAGCATTACTCAATTGAAGCTTGTTTGAAGGTATTTTGCATAGTAAGTTTACACAAAACTATATTTGTTTAAGATATTTTTTCATAATAAAATTACACAAAAAGAGCTTAAAAGTTATGGTCTTGGCTCACTTATTTATATCTTTTATGAAATGTTTAGGATCAACCATAATCATCCATCTTGAGATCAAAATGTGTGGCTATAGACTAATTCAATCTTGGAGGGACAAGAAATAAATATGGTCATCAATATTTGGAATAATGGGGTATTGATGAGAAATGAGAGATATTAATCCTGATATTTATCCCATTAATGTCTCATAGATGACACCCCTATGATGGTGTCATGGGATGATTCAGAATTGAATAATGAATTTATAGTAAATAGATATTCAACAAATTTCATGCATTTTCCACTTAAGATCCTAATTTGGTTTTGATTTGCTTAAATGAGTTTAATTAGTTTTCTACAATTCTTTGGAAATTTTTTGTTGTTTAATTGATTTGGTTGGAAATGTCATTTTACTAATCCATAATTTGACTAGAGTATAATCAAAAGAAGATGTCATTTGTGTATAAGGTAATACCCTAGTTAGGGTATTATAGACAAGAATTGACATGTGTGTGGTTGAATTAGAAGATTTTAGTGGTCTACTACATCATTTTGCATGGTCACAATTTGAATCAAATTGAATTAAGAAAATATAATGATTATATAAAATGCCTTGCCCAAATAAAAGATTAATAGATAAGAATCAACACCTATACATAATATGTACAGATATTTTAGAGTATTTTGATCATTTTGGTCTAAATTATGCATTGTTGTAGAGTGTCATTCAAATTTACAATTTTAGCACAATAGTGATAGGAATTGGATGTCTACATTTTCCCCCTATTTGAGAAAATGTGATGAGACATTTGGTTGATGTAACATATTTTCAAAGAATAAAATTCATTATAATTAGAAGAAATAAATTTGTTCCCACCTTTCACTAATTTTACATGTGTCACAGAGAAACAAAGTTACAAAAATTCTCCAAACATCATTTGGGTGGCCCATGATGCCCCCTTAAGGGGAGGATGGAAAAAGTGAATTTTTTCAAGGGTTGGTCCTCAACTAGAAGAAATAATAATCATGTTAATTTCAGAAAATTAGGTTAAAAATGGGGAAATTAGAATAAAATGGGAGGAAAATAGATAAACAGGGATAAATTGATAGCCCAAGAAAGATAAATGGGGTAACTATAGGCCTAAGGGGTGAAAATTATAAAAACATTTACTATAATTTGACCCCAAATGGGTGGAAGTCATTGATTTTCACCCTTAGCTATATATATCTAGAGCTATGATATTTGTGCATGAGAGAGATAAAGAAAGTGGTTATTATCCCTTACCACATACACCTTGGCGAGCATGTTTAGGATTACCAAAGACCACCAAAGAGTAGACCATCGGTAAGTAACCATTTTTGTTAATTAATTTTACATTTATGCCATTAGTTACTAAGTAAAAATAGGTAGTTCAATAATCCCACTGATTTCCCAAATTTTTGATCGGTGAGGTCACCCTTGATAATGATGAATTTTCCATCAAGATTAGAAATATCACCAATGATTTCACAACTTCATGAGTTAAAATGATGAACTAATAATTGAACTCATATATTCCTATGGAAAACATCAGGTTAAATAGCAAAAATTCCAAACACATTGATATTTCCTTATTGAATGGTGATATTACCCTATGGAATGGTGATGTCATGAACATGTGAGGGAAAATGGTGAGGTAAATCTATAAAATAGTGAGATTGACCTATAGATCAGAGAAAACATCCTAAAAAATTGTGGGGTCACTAAAAAATGTAGAGGTTATCATAAGTACCAAAATAAATATATAAGAATAGAGAATGCGGCATAGAGGAGATTAGTTCAAGCCTAAAATTAGAAGAATTTAGGTAAAAATTAATAATTCAAAGAAAATTATTGACCTAATTCTTTGTATGTTCACTTGTAGGAGTCATTTGGGGTGATTACCACTCATGAATGATGATCATGAGTTCTTTTATGTCAGTGTATATAGACAAACAAACTTATGGGTGTTCTCGAGGCATTAGAGCTATATCACCTTGCATGATTGCCAATGATTTAGGTAGATAAGGATTACTTTTTAGCACTTATAGAGAGGTGGAATTCATATACCTCAACATTCCATTTGTTAATCAAGGAAGCCATATTCACTTTTGAAGATGTTCACCACATACTATAAGTGTTGATGTAGGGCTACAAGATCACTTGGATGTTGGTAGGCTGATAGGCTGTGTTAGAGGACTTGATAGGTGTGGTTAACCTAGAGGTTATTAATGAGAGTATTAGAATAGATGCATTGGAGGACATGGATTTTCCTCTGGATGGTAGAGAAGGAGAAATAACACTAATATAGGGGATAATTCCCCTAGAGGTAATTATCTTGATGGCTCTTATCAGTGGCCTGCTACTTCCTGACAAGAATGGATGATTATTCCCTCTTAGTTTGATAGGATTTATCTAAGATATGTTTGACCATCTGACATGATTTATATAGGGGATGATTATATTGGCTCAACTATATAGAGATTTGCACATTATAGCCTACCATAGAGGTTAAAGTATTAGCCATAACACACTACTATAGGTGTGGTCATGGGAACACATTACAATCAAGTATCTAATAGAGCTGAGGTATCATTAGGGATCAAAGGATCTAGTAGCCTTTGGGTAGTACTTGACAAGTCTAGGCTTATATGGTCATCTCAAAAACTTTTCATATTATAGACAATCCATATATGAGATGGTTAATGAAGATTTTATCTGGTAGTCATATATATCTACTCAGTGGTTTTGGATTGAGGACCTATTCATGATTGGATACATGAGTGGTACAAGTCAGATTGAGTCTAGAATTATTTTGGCTTCTAGTAGGACATCTTGGAGGGTCCCCATTATTTTTCACATGTGATAAGGGAAATCAAGGAGTGAGGTCTACCAGTGCCATGAGATCAAAAAAATTTGGACTATGGTAGAGTTATTCATGTTCTATGGGATTATGTATATGGGGTTATAGATGTGGGAATTATGGATGCCTACACAACATGGTGGGTTGGTGTTAGACTAATTAGATTAACCAAATTGCAACCATAAATCTATTCTTACACCAAATATGGGTTAATGTGAGGGGATACTAGGGTTAAGCCCCAATACAAAGTCAGGTTAAGGAACTAATGTAGTCAGCTATTTTACATGCCTTCTTTTTATAGGTAGTTTATAACCAGGGATAGTAGGATCCACAAGATGATATCAAGATGGTTGATCTAGATGGATAAGACATAGATATGGGTGATGCCTTAAGTGGGGATGAGGGCCACAAGGTAGGTATAGGAGAGGTTGGGTCATTTGGGATATGGATAAGCACAAGTTCAAGAAAGGTAGGGCTTCTAGTATAGGTAGGTCCACAAAGGACCAATCACTAATTAAAAGGTTAGAGAGAGACATCACTACACATTTATTAGAGATTACAGGCTTGTAGGGTGATGTAGATAATTTATAAGCTCAGTTAGATACAACATAGGGGGAGATCACTAGGTTATAAGGTCATATTATAACCAGGGATGTAGTGATTATAAATTTAAGAGGGTAGGTTGCTTAGTTGACATGGGTATATGTTCAATTGGATAATCATGATGTAGAGTTATAGAGAGTGGTTGGTGAGTGGGATATATCTTGGGTGGATAGGGAGTGATTGGTATCACAAGTGGAGATATTGATAAAGGAACAAGATGAGGCTTGACAAACTAGCATAAATAGTGGTTCAAATTTAGCTAGAGCCTTAGTCAACTTGATTATATCCAAGGATGATGCCTTATACATGAAGGATGATGTCTTGTGTGCTATGTATGATATATCTTATTGGTGGAGGTTATATGTGGTGTAAGTCTTTGTGGATAGGAGATCTCCTTCCTATAGACATTACATGAGATCCTAGTGGACTAGCTGAACCACCAAATCTAGACATGCTACCAAGTTAGAGTGGCCAATGGCATAACCATCATCATAGTGAGTAGTCATGGGACCTTAACCACTATGTCCACCACTATCACTACCATCAAGCATGGGTGAGAGCTTCCATCATAGTCCCTTGAGGGATGACCATGATTAGAGATAATTTTGTAGCTCCATTTTGTATTATGAGATGTATAGATATTCTCATGATATATAAAACATTATTTTAAGATTTATATATATGACATTAATTTTTTGGCTCATTTCTACTTGTACATGGACTCTTAATATTATTTTGTGTCACGTGATGTTTACATTTATGTTTCTCTTATTATGATATGATGATATATGCTATTATTAGGATATGCATTTCTTTAGTTAGAATATGGATGTTAATGTATTTATTTTTCTCTGTGTGATGTATAACTAGATGTTAGAGGATAATTTAGGAGATACACATCCTAAATTAATCATATAAATAGTTAACTAGATTCATTATGTATGCCATGAAGTGCACTTCCTGCATATAGAGTATTTGTTTGTTTCCAATGTTGGCCTTTTATTGGATAATATTTGGTTGAGGTAGTGGCTATGTAGGATAATGCTTTCAAAGATGTTCTTTGATGCCACATTGATTATTGGACTTTTATCACTTGGTGTTTACTTTAGTAAAATGAAATTATGCATCATAATTTTGAATAACTTATAATAAAATTTTATTTATTTTGCAAATTAATCGATTAAAATGTGAATATTTACAACTAAAGATAAGGATAAAAACTACCAAAACCAAAGTTTAAACTATTTACATTTGAACAAAAAAATAAAGTAAAAAAAGATAAAATACAAAAATGTAACTAACTCAAAATCAAGATATGAATTATCAAGATTTAAGTAGTTTCAATAATGTACAAATACATAAACAAACAATAAAATAAAATAAGAACAAATTGTTAAACAACCTGAAATCAAGATATGAATAATAAAGACCCAGGTATGAACAAAGTGTACTTAAAAACAAGAAAATAATAAAACAATTAAAATATAAATGTAAACAAATCAAGCCCAAGGTAAGACCAAACTCAAAATGTTTACAAAATGTATTCAAATAGATAATGAAAATAAACAAAACAACATAATAAACAAGATAAAATAATAAAATAAAATACAAGAAGAAAGGCACAACAAAACACCAAGAAAATAAATAAATACAAAAAAATAGCAATAAAAAGAAACAAAAGCACAACAAAGCACCAAAAAACAAACAACAAAATAATAATAAATAAAAGAAAAACACAATAAAAATATAACAAAACAATAAAAAATAAATGAAGATACAATAAACCACAATAAAACACTAATAAAAATAAATTAAGAGAGTAAGAAAACTAAACAATCCAAAGCAAAGAAAAGTGTCGTAAGCAAACTACTCTAAGCACACATAAATAAATAAACACAAATAATGGTTAATCACAATGTTAGTGAAAATAGAAAACAAATTGTTCATTCACGTGTAATAGAAAGTTACGCTCTACAATAGGGTGACCTCTAGTTTAGGTAGTAATGACACTAGTATAATAATATATGAACAATGGGTAAAATTTTTCCCTCGGGTGATAGGGGAAAAATAAAAAAACAAAACAACATTACCCCTAGGCTATAGGAGATAATGAAATAAAAAAATAAAATGGGGGGGGGGGGAATAGAATAAAAGGAATGGGTAGACTAGTTGACTCCAGATGCACTAAGAAATTAGATGTTGCCTACATAGTTAAATGGACATAATATCCAATAAGAACTTCATGCCAAATATAGTTCTCCCAGTATATGGTATGGAAGAAAATTGACAATAGGGAAACATGATTGATGTGTAGAGGAATATGGGAATGGTCTCGCAAACCAACAAGTGCATGAGAAAAGAGAGTATGGTTTAGGTTAAAACCACACTAAAAAGACATGAGATGATTAGGCATAAATGAACTAAATTGGGAATTCAGAGTGTCCACTACATCTAAGGTTAAGAAAGAGAAAAAGATTGAAAAATTATGAGAGCACAAATAACTCACAAAATGACAAGAGCATATGATGAGATAGATAAGGATGGGGAAACTAAAGGACAAGTGGTTACTTGTGAAATATCTAGGAGTCCTAAAATCCTTAAGGCTAAGAAGTGGTTGAAAAAGAAAGGAAAATTTGTTAGAGCTAACCCAAGATACCCCATGTATCTAAGTGCTGCCTACAAAGTCTGTGTAAACCTCACAGTAATGTAGTTCTCCTAAAAATGGGAGGAAAAATACCAAGGTGGTTTACAAATAAATATTATAAATAAGATGTCCCAACCTAAAAAATTTAATGACTTTATATCTCACATGGACATTTAAGCTAATTCTCATGATTTTGTGATTTTTAAGTTTTTTTAGAACTGTTACCAGTGTTTAAGGATTTTTTAAGAGTCTCAATGTGATTGAGAATTATGAGATACTAAATGGTCCAACTTGAAAAATGGTGAGAGTGTTTAGGATCAAAATAAGGAAAGGTATAATGTAATGTTTTAGGTCTTTTATTATTGTAGACACTAGAAAATTACACATGATAGTTCTAGATGTCAAAATGCCTTAAGACCCTCCGGACCACTATTAGTCCTTGAGATTATTTAACCACCTAGTTATCTAAACTCATCAACCTACTAACCTAAACTTTAACCCACCCTTTTTAACCCCTTTTTTACCCCTTTTACCTTCAGACACTCAACCATCGATGGTTAGCTTAATCATCAATGGTTATCCTGACCATTGATAGTCATGTCCTCACCTCCTTAGATTCTTAACACATCACTAGTTGTGTGCAAGATAATGAGGCATAATTAAATAATTTCACCTTATGTAGTGTTAATGAACTTCCAAGCATCATGATCAACAACCTTCCATCCTCCATCTCTCTTTTCCTATAAAAGGAGGGGAGTAGAAGGTGAAGAGTAAAACTCACAAGAGTTATCTAGCATACAGGTATTCAAGCTCTCTAGCATCCATTCTTCCTTTAAAAACTTAGCATCAGTAAAAGAGACCCAAACCTCTACAAAATTTACTTTTGAGGTCAAATTATTATTCCTCTAGAAAAATTATTTCATCATTCAACCAACTAGCAAGCTATAAGCATATTAGTAATTTAAAATTATTATTTCAGATTTCTAATCCCCCAAACCTGATCAGACCTATATACACCTTGTTTCCTCTCTACCAGATCCTTAATAGAACCATTATTTGACCATTAACTCATTCTACAATTTCTCTTTTAGTAACCTTCAAAAACCCATAAGCAACTGCCAATGGTTATAACAACTACCAATGATCACCCCCAATCACTGATGATTAGCCAACTATTGATGGTCAGCCCAACCACCGATGGTTTACCCAACTATCGATGGTCACTATGACAAAAAATAATACCAAGTTATTTTCAGCCCCTTACCCCCAACCAAACCTAATTTTTTATGTTCCTACTTGTTCACAAGCCTTTTTCTAATTTTTTAAACCTGACCCCACCCATCTTAGCACAAGTATTGACCCAATTTTGCTATATTTAGTCATTTTATTTAATAACATTATTCTTGTATTTCATTTATTTTACTTTATGCAAGTACCTTACTTTATCATTTCCAACTTAATTGTTATCAATAGTGGATTGACAACCTCCTAACAAGCATATGCTTCTTGGATCTAGCTCATGCTAGGCATTTCATTTAACTATCTTGCTAATGATTCCTTTTTTTAGTTATTTCATATTTTTAGGTTATTCCTTCCTAGCCAAAGAGGAGTTCTCCATATTCATCTAAATTATGCATGCATCACCAACTAGGTATTTCTACCACACCTTTATTACTAGTTTCTTATCTTCTTTCAAAATTAATAAATGAGAAGAAATTAAGAGAAACATTTTTGCATGCCTAGTGGGACCTAACATCATTTAGGTGCCCTTTCTTTCTTCCTTTATTCTATGCTCATCCAAATAAAATTGAAAATTTTTTTGGCATAAAATAAACCCTTTGCATACATTGATTGCTTTCTTATTTAGTTCATCTAGTAACTTAAAGGAAAAGTAATTAATCATAGTTTCACTTTTGTTATCAAAATTATCTAAACCACATAATCAATCAACACATAAAAACAAATTTAAGACAAGGCCCAACTAGGATTTCATCACCTAACAGTCAACCTTACCATTTCCTTACAATCTCACTTGGAAGTCATTACCAAGGGGAGAACCAACTAAGTTCTCTAGTTGAGTATACAATCTAAAATTTAGTATATCTTGGCTAAGCACCTGACACTCTTATCGCTATGGTATGTGAAGTGAGGGGGTAGGCCCCAATACCAAGACATGTACTGAAAACCAATACAGATCTCTCTCTTGAGAACCTAAACATAACTTGAAACCAACCTTAGATTTCCTCTTTAGTACCTAATCTACAATCCAAATTTCTTCTTCACACTTTATAAGGCATAAGCCAAAAGTGATCTAAAAATAATCCTAAGTTTAAATGCACTTTTAGTGTATGTTTAGATTGCCTTCAATTTTTTTCTTTTTCTTGTTTTTTATTTGAGGTGTGAGTTTTTGTCATTTCTTTTTACTTTCTCAAATGGTCTTTACTAGATAGTAGTTGAGAAATAAAACCGAGGACCACCTTCCTCTTCCTCTTCCTCTTCCTCCTTTATGGAGTATACTTCAGATGTGGAGGGTTCTCCTCCTCATTTTCCCCCTCATACCATGCCTTGAATAGTTGTTGAGGGTGATGTGTATTTTTCCACATTCCTTGTTAACAACCCCACATCCATCCAACACTACCTTAACACCTTATTTCAATGCACCTCTACTTCTTTAGTTCCCCCCATGGATCTACCCTTTGGTATGCCTCCCCCTTTTATGGTTGGTGTTACTTCTACCCAACCATTGATCACCTAAGCCTATTCTACCAATATCCCATCTATTACCACCACTAAAACCCAATACAACATTCTAACCTATAACCAAACCCCACCTACACCAACTAACATCTCTAATGTAGGGGAAACCTTACCTCTTTTTACCTATACCTCACCTAATGGGGATATCTTCTACCCCTAGTTTGACCATTCCTCTTATCACCACTAGCCAACCAATCTTTACCCATCTTCAAAATTTGGTAATTTTCATACCTCTTACCCTTCCACCTATTAACACTAGAGTCACCACCCAACCTTAACCTACCACTTCAACCATACCTCTAAACCAACCCATGTCCATCCGTCAACAAACACCCTTGACATCCTCGCAATATGTTCCTAATACACAAGGATACATGAAACCTTCCACCTAGCCTTTTGTGCCCACATACCAATATGGGGCATCATCTCAAACTTCAATGATCATATACCAATATGTGACACCTTCCTAACCTTCCACCTCTTATCCATACATTATAGCCACCCAACCTCAACCAAACCTACCACCTAATTATTGAGCTCCCCAACCTCAAACAAATTTAGTTAAGATGTTGATGGATAAAATTTCCAATCTTGAGTCATCTACTTTTGGGGCTCATAACCTTATATATTATGATCAAATCTATAATAAACCCATACATCCATCCATTTCTATCTGACCTTATCCTCCTCAATGGGAACTACCCAAGTTTTCTAAGTTTTAAAGTAAGGAGGACTCCCAACAACACTTAAGAGCATTCTTCCATTCATGCTATTTGATTGCATATGATGATGCTCTTCTCCTTTGTACCTTCCCCATGGCCTTATCTAGACCAACCTTGGATTGGTATAGTTATCTTACCAAGCACTCTATCTTCTCCTTTTCTCAACTTGCTTAAATATTTTTAGATCACTTTTTAGTTAACATATCTAAAAATGTTTCCATTACCAACCTCTATTCTATTAATAAATTCGATGATGAATCAATTACTAATTTTTTGTCTAGATGGAGAGGTCTCATTAATCAAATTTATTTTTCCTTACCCCAACCTAAATTGATTGAACTCTTTTCTCAAGGTTTTTCCAAACATATTTCCCCCACTCTTTAGGTTCAATATTTTAGAACCTTTGATGAGGCACTTTCCATGGCACGTAAACTTGAAATTAGAGCCATTGATAAAGGGAAATTGAAACTTAGAAATAATAATTCCAACTTTAAATCTAATGACCCATCCTCTACTAAAACCACTAATCCATCCACCCATCCCAACTCCAAGACAAAGGCAACCACAAACATAATTGTCTTTAAATTTTCTCCACCTCCAATTATCAACAAACCTAATCAAATCAACTCCTCTAACCCATCAAACCAATAAACTCACAACCAAAACCAAACCACTCCTAGGAAATATACTCCTATAGGGGAATCATATGCTTCAGTTTTGGATAAACTGCTTAAATTTAACCTCATCCAAATTCCTCCTATCAAACCTCCCCAATAATTTGATGTTTTTCACCCCACACCTAGATGGTATAATGAAAATTCTCTATGTGCCTTCCATAATGTTATTGGACATGATATTAGTAGGTGTAATACCTTTAAAACTATTATCCAAATCATGATTGATAAGGGTGAAATAGCATTAGATAATCCTAATACACGTCCAAACTAATCATTAGACATATTTCAGAAACCTTTTCTTAACCATGCACCTTCCACCAACCATGACAATATCCAACTAGGATTATCTCATGCTCATGAGGTACACATAGTTAATGTTATTACCATTGAATCTATTTTTACGTAAACCATTACCTCAACTACCTCTTCTTCTACCCTACTTATTAAAGTCATGGAATCTTCTTTTATTATTTTAGACACCCAAATAAAGAAATAAACATCCTCTCTTTCAAGTGAAGAGACCATTTACTTACCCACCTCTCCTTTGACATAAATACCAAAGGATCCAACCATTGTTTCAACTACTTCTTCCTCCAATCCACTTATGGAAGTGGTGGAATCATTACTCTTTCCTTTGGACATCCAAACAAGGGGAAAAACCACCCCCCTTTTTACATCTAAACAAACCACACCCTCCTTACCTACCATAGAAAAAACTACTCCTTTGGAAACCACTCCAAAAGAAGAGATATTCTCCTCTATTATTTCCCTATAAACACCATCTTCCTCAACCATCAAACCTTGCACCAAAGACAAAGGTGATGAAACTATTCCATCACCTTAACCTATGGGTTTAATATTTGAAAACAATAACCAAAGAATCAAACCCATCTATAAACCTTTTTTTAGATTGGTTCAAAACCTAGAGTTTACCTCTCAACCCAATCTAGATACGGCCAATTTTTGGCACCATCTTGGGCTACCTTACCAAAACAAAAAAGAACCTTTAACCTCACTTACATCCTCCAACCTATCATTACCTTAACCCCATCCTCAAACACGTATTCCTCTAAAACCATAGGAGAACCATCCAACCCACCTCTACCTAAATTTGTCAAATCACTCTATGCCTCTTTGACCAAACCCATCAAGAATCTAGGAATATTTTCTACCCCTGATTTGGATCATCCATATTTGAAGTTGTACTTAACCCCATCAATTCTACCAAATAAACCTTTGACTAAACCTATCAAAAAGGTGGACCCACCCAAACCATCTTGAACTAGACCCATAACACCCCATTCTCTTTTACCTTAAATTTTAGGACCCCATCCCTCTACTATCCACTTTACCTATTTCTCATCTAATAAACCTTCTCATTTTACTCTACCTACACCTATCTCCACCAAAACAACAAAATTCCCACCATTCTTAACTACCTAGCTACCTCTACCTTCTCACCTATCACCAAAACTTCACCCTCCACCTCTAAATCGACCATAACCAAACAATCCCAACTAAAACCACATACCAAAACCATTCACAACCTCCAATTTCCATGGTAAAGCCTACTCCCAAGAAGGCTCCCACTCCTAAAACCAAAAACCCAACACCCTCAACACCTTTGATTAAATATTATTCAAACATTCTACAAAGGTTATTGCAAACCTCTTCTTTGACCTTATTACCCATCAAACCTTTCAACCCTTCACATATTAAACTAGCATGATTCAATGACAATTTGATTTGCCTATACCATAAGACACCAAGACACGATATGGAAAACTGTAAAGCTCTCCAAAAACTTATCCATAACCTATGAGGTGAGGATGATTTGTTATTAGATGAACCTCTCTTGAACCCTTTACCTACCTGACCACCAATCCAACCTACCCAATACTTACTCCCCCACTCTCACCTAAAAATGATTAGGAATCAAAGTAGAAATCCAAACCAACATTTCCCCTTATCCACACTATTTATATTGTTACTTGATCTTAGGTCTAACAAAAAGATAAGGGAAAAGCTAAAGTGTCCATTCCATGGACCTACCCTTATACCCATCAAACTTCTAGCCGAAACCTTTACCTTCACCATTACCAAAACCCAAAATATCCATTTTGGATGCCTTTCCTTCTAACCTTTCCAAATCCATTCAGCATGTAGTGTTGAAATAATTTTACCAAACAATGGTGAAGATGAGCTGATATAAATTAATCAACACCTCACCTCCTCACCATCAAATAATGATAGAGGTTTTGAAATCCATAGAGGTTCAAACCAAAGATCTTCAACCCCTTATATCCTTTATCAGATCCCTTTAACTTTCCACCCTAGTTACCTTTAAGGATTTAGAAATACCTTCTGTACATCTTGAAGATCTTGATCCTCCCCTCTTCATCACAATATACATCAATCAAACCTACATCAAAAGGGTGACGATTGATGGAGGGGCTGGTATCAACATTATCTCCTCCCATGCTTATTACCAACTTGAGTTTCCAAAGAACATCATGTCCAAAAGTGTAGTGGTTTTTCACTCTTTTAGTGATACTATAGACACTATGTTGGGAACAATTGTTATCTATATTCTTTTGGGACCTCACACCATTCCAAAACTCTTTTATGTTATAGAGGGTGAGTTCCAATAAAAAAATTTACTTGGACTCCTTAGATCTATGCTATGAGTTGTTTCCCTTCCACTCTACATCATTTCATCAACTTTGAGCATGAAAGTCATTTCATCACCATACCAACTGACCCAGTCCCTTTACATCTTGTAATATGATGTATCGATTTAATGATGTCCTCCTTCCTTGACCATGTACCTCAACACCAACTACTAAAAAATCTACCCCTATTTTTGATGAAGATTCAACAAGCTCATCCATCCCTCCATAGATCCCCATAGAGGACCCCTTGGAACCAATGTTCTAACATCTCTCATTTAAGAAGTATCACCTTCTAGCCTTGGATGCTTTCCCTACTCCTCAATAGTATGGGAATCTTGATCATGAACCTATTTATGACCCTAACATCATATCCATCATCCATTTTAGGCCACCCAACTATTAAACCAACTTGATTTATGGGGGACTTGATCATCTACTTCTTGCTTCCTCTACCACCCCTCATATTTGACCATTTACCTCTAATTTCTCATATCTAAACAAACCCACCTTTGCCAAAATGTACCTTCATAGGTGTGATTCAAAGGGGTTTGGCCTTAGACTTTATGAATAAGGACCTCATGAGTTACCCATAATCAAAACCCAAAAACCTCATGAGTTTTGTGACATTAGGTTCATACCACTAGAATAACCCACCTCACCTAAACCCATCACCACCATAGATGAGGATGCCCCATCTTCACCAACCCCATCACCTTCAAAGTTTGAGGATTTTTATATCATCCCATATAACTTTTTTTTATCAATACTATTAGTTTTGGCCCCCTAATTTATCAAAAGGATGACCGAACTAAAACCCTTTCCTCATCCATCTTAAAATGGTAGAAAATGATTATCCTACCATCAACACCATTCAATATTAAGACAATAATTCCATTCTCACCTATCGTGATGCAGGGGATTATTCTATCCATAAATCCCTTTCTCCTCAAAAATAAACCATGTTTAATGAATCTACCATTGATGTCAAAACTTGGGTACTCAAGATAACCCCTACATTATTAAGATCAGATGATCCTTGAATTCTATAGAACAATATGATTACCCTTTCTTCCTTCAAGACCAAAGCATAGCATTTTATTAGTCTTATCAAGATATGCTTGGAATAGAACCTTTTATTTCTCTCCATAAAATTTTCATCCATCCTGATGCTAAGTTTGTTTGGCAAAAGCTTCGTAGGATGCACCCTCACATCACCCTTGTAGTCAAAGAAGAGATTAAACATCTATTGCCTATCAAATTTATCCAACCCATCGACTATCCCCAATGGGTTTTTAACATCATACCCATCACCAAACCTACAAGGGGACTTCACCTTTGTATCAAATTTCATGACCTCAACCTTACTTATCTAAAATATGACTTTCCTTTTCCTATCATTGACCAAATTATTGATCTTATAATTGGCCACAAGATGTTATATCTCATGGATGGTTTCTCAGGATATAATCAGATCTTGATTGCTCCCAAATATCATCATAAAACCTATTTTATAACCCCATGGGGAACCTTCTACTTGAGGGTCTTACCATTTTGTTTAAAGATTGCTAACATAACCTACCAGCATGTGATGACTTACATCTTCCATAACCTCATCCATAAAATCATAGAAGACTATGTGGATGATTTCCTTAGGAAATCCAAATATCACAAGGATCATCTAGATGTTCTCAAAATCATCTTCAAATGCCTAATCCATTTTTATGTTAGGCACAACCCTAAAAAATGTATTTTTGGTATATTTTCTAGAAAGATCCTTAGTTTTACTCTCCCTTCAAGGAATCAAAGTAGACCCTACCAATGTTAGAGAAATTTTGGAAATGACACCTCCAACCCATGTTAAGCAATTCTATAACTTGTAGGGGAAGCTCCAATCAATTCAATGTTTCATCTCTCAATTATTAGATAGATGTCAACCTTTTCACCATCTTCTTAAGAAAGACACATCTTTTAAGTGGAATAAATACTATCAATAAGCCTTTGATTCACTCAAAGAATACCTTATTTCTCCACTTAAAGAGGACCAACCTTTTTACCTTTACATCTCTACCACTGACCATTCCCTAGGGGTAATGCTCAATCACCATGATGGATAGAACAAAGAGTAAGCTATCTACTACATAAGTCAAATGCTTATATAGTATGAGACTTGATACCCCCATCCTAAGAGACTTTACCTTGCCCTCATCTTTGTGGCTTCCAAACTTCACCACTACCTTCTTAATCATAAAACCTACATCATCACTAACACTGACCCATTCAAGTACATGCACTCTAAACCCTACCAAAACTAATGTATGGCTAAGTGGCTCATGATTTTAACTAAGTTTGATATTGAGTTCATTCAAAAAAAAATCAATTAAAGGGAAAGTGATTGTTGATCAATTAGTTGAAGCTCCTGTACCTAAAACCAAAACTCTTCCTTTTACATTTCTAGAGGAGTCCATCATGACTCTTTCTCAAGAGGACCCCACCTACCAAATGACCATATTATTTGATGGATCCAAATTCTAATGTGTTGGGGTTACTAGAGTTAATCTAATTCTCCTTGATTGTGAACCTCTTCCCCTTTCCTTTAAACTTGACTTTGAATGCACCAACGATGTGGCTTAGTATGAAGCCCTAGTCATAGGTCTCCAAACCACTCTAGCCTTAGGGGTCAAGATAATCAATATCTTTGGTGATTATAAACTTGTGTCCAACTAGGTCAATGGATCTTACCAATGTAATAATGATGTATTACTAAAGTGCAAATAACTAATAAATGTAATTTCATCATCATTCAATCATTATCTTATCCAGTTAGTTCCATGATCTATTAACAAATTTGTGGATACCATAGCTTCCATTGCTTCCCAAATTCCTTCTAAACATTCTAAATCTAAACACTTTGTTACCATCCACAATTTTATTACCCCATCCTACATCCATTTTAACCTTCCTAACATACTATGGGGAATCCTTTACAAATGTGTCTTCAATGACCTCCTTCTCCATTATCTTCATAGTCATGAAACTTCCCATGCTATCAAGGAAACACATGAAATAATCTATGGGAAACACTTTATTTGTTTATTTATCACTAAACATATCCTTCACCTTGGATAATATTGGACCACCCTTAATAAAAATTGTTGTAATTATGTAAAAAAGTGTCTTAATTGTCAACAACACACTAATTTACACCATGCACCTGCCCATGGCCTACAAGTATCTAAATAATTTTGGACATTATCATAATGGGGATTAGATCTCATTGGATAAATAAACCCTCATTCATCACAATATCACCAATTCATCATTACTACCATCGAATATTTCACCAAGTGGGTGAAAACCATTCCTCTCATATCAACCAAAGTAGAGAAAATTATCAATTTCATCAACCATCACATCATCTATCATTTTGATGTTCCTCATAAGATCATCACTAATAATGATAAATATTTTAAGAACAAGATATTACAAGGTATTTGTGACACATTTGAAATTATTTTAATCTTTTCCTCACATTACCATCCACAAGAAGATGGACAAGTGAAAGTGTCTAACAAAATCATTAACAAAATGTTGACCAAAGTAGTCAGTGCTTTAGGTAAAGATTGGTATTTACACATCCCTTTCACTTTATGGGCCTATCACACTAGCATTAAAACCTATATGGGTGCTACCCTTTTATCTTTAGTCTTTAGAGCAGAGGTAGTCTTGCCTCTCGAAGTCTAGATTCCCTCTCTTCACATATCTTTACAAGAGATTATTTCTAAGAGTGACTACCATCAAGAATGTCTAACATGACTTGAGATACTTGATGAACATCACTTAACATCACTTAAACTTCTTCATTTTTACTAAGAATGAATCAATTGAACCTATAAAAAACACCTAAAATAATGAGAATTCAATATCAAAGACCCCATCCTTAAGGAAAATCAGCATGTCACCAACATGGAGAAAAGTAAAAGAGAAAAATTTGCTTTCAATTGTCTTTGACCCTACATCATAACCCAAAAGTATGGATCAACATCTTATTTTTTGTCCTCTCTTGAAGGTAAACCATAACCTAAACCTCTTAATGCTTTGCATCTGTGTCCCATCTTTTGTTAAAAGAGGGATTTAACTCACTTTATTATCTAACTTAAGCTCATCCCTTGATTTATGAGACCTTCACCTCTACCTACCTATCCCTCTCACTTTGAGGACAATCAATTACAACATAGAACCATGTGATTAACCATCATAGTTATAGCCTAATCCTAAATATGGGTACCATGACTCTACCCATGGCATGGTTTTCATTGCTACTTTTCATCTCTAACGAGATGGAATCCCATGGTTATTCTTTCTCAAACCATTATTTTCACCTACCATTAACCTGTTTGTGATAAAAAATTTTGCCCTCATAAAGGTAAACCTCTAATACTAATTAGACTTGTTTATGTCTAAAACCCTTGCATCAAAACAATTTGGGATGCCAAAATATTATTTGGGTCACATATTTCTAGCATTACAAACTACTCCCTTGAAGGATAGATACACAAGAATAAATTACTTAAGAGATAGATTGCTCCCTTAGAAGATAGCTACCAGACATACAAACCTAGACTTAGACCACTCCCTTGAAGGATGGATAAGTCAAATGGATCAAAATAAATTATTTGAAGCTTCCCACATTGATTAGATTCACAACCTATCAAAAAAAATAAAATAAAAAAAAGACCCTATATCAAAATTAGTTATCCCAAGAAAGCTACAATCAGATTTCATATCTAGCACTAGTAGACTTCCTGCATCAATCATTATACACCTAGCATAAGACATGGACTTGTCTATTATGGTTCTTAGGTCACCCATAGAAGGGAAAAACTAACCCATATAATTTTACCTTACCTATCCACCCATTTACCTTTCACCTACCACCTATATTCCCTTTACACCATCTTTTTAATCAAGGGATTATGAGATTACTTGACACGATGTGATCAAGACACTTTTTTTATCAACCTAAGCATGCTAATGTGAAGCATATAAAAGGTTTACATTCCCTAATCCAATCTAAATTTGGGTTTCATTTTTTCCTTGCCAATGAAAATGCATCATGTTTCTTTTCTTATCTTTCATCATTAGTTCATGTAGACATATGTCTCATTGCTTCTTATCAATTTTCTCAGATTTAGTTTGTTATCTAGCTAGATTAATGTGCCATAATCAATTATAAACCATAAATATAACAACATACATCAAATCATCATACATCAAAACATCATATCCATACCAAATACCATCACATAATCCATGATAACCATAAACATCAAACCATCCATAAACATCATATCATATCCATGAACAAACACATAATGTCATAACCATATTCTAAACATAACATACCTAAGCTACTAAATAAAATATCTCATAAGGCATGAACATAAGCCATAAACCAAACCATGAACCATAACATGAACATAAATATCCACATTAGCATGTAAACCATGAACATACATCATATATATATATATATATATATATATATATATATATATATATATATAATCTCATGAACATCATAAACATACTCATCATATAGATCATATTCAACAAATAAAATATACGTGTAATAATGTATAAAACTCTCTCTAATATACATCTTGCATCATTAGCACATAGGCCAATATACAAATATATATATAAACATATAATATCATGCCTCTGGGGAACATCATAAACATACTCATCATATAGATCATATTCAAAAAATAAAAAATATGTGTAATAGTGTATAAACCTCTCTCTAATATACATCTTGCATCATTGGCACATAGGCAAATATCCAAATATATATATATATATATATATATATATATATATATATATATATATATATAAGCATATAATATCATGCCTCTAGGGAACCACTACCACTAGCCCCTCTTACTCTTCCACCTGCACTACCATCTAGTGTCAGTCCTCCTAGGATACCTACTTGACCACCCACTATAGAGGCCCACTATCTTAGAGTATATATAGATGGACCACCTACTATGCTTCCCATATACTCTCCATATCTTAGTTCTTGTGGACATCATAATAGCATTATCACCTTATAGTATCTCAACTCCTCAACTATAGCCAAGTAGCATCTCATCGAAATCATATTAGGTGTTCCTGCTAGTGCTACCACTACTCCTACCCTCTACCTCAAGGTCTCTCCTGAGTCACTAGACTAAGATAAATCCTTTCCTAATCTCTCTCTCTTATCAATGTGATAACCTAACCCTATAAAGTGATAATCTATCCCTGTAAGGTGGCCACCTATCCCTATAAACCTAGGATCTAAGCCCATGAAATTTCTAGTGCTACTATTGCTTGTCCATTCTGACCACCACCCTACATCGGTGCCCCTACTAGATCCACATCCATGGCCTACTGACCCCCATCACCCCACCCAAAATTGGTTGTTACTATAGGGCTTGATACCATGCCACATATCCATCAACAAAACTAACATCATCTATCACTGCTCTAGCTGGTAGCTCCTCATGATTAAGTACTACATCTTGTGGCTATGGCTCTAAAAGTAGAAATTATACATCTTCTCTCTTGTACCTCTAAGAAGGAATAATAATCCCCTACATAAGACCAAACTATCATCAAACTTGATCAAAGGAGATAAGCTATGTCTTCCCCTCTCTCCTCTTGTATATCCACCTCTAACTCTGTAATGATAGAGTGTGATAGATATACTAGGACCATCTAGGCCAGCCCACATATGGCCTCCAAATCACTTAATCTATCCCCTTGCCAAGCCATGAATTTTTTTATATCACCTAATATCCCCCTTATCAAACCATGAAATTTTTATATATTACCTAATATCCCCCCTTCCCAACCATGAGACCACATCCACCTTAACATTGGCCATTTTGGACCCAAACTATAACATGTTCTGTGAGGACCTTGCTTAGTCTTTTTGGACCATACCAACCATTTTTGCTATGCTAACCAATTTTAATTTTCACCACCTCATGCATAACTAGACCATTTATGTTTTTCAAGGGAGCACTTCCTACCTCAGATACCTACAAAAATACTGACCTTATCTCAAAGACTTATAGAGTCACCTGATCAACTATGACCAACATTATGGACTAGTTACCCTATCACTTGTCCTTCTAGAACTGACCTTATTTTTACCAACATTGGAAACTTTAGTCTTTGCATGGTCTTTAATATCATACTTAGTTACATTTTTTATGCATGTTTGCATTTTAAATACCCAACCTTTTTATCACCACCTAGTAACTTACCATCAATCACTTATCAAATCTTGACTCAATTTTGGTTTCACCTCATCAACTCCTAGCTTGAGGGAGGAACACCTCTTCTCATACTCAGGGTAAGCAAACCATTGACTAAGAAATTGTTAAGCATGGGATATGATAAGAGGGGGGTGAATCGGTATATCATATATCTTATAAAACTTTCCCTTAATCAAATTTGACTTAACCAAACATTTAAGATATGCAATAAAAATGAAACAATAAACACCACACAAGATAGAGAGAGACACCAGATTTAATGTGGAAACCCAATGTGGGAAAAAACATGGTTAACAATCTCAAGTACATGAATGAACACCAACTCAAATGATAATATTCACAAGCACCAACTTGCAGGAGCACCAACCCCTTTGTTGAGTACTAACACAAAAACTATTCATGATCACTAACTCATAGGAGCACCAACCCCTTTGTTGAGCATCAACACATCAATAATTCATGAGCACCAACCCATAGGAGCACTAACCCATTTTTTTATCACCAACACAAAAACAATTCATGAGCACCAACCCACAGGAGCACCAACCCCTTTGTGTATACCACACAACTATTTCTCAATGTTGTTGTCTCAATAAATAATAGTTCATTACAATATCTCTTTGCTCTCTCACCTTTGCTCTTCTAAGCTAGATATAAAAAATACAAATCATATTCATCTCTCACAATGCTCTTCTAAGCTAGATATTACTATCTCAAAACAAACTCTATCTCACACATTACAAATGGCTTCTCAAGCCTTTATTTATAGCTTTCCAAATTTCCTTTGGCCTTCCCCCTTTGTGACCCTTCAATCCTCATGGAAAATGGCACCAAACTTGCATGACCCTTCATATCCTTGCATTTGAAAAGTCATGTGGTGACCCTTCATAAGCAAAAATGTCCTCTCCTCTTTTTTCTTTATCTTGGTGACTTTTCATATTCCTCAAAGTGTCCCTTCATGAGAAATTGTGCCCTTCCTATTTTTTCTTCACTTGGTGACTCTTGGATTTCCCCAAGATGACTCTTCATGGGAAAATGTGTCCCATTCTTCTTTTGTCTTTACCCCGTGACTCTTTGACTTCTCCATGGGCCCTTCTTTTGTATTATATGCAACAAAAAATATATTCATTAATATTAATGCACATCAGACAAGATATAACTATTAAAAAAATTATTAAATGCAATGGGGCCTTTATCACCAATAATGATATACCTTTGACATCAATGAAAATATTTCCAACAATCTCCCCCTTTATCATTGATGGTAACATTAATCCTGAAACTACCACATCCTAAATCCTACATATATTGTCATCTAAAAAACCTACAGTTTCTCCCCCTTACTATAGCAACTTGCACTTGTTTTGCACCTATACCTATATCTATTATTTTCCCGCTTTAACATTGATGGCAAAGGGCCTTCCTAGAGCTAACACTTAGCTCTCCCTCAACTGATGTTGAGCCTCAAAGGTAGGAAGTAAAATAAATTACTCCCAACTCCTCTTACATATCTTTGAATGTGTCCTTTGATCGTGCCTTTGAGAAGATATCTAAAAATACATATAAATTGTTGCATATCCTTTGAGCATATGCAATCAACTCATTTGAATTTTTTCTTCTAATCTCAAAACCTTTTACATGAAAATTTAATGTGTATCCATGATCACATATTTGACTTACACTTAATAGATTATGCTTAAGACCTTTTACATACAAAACATTCTTAGTCTTGGTTCTACCATTATCCAAACTCAAAGTACCTTTTCTATCTATCCTAGTAGTGGTTTTATCTCTAAATTTCACTGTGCCACCATTGATATTCTTTAGAGTTATGAACTTACTCTTATCTCCTGTCATATGCCTTGAACATCTGCTATCAACTAACCATGGATGATCTTTATTTATTACATGCAAAGTTGTCTGAACCATCATAGAATCTTTAGGTTGTTTCATCTGCCATGAACATGTTTGAACCTTCTTCTTGATGAATGGAGCCTTGAAACTCTAGTCCTTGATTTATTCTGCATGAGTTTATTTCTCATTGTTTCTAAAAACTGTTAGCTCTTTTTCAACATTCTAATTCCTTATGATCATATCCATTTGAAACACTTTAAAAATTTTAAACACTGCATATGCAAGAAACATTCTAATAGCCATTAACCTTAACACTGGTGCAAAATTTTCTTCAAAATCTATTACCTTAAATGATATACAAATTAATCTGCCAATTCACCTTCTTTTCATGCAACATAACCAAGACCCAATAACATCCACCATGCTTCATTTTTTCTTAAAAGTGTCTCCTTGAAGCCTAGAAGAGACACCCCACACAAAGGGTCCTAGAAATAAATCTTAGGAGACTCCCACATCTCCTATGTTTCTTCTTTGTGTCAAGCATGTCTAACTTATTTGACTTACTAACCTCATCATTTATGATGTTTTTCATCTTCTCAACTCTTACAACTATCTTATCTTGACAATGCTTATGCTTAAATGTAACCAAAGATTCTTCACAGTCCTTCCTATCTGATTCTTTATCTACTATAACAAGTAATTTATTTTCACTCTTAAACTCAACCTAATCAATCTTTACTATTTTAGGTCTCCAAACTTAAATTTGAATCTTCTCATATTTTTTATGGGATTTGTATCCTTTAACATACCTTAATTATCTCTTTACTTTATTTGGACATAATTTAACAATATGGCCAACCTTATGACAACAAAAACAAACAACATTTTTTATACCTTCTTCTTGAATGTGACTGAGGTCTCCCTTTGACTGATTGCTTCTCCTCATACATTCCCTTGCCCTATGACCAACATGATGACAAACAAAATAATGGCCATGAAAATAATTTGAAAACTTGAAAGCATTGGGCTTCCTAATTGGCTTCTTTAATTTTCCTTTAAAACTTTCATCCTTCTTACCTTGGACTAATATTTCATGATCTTTCTCAATCTTGATTATGAGCTTCTCATGTTTATCCTTTAAAGAACCTAACTCAACCTTCAAATGATTACACTCTTCTTCTCTTGATTTCAAACTTGAATTTACAACCTTTAGATGATTCTTAAGATCATGAATAAACATCTTATCTTCTTTTACTTCTATAACCAACTTAGACTCCAAGATACACGCTTGTTCCTTAAGAGCCTTGACCATAGATTTCAACTCTTGATTCTCCTTCTTTAATTGCTTGGCCATCTTGTGCTTTCCTTGATCTACCTTTAAGCTGTTAAACCCTTTCTAAAGGAACCTACTCTGATACCAATTGTTAAGCATGGGATATACTGAGAGGGGTGGGGTGAATCAATATATCATATATCTTATAAAACTTTCCCTTAGTCAAATTCCACTTAACCAAACATTCAAGATATGTAATCAAACTAAAACAATAAACACCACACAAGATAGAAAGAGACACCAAATTTAACATGGAAACCCAATGTGGGAAAATCCATGGAGAACAATCTCAAGTATATGAATGAGCACCAACTCAAACAACAATATTTGTAAGCACCAACCCATTTGCTGAGCACCAACACATCAACTATTCATGAGCACCAACCCACAATAGCACTAACACCTTTGTTGAGCACCAACACAACAATAATTCATGAGCACCAACCCACAAGATCACCAAACCCTTTGTGTATACCACACAACTATCTCTCAATGTTTCTATCTCAACAAATGATAGTTCATTACAATATCCCTTTCCTCTCTCACATTTGCTCTTCTAAGCTAGATATAACAAATACAAATCATATTCATTGCTCACAATGATCTTCTAAGCTAGATATTACTATCTCAAAACAAACTCTATCTCACACATTACAAATGGCTTCTCAAGCCTTTATTTATAGCTTTCCAAATTACCTTCGGCCATCCCCCTTTGTGACCCTTCAATCCTCATTGGAAATGGCACCAAACTTGCATGACCCTTCATATCCTTGCATTTGAAAAGTCATGTGGTGACCCTTCATAAGCAAAAATGTCCTTTCCTCTTTTGTCCTTATCTTGGTGACTTTTTGGTATTCCTCAAATTGTCCCTTCATGAGAAATTGTGTCCTTCCTATTTTGTCTTCACTTGGTGACTCTTGGAATTCCCCAAGATAACTCTTCATGGGAAAATGTGTCCCATTCTTATTTTGTCTTTACCCTGTGACTCTTTGACTTCTCCATGGGCCCTTATTTTGTCTTATATGCAACCAAAAATATATATTTTTAATATTAAATAAATATTAACACACATTAGCTAAGATATAACTATTAAAAACATCATTAAATGCAATGGGACCTTTATCACCAATAATGCTAGACCTTTGACATCAATGACAATATTTTCAATAGTAATCCATTTTTTTATAGCTTGTTGATTTAAAGCCACATAATAAAAAGGGGTAAAATAACACCTCCTATACTTGGAGCAAGAAGACCTTTGACCAAGATTTTTTTTTACAGCTTATTGATTTAAAGTCACATAAAAAAGGGTTAAAATGTAAACACTAGAAAACTACACATGATAGTTCTAGATGTTGAAATGCCTTAGGACCGTTTAGACCCCTAAAAAACTTTGATATTAGTTAACCACATAGTTAGCTAAACTCATCAACTTACTAACCTAAACTTTAACCCACCCTTTTTGACCCCTTTTACCTTTGGACACTCGACTGTGATGATCAACTTAACCATAGATAGTTAGCCTGACCATTGATGGTCATGTCCTCACATCCTCAACTTATTAATACATCACTAGATATGTGTGAGATAATGAGGCACAATTAAATATGTTAGCCTTATGAAGTGATAATGAAATTCCAAGCATCATGATCAAAAACCTCATCCTCTAAAAAAACTTTCATCCTCCGTCTCTCTTTTCCTATAAAATGAGGGGAGTATAAGGTGAAGACAAAAAATCACAATAGTTATTTAACATATAAGTATTCAAGTTCTCTAGCATCTAGTCTTCCTTTAGTAACTCAGCATTAGAAAAAGAGACTCAAACCTCTATCAAATTTGATTTTGAGGCCAAATTAATGTTACTATGGAAAAATTGCTTCACCTTTCAACCATCAACCAGCTAGCAAGCTACATGTATATCAATACTTTAGAATTATTATTTCTAATTTCTAACCCCCTAGACCTGTTCAAACCTATTTGTACCTTATTCTCTCTCTACCAGATCCTTAATAGAATCCTTATCTGACCATTCACTCATTATACCACTTATATTTTTGTAACCTTTAGAAACCCATAAGCAACCACCAATGGTTAGAACAACTTCCAACAATCACCCCAAATCATCGATGGTTACCTAGCCTCTGATGGTCAACCTAATTTCCAATAATTTACCCAATTTCCAATTATCACTATGGAAAAAAATAATGACAAGTTATTTTTATCCCCTTACCCCCAACCAAACCTAACTTTCTATGTTTTTACCTATTCATGGACCAGTTTTTGATTTTTTAAACCTAACACCACCCACCTTAGCACAAGTATTGACCTATTTTTATTATATTTAGTCATTTTATTTAATAACATTCTAATTATTTCTTGTATTGCATTATTTTATTTTATATAAGTACCTTTATCATTTTCACCTTAATTTTTATCAATAGTGGATTGATAGCCTCCTAGCAAGCATATACTTTGTATATCTATCTCATGCTAGGCAATCCAATTAACTATCTTTCTAACGATTACTTTTTTTTTAGTGATTTCTTATTTTAAAGTTATTACTTCCTAGTCAAAGATGAGTTCTACATCTTCATTTGGATTATGCATACATCACCAACTAGTTATTTCTACCACACCCTTATTACTAGTTTTTTATCTTCTTCTAAAATTAAGAAATGAGTAGAAATTGAGAGAAATAATTATATCAGTTTCTAATGTTTGTGTGTTTTTGGATAAACAATGAAAAAACAATATAGACAAAGGTATAAGGAACCACTTAACCAAGGAGATGCAGTTCCATGAGAAAGAGTTCTAATTATAGCTAAACCAGTTTCAATGGTATATAGATCCTTTTATGGTAATGATGACTACCAAGTAGTAGAAAAAATAAAATAGTACGTAGTGATGAAGAAATCTCAAGGAACTATACAGTAGGCAAAAACCATGTGTTGAGATACCCTTGTACACTTGTCTACAAAAAAAAGCTATGAATAATGATCCATCTAAATTACCATGTAGAATAGGTGTTAAATGTGTCCAAAATGCCTATAAATCATATTAGGATCATAATTAGTAATGGATACAATGGTCTAGGCTATAATGGTCCAGTTGAAAGTAGAATTTGCCTAGTCAAAATTTAAAAGGCTTAGGTTACAATGATCCAAAGTTACAATGATTTAGAATGAAATGGTCTAGGTTTATAAGGGTCTAGAGTTGTGATGGTCTAGCTATGAAATAATATAAGGTACAATGGTATAGGGCATAATGATATAGGTTATAAATATAATGGGATAATGAACAACTTTGGCATAAGTTGCCCCTAAGTAAGGGCTCTTATAGACAATGGTTCAAAAAAGGTTGTCAAGCATAGAAATACTTGAGATGCACAATGTTTATGGGTTCTGAGATCTCTTTACTTAATGGAGTAGCCAATCTATATGCCCCCAGTCCATAGTTTGTTATAACCATGTATGGACCCAGCTAATTGGGTTGAAACTTACCCTTCTTATGTTAAAAATTAGTGTTCTTTTGATTCTTATTTAAGTCCAAGTCACTAACTTCAAACTCATTAGGGAGAATGTGCTTGTTATATATATGACACAATCTATTATAATATGCTCTCAAGTTATCTAGGGTAGCCAAATGTTTGCCATTAAGAAGTTATAGATCTTGTAACCTAGAAACTCGATAGTCCTCATCATCAACAATGTTATCCAAAGATACCTACAATGAAGGTATCTTAACCTTAACTAGGATAATAGATTTTGTGCCAAAAACTAGGGAATATGGAATGGATCTTGTAGGAGTCCAATGACTAGTGTGGTATGCCCAGGGGTAGGAAATTTTTTCAATTTCTAATTACATCCAATATCATTGGTAATATTCTTTAGGATTATAATAATGGGTTTTTTAGATGCCTCAGCTTGACCATTGCCTTATGGGTTATATGGTATGAAATTATTATGTTTAATATTAAACATGGTATAAATGTTGATAGGTGTTTTAATTGATTTCAAGGTTGATATCATTTGATTTCAAGGTTGATGTAATTGATGTCAAGATACATCTGGTGAAGATGCATGGTGAGTATTTTATGAGGTATGAGCTTGTGTGTGATAAGGAAACTATGTAACAAGAGAAAATTTGAAGTCAATCGAATATCTCTCTATTGAGAGATAATTTTAAGGCAACCTAGTGATTCTTCTAATATTTATGTCAAGTTTTAGGTCAAGGTAAGCATGTCTTGAGAAGCCTAGTCATAACAAACATAGTCATATCATGAGCATGTGCATGGTGAGAATGAAGAGGTATTTACAAAGATATGACATTATTTGAGGAGCATGTAGGGCATGTGAAAAAATTGTATAATCATCAAGGAGTGTTTTAAGGTCAGTTGTCAAAGTGCTTGAGAAGCCTAGTCATGGAACTAATCACGATATGTAAAGACCCAATGAGAAGGTTTGAGAATGATGACCTAGTGATATAGATGCATATAGGCATAAGAGTTTGTATATATTTTCTTGATCATGCATATGAGGTATTGGAGCACTTAGGATAGTTTCAAGGTGAGCCTACAGGGGTGAGACCTTAATTTCAAGTCTACAACTAGACTAGTTCTAAACCCTCCCTGACCTAATGAGGTATCATGAGGTGTTTTCAAGGCCTATGAAGGATGTAAATTACTATTTAATAATGAGAGAGGTTTCTTGAGTTGTTATATGAGGTTTTGAGAGTTTGGATAATGGTTAAAAGGTTAGTTTTAAGACCTAATGTGACTTGCAAGTCAAGGCCTAGAGAGTAAAGAGAGAGTATGGCCTAATGGGGTATGAGGTTCTATTTCTAAGGATAGTATGGATAAGTGAGTGTTTTTAATATCTATGATATTTTTTTTCAATCATGTTCACAAATTTTAAAGTCATGGTTTTCAAGAAAATGCATGAAAAAGGGTTTTGAGGTCTTTCAAGTGTATAAAATAGAGGGTTCTCAACCTGAAAAGGACTTTCAAGTGTTCATTGGCATGTGTAACCTTGAGATGGGACCCTAAGATATTAAGGATATATGGGTAAGGGTCATAGATAATATCTCTAGGCATTAGTTTTGGAAATGAGGGACAATCCTTTATGAATAATCATTAACACCAAAAATAGTGTTAGCCCTCTCTAAAACCCTAACAATGACTTGATGTGAAATATATTGTTATAAAGTGATTATAATGGATATATATATATATATATATATAAGTTATTATAGGTTTTATTAAACTCTCACAATAACCTCTAGGTGTGATTGGTTTGTCAAGTAAGTGAGTGGACCCTACAATAAAGGCCTTATTTCTCAAATATTTAGTGTAGCAGTTAACGTTAACCAAGTTAAAGTTAATAAATGGTTGGAGGAAAAATATTGATACTTTTATTTTATGTCCATGATGGTTTATAATCAGGTTATATCTCTTATGTGTGATAAATTAATTATCTAATATAACCTATCAATAATAGGTGTAATAGTGCAAATAATGAGAAACCTAGGTAAAAGTGAGAAGGTGGCTAGGGATGTGTTATCATGTAATAGGGATGAATCCAAGTACATGGAGACATTTTTTAATTATTCTAATACATGTTAATTTTGGATATAATATTTGGAGGTTAGTGTATATGATGAAAATTTTACTCATAAATTGACCTACCTAGTACATATGAGACAATGAAGGTGTAAGGTTATGGGATTGGTTTGAAAGACCAATATTTCCATTTGACCATATCATATATGTATCTAATAATGGTATAATTATCTCATAAGATCATCCAAATGCATCATGATTATTTTTAAGTGGTCATACAGGTGTTGAAGTTCATTATCACCATGATTGTGCTTCAAGGTAAATTGACAATTCTAGGTAAGCTATTTACAATGATAAGTTTGAATCTCTGTGCCCTGAGTTGAAGTTTATAATTCACATAATATTTTTTTGTAAATTTTTTTATATAAATTTTTTGTATAATTTTTTATATTTAGTGAAATTTATTGAAATGTTTAAGCCAAAAAGGGTTGACCAGTTCAGGTTTGACTATGTGTACTAAAGACAACAAATTAGTCTGCAAGACCAATATTTTCTATTAGAGCTTATGATATTTTTATTGGAGGTTGTTATTAGTGTTTTTTATTATCATATTAATTAATTTTAATTAATTTAGTTTTTTCTTTCATGTGTTGGAAGTTCAAGTTGTCATGACTATGTTTTGAGGCTAGTTGGTAGTTCTGAGTGGGCATTGTGTAGAGAAGGGTTTGAGTAAATTTTCCATAAGTTGTGAAGTCTAATGCATATCATGATGACCATGAGGTTATTATTATTATTATTATTATTATTATTATTATTATTATTATTATTATTATTATTATTATTATTATTATTATTATTATTATTATTATTATTTCCCATATTTTTTTGTAAAAATTATTGTTATGCTTCTGGTGTTCAAGATAGACTTTTTGAGTAAACACAGGCCTAATTGTGAATATTACTAACAACATGCTTCAAGTGGTGTTTGGGGATAAAAGGTGTTATAGAGCCTATATGAGATTAAAAAGGGTATATTTGAGTGGAATATGATGTTTTAATACTCTGTGAGGTGTTTTAATGTTTTCTAAAGAAGGCAAAGTGTAACGTGTGTTAAGTAGAGTTAATGGGATTACGTCTCAATGAGATCTAAAGATGATATAAGGCCTAATTGAGATATGTTAGACCTAAATAGACTCAAATAATGTTTTATAATTTTTTATGAGATGTCCTAAGATATATTCCTTTTCTGACCTAAGAATTTAAGGGTGTTTGGCTAACCAAAAGAATATGAACAAGAGACTTGTATAAATACAAGGTAGTTTTAGGCCTAATTTGAAGTGTAGAATGAAAACAACTAGAATAACATATTTTAGAGTATAATAAGGTATATTAGATAATAATATGAGTGTATATAATATATTATGAATATTTTATAGAGGTTATATACATGAAAATCAAGGTCATATGACCTAATCAAGTCAAGAAGAGGATTAGTTGAGAAAATAAGCTTAGAATGTAGTTTGGGAGGGATAGAAGAGAGAGAAGAGATAAATAAGAAGATCATCATATATTGTATGATAAAAAAATTATTCTTAAGGTGATTATTTTTTTTCATGGCTGAGTTGGTGTTGAGTCATCTAGGGGGTTGATGCCTCCTTGCAAGTAGGTTCTTGATAAATCCTAGTTGAGTTGGTTCTTAACTAGTTGGGGTTGGTGCTTCACACAAGTTGGAATTTTTATTATATTAATATAGTCCATTTTTCAGATATTAGTGGGTTTTCTTCCCCTTGAGGGTTTCCCACATATGGGATATGTTCTTGTGTTTCATGCTCTTATAGATTGGTGTTTATGCCTTCTAAATCTATATGCTTGTTTGATTAGTTCATGATTGATTAAGTGAATTTGATAAGTAATTTTTTTAAGAATAATTCACCTCCCCCCTCTCATTCATTTTTCTTCCAACATTTGGTATTAGATCTTGGTCCTTTGAAGTAGGTCTAAAATCCTAAAAGAGATCTTAGAAGTAAAGATGGCTAGTCAGCAAGCTCAAGGTGGATTTTCTACCAGTAAGGCTCCATTATCCAATGGATTTAATTATGCATTTTAGAATATTAGGATGAAGATATATTTTATGTCTCAAATTCATGATATTTGGTAGTTAGTTTTGGATGGATATATTATTCCTCCTATTCTACCAATAGATGCAACAAATAAGAAGGCTAGTGAAAATAACTCTAAGGCAATTGAAGAAATTAGGATGAAAATATATTTGATGTCTTAAAGTCATGATATTTGGAAATTAGTTGTGTATGGCTATAGTGCTCCTCTTATTCCATGAACTATTGCAACAAATAAGAAGGCTAGTGAAAATAACTCCAAGGAATTGAATACCATTCTTTATGGCCTATCAAAGGTAGAGCTTGTTAAGGTGATGCACTATGTATCAACCAAAGAGATATGGGATAAACTAAATACCATCTATGAATGAGACACAAAGGTAAATATGGCCAAGTTGTAGACCCACTATAGATAATTTAAAATTTTGAAGATGAAAAAATTACATCTTACCTATTGAAGGTTGATGAAGTTGTTAATGTCATTAGAGGATTAAGATAAGAAGTGAAAGAATCTATAGTTGTAAAAAAGGTATTGAGATTACTAAATCCTAAGTTTGACTCTAAAGTATCTATACTAGAAGAGATATAAGATTTTGATAAGCTTGAAATGTATGGGCTTCATGGCATCTTGATTTCCTATGAGATGAGAACAAATAAAGTAAGGCCTCCCAATAATAAAGTAATATTCAAATCTGAGAAGAAGTTAAAAAACAAAATGGTCAAGGATGAGGAATGTTTAGAGGTTGATGATGATCAATTGATAGCCATGTTTGTAATAAAATTGAGGTTTGGCTTAGGTAAGTACAAGGGTAAGTTTCCCTTTAAATGTTTCAACTATAGTAAGATTGGTTACTTTGCATCTAAGTGTCATAACAAGAGTAAGAATGAGTATGATGAACATCATGGAGATAAAAATAAGATCTATAAGCCTAACAAGAAGAAGAAATATTTTAAGAAGTATGAAGGTAGGAAAGGATCATTCAAAAACAAGAAAAGTTTCTATAGTAAAGAAGATAACTCATCTAATGTAAGTGACTCAAGTACATTTGATAGTGATGATGGAGTAATGAACCTAAAAATGATAATAATGAAAATTTATTCATGGCCATAGAATCAAATAATGAGGGTTTTTCAAGTGGGAAAGGCCTTATGGTTGACGTAGAATCAGATGAAGAAGAAGTTGAAGTGAACTTTGAGGTAGAATTGGTAAGTGCCCTAGATGAGTTAAAATTCCAATGAAGAAAGAATCATAAACTAAGATAATTAGTTAAGGACTATGAGGAGTGGACTGGCTTGTTTAAGGAGAGACTAAATAACACTTTCAAAGAGTATGATGAGATCATCAATCAGATTGAATCACAAATGAAGATATTTAATACAAATCTAAAGTCTAAAGAGGAATAATGCACCAGGTATGAAATTTAAGTGGAATCCTTGAAAGTTGAGTTGGATCAATCATCTAGTAAAGTGAAGACCTTTATGAATTTTTAAAAGAGCATTGAGGTTCTAGATGAAATCTTGAGTAGTCTAAAGTCTACAAGTGATAAGACAGGTCTTGGTTTTAAAGAAGACCAAAAGGAGGTAGTTTAAGTCAAAGAGAAGGTTATTAAAGACAAGAAGGTAAAATTAAAAATACCTATCAAACACCCTAATGCTATGAGGTATGCTAGTTCATTCAATGGTTATTATCTTGTATGTAGTTAATTTTTTCACAAAGTAAGAGAGTGTAGAAGACCTTCTAAGAATGAGTACTCATAGGACTATGTAAGGAGTCATAATTCACATCAATCAAATGGTATGTATAATGTAGTTTTTAATAGTTGTCATAATTTATGACACATTGCAAGGTTCTATACTAACAAAATTATAAGTTCATCAAGTCAAAAAAGGAGGTTTGAAGCTCTTAGAGTGAAAGACAAAAGGAAAATGAATGTGTGGAAACCAAATATGATGAAGGTAATTCATGATTAGTCTATAAGCTCAAATGGAATGTTTTTTAATGATAGATCATACTTTAGATGTGAAATCAAGTCAAGAATGTTTGTTATTAGCTCATATTGATGAACCAATGGTTGATGAAGAGGTCAAGCCTATAGTGCCAATTATGCCTAAAGGATTCTAAAGGATATTAAGTCTTGTGAGAGAATGGAGATGTGGGAATCTCCTAAACTTGTGTTATTTTAGTACTCTATGGAAAGAGGTGACTCCATTAGGATTCATGGAAACACTATTCAGTGAGCAGAATCATGGTAGATGTTTGATTTGAGGGGGAGCTATTTAGGTTGTTAACTAGGCTTGATGTGTGTTGAGAAGTGGTCTTATAATCTGAGTTCATTTAAAGGAGGTATGCATGGAGTAATGGGGAATATGTTTCCTTAATGTTTCATATGTTGTATGTTAAAATTTTATTACAAATAAGGTGTGATTCTAGATCACAGTTGTAAAAGACCTTTGTCATTAATGGCAAAGGGGGAAAATGTTCAAGAAGGGAGATGAGAGTGATTATATTGAATAATTATTTTCCATAAATGACAAAGGGGGATTTTTTTGAGAAGTTTTATCATTGATGTCATTTGATGTCAATGTTGATGTCATTGATGTCAAGATACATCTAGTGAAGATGCATGGTGAGTGGTATATGATTTATGAGCTTGTGTGTGATAAATAAACTATGTGACAAGAGATAATTTTAATGTAACCTAATTATTATTATAATATTGATGTAAAGTTTAAGGTCAAGGTAAGCATGTCTTGAGAAACCTAGTCATAACAAACATAATCATATCATGAGCATGTGGATGGTAAGCATGAAGAAATATGTATAAAGACATGATATTATTTTAGTAGCATGTAATGAATGTGAACAAGGTGTATAATCATTAAGGAGTGTTTAAATGTTAGTTTTCAAAGTTTCAAAGTGCTTGAGAAGCCTAGTCATGGTACTAGTCATGATATGTAAAGGCCCAATGAGAAGGTTTGAGCATGATAACCTAGTGATATGGATGAATATAGGCATAAGAGACTATATAAATTTTATTGATCATGAATATGAGGTATTATATCACTCAAGATAGTTTCAAGGTGAGCTTACATGGGTTAGACCTTAAGTCCAAGTTTACAACTAGACTAGTTCTAGACCCTACCTGACCTAATGAGGTATCATGAGGTGTTTTCAAGGCCTATGAAGGATTTAAATTAGTGTTTGAATGTGAGAGAGGTTATTTGAGTTTGTATATTAATTTTCAAGATCTTTAACAATGGTTAGTAGGCTAGTTTCAAGGTCTAATGTGACTTGAAGGTCAAGGCCTAGAGAGCAAAGAGAGAGAGAGAGAGCATGGCCTAATGGGGTATGAGGTTATATTTCCAAGGCTATTATGTATAATTTAGTGTTTTTAAAGGTATTATATATTATTTAAATCATGTTCACAAATTTTTAAGTCATGGTTCACAAAAAAAGGCATGAAAAAGTGTTTTGAGGTCTTTTGAGTGCACAAAATATAGGGTTCTCAACACAAGAAAGACTTTCAATTGTTCATTGACATGTGTAACCTCTACATGGGATCATAATATATTAAGGTGAGATGGGTAAGGGTCCTAGATAATATCTCAAAGCATTAGTTTTGTAAATAAGAAAAAACATTTATGAATAATCATTAACACTAAAAATAGTGTTAACCCTCTCTAAAATCCTAACAATGACCTGATGTGAAAGATCTTGTTCTAAAGTGCTCAAAATGGATTGGTATGGATATTTAATTGATTTTATGTTGTATTAAAATCTCCCAAGAACCTCCAAGTTTTATTGGTTTGTCAGGTAAGTGAGTGGACCCTACATGAAAGGCCTTATTTCTCAAAGATTTACTATAGCAATCAGAGTTAACCAAGTCAAAGTTGTTAAATGGTTGGAATAAAAATATTGAGACTTTTATTTGATGTACATGGTGGTTTTTAAGTGGGTTATATCTCTAAATTGTGCTAAACGATTCATTCAAGACAACCTATTGCTAGCAAGCCTAATGGTGCAAACAATGAGAAACCTAAGCAGAAGTGAGAAGGTGATTAGGGATGTGTTATTATGGAATAAGGATAAATACAAGTAAATAGAAGCACTATTAAATAATTTTAATACATTTTCATGTTGATATAAGTTTTGGAGGTTAGTGGATATGATTAAAATGTTGCTCATAAGTTGACCTATCTAATGTAGACGAGATAGTGAAGGTGTAAGGTTATGAGATTAGTCTAAAAGATGAATATTTCCATTTGACCATATCAAGACAACCTATTGCTAGCAAGCCTAATGGTGCAAACAATGATAAAAATAAGCAAAAGTGAGAAGGTGATTAGGGATGTGTTATCATGGAATAAGGATAAATACAAGTAAATAGAAACACTATTAAATAATTTTAATACATTTTCATGTTTGATATAAGTTTTGGAGGTTAGTGGATATGATTAAAATGTTGCTCATAAGTTGACCTATCTAATCTAGATGAGATAGTGAAGGTGTAATGTTATGAGATTAGTCTAAAAGATGAATATTTCCATTTGACCATATCAAGACAACCTATTGCTAGCAAGCCTAATGGTGCAAACAATGATAAACCTAAGCAGAAGTGAGAAGGTGATTAGGGATGTGTTATCATGAAATAAGGATAAATACAAGTAAATGGCAAAACTATTAAATAATTTTAATACATTTTCATGTTTGATATAAGTTTTGGAGGTTAGTGGATATGATTAAAATGTTGCTCATAAGTTGACCTATCTAATGTAGATGAGATAGTGAAGGTGTAAGGCTATGAGATTAGTCTAAAAGATGAATATTTCCATTTGACCATATATATATATATATATATATATATATATATATGGTCAAATGGAAATATTCATCTTTTAGACTAATCTCATAGCCTTACACCTTCACTATCTCATCTACATTAGATAGGTCAACTTATGAGCAACATTTTAATCATATACACTTATATATATATATATATATATATATATATATATATATATATATATATATATATATATATATATATATATATATATTATAATGGTATAATTATCTCATATTATCATCAAAATGTATCATAAGTATATATAAATGGTCATATAGGTGTTGAAGGTCATTATCACCATGACTATGCTTCAAGGTAAACTGATAGTGTTAGGTAAGCAAGTTACAATGATGAGTTTGAGGCTCTATGACCTAATTTGAAGTTTATAATGCACATGATATTATTTTTTGGTATATTTATGTTCTATACATGAATTATATAAGGTTTTAAAGTCAATGAAAGTGATTTAAATGTTGAATCCAAAAAGGGTTGACTGGTTCAGGTTTGACTATGTACTAAAGATAATAAATTGGTCTACAATACCAATAATTTTCAATAGATATTATGATATTTTTATTTTAGGTTGTTATAATTATGTTTTAGGATAATATTCATGAGTTTTAAATCCTTGAGTGTGTTCCTTTAGGTGTTATAATTTCAAGTTTCCAATATTGTGTTTTGAGGTTAGTTGGTAGTTCTGAGTGGGCATTTTGTAGAGAAGGGTTTGAGTACTTTTACCATGAGTTGTGAAGTCTAATGAAAATGGTGATGACCCTGAGGTCATGTATGTTCTATATATATTATTTTTTTCCATTTTTTTTGTAAATTATTTTTATGCTTCTATTGTTCAAGATAGACTTTTTGAGTATGTACATGCCTAATTGTGAATAGTGCTAATGGCATGCTTCAAGTGGGGGTTGGAGTTAAAAGGTGTTACAGAGCCTATATGATATTAGCATGGGTATATTTTATTATAATATGATGTTTTAATACTATTTGAGGTGTTTTAATGTGTTTCAAAGAAATCAAAGTGTAACGTGTCCTAAGTAGACCTAATGGCATTAGGTCTCTATGAGACCTAAAGATGAGATAAGGCCTAATTGAATAGGTCAGACCTAAATGGAATCAAAGAAAATCTTATCCATGCTTATCACACACACACACACACACACACACACACACACACACACACACACACACACACACACACACACACACACACACACACACATTCCTTATCCAACCTATTAAGGTAAGGGTGCTTGGCTGACCAATAAGGATATGAACAAGAGACTTGTATAAATATAAGGAATTTTTAGGCCTATTTTGCAGTGTATAATGCAAGAAAATAGAATAACATATTGTAGAGTATAACAAGGTCTTGTAGACCATCAAACTAGTGTAGATAATATATTATTAATATTTTATATAGGTTCTATACATGAAAATCAAGGTCATGTGACCTAATCAAGTCAATAAAAGGACTAGTTGAGTGAAGAAGCCTATAAGGTAATTTGAGATGGATGTAAGAGAGAGAATATTTGAAGAAGGAGATAATCAATTTTTGTATGATAATTTTTTTTTATGAATGTGATCAAGTGTTTTAGGTGGCTAAGTTGGTGTTGAGTCATCCAGGGATTTGGTGCCTCCTTGTAAGTGGGTACTTGCTAAAGCCTAGTTAAGTCAGTGTTTCACTAAAATTGGTATTTGTATTATATTACTATATTCCATTTGTAGATATCAATGGGTTTTCTTACCCTTGAGGGTTTCCCACATATGTGATGTTTTCTTATGTTTCATGCTCTTGTGGATTGGTGTTTATGCATGTTAGATATATATACTTGTTTGATTAATTCATGATTTCTTAAGTGAAGTTGATAAGTAATTTTTAAAAAACTGATTCACCCCCCTCATCTTTTTTATTCCAAAAAAAAATATCTTTCACATTTTTGTTCATAATGAGACACCATTATCAAATAGAATTTGGGCTAGGATACCATATCAATAGATGATATAGTAATGGATAAACTTGGAAATCTATTTCCTAGTTACATAAGTGAGAGGAATGGCCTCAATCTACTTAGTCAAATATTTCATGGTAGTAAGAATGTGTTTTTGGCCATCAAAGGATATTGGGTTTATTTTTTTGATGAGATCAAGACCCCAAGTAGAGAATGACCATGGTGTAGTGATCAGTTGTAGCGGCAAGGAAGGTACATGTATTAAATTACCATGTTGTTTGAAGGAAACACACCTCTTGACATAATTGTAAGCATCTATTTTCATCTTTATTCAATAATACCCTATTTTAGGAAATTTTAAAGTAATACTATACCATTGGTGTGGGCCCCACACATTCCTTCATGGACCTCCTTAAGTGCTAACTTGGATTCTCATAAAGATAAACAATGATTAAGCATTCCATCATAACCCTTACAATAAATCATGTTCCAAAGGAGGGTATAATAGGCTAGGTGATGAAGGAAAATTTTATAGCAATTACGTGAAAGGTTAAGAGGAAATACTTGGTCAAGAAAGTAGTTATAAATGTCTTAGTACTAGGGTTATTTTAGAGACCAATAATTATACACACCCTCTCTAAATCTGATAATATATGTGTTAGATGTAGAATATTTTTAATAATAAATTAATACTCTTTGAAGTCACTACCAATTTGTACCATAGACCCAATTATTTCCATTACATCGGTATATCTATTATTGGCCCATGTCACCTATTCAAACTATAAGGACTTGAAATGGGACTTGAGATTATCTAAAATGTACTTGTAAGGCATAAGATTTTCTTCTCAGATCTGATTTTGGTTTGTGTTCTAATTGATTATCAATTTATAATCACCATAAATCATTAATCATTTTATATCCCACTATATTACAAGGTGAAGTCCTGGAATAAGATCTTAATACTCAGCTATATTGTTAGTGCAATTAAAGCTAATATGAAATGCCTTTGTAATGAGGTCCCCTTGCATTGTGACCAGTAAAATACTAGCCTTAGACCCATGACATGTGAAGGATCCATCAAAGTATAACTTATAGTGTTTAAGTTCATGAACCACTTCATGTATCATCATGATGAAATCATCTTGGAAATCAAATGTGAGTGATTATCTATAATAGGAGTTTTCTTAAGCTGGTCTACAATGACTTGCCCCTTAATAAATTTTTGGTTTTAGTACTCAACATCAAATTCACTCAAGAACATGACCCATTTATCCATATAACTTGTGAGAGTTACCTTGGACAATAAATATTTGAGAGGGTCCACTTTAGTAATAACAATAGGTTTATTGTTTAACATGTAGTGCTATAACTTTTGGGAAATAAACACCATTGCCAAATAAGCCTTCTTAATAGGCGCATAATTATGCTCATATGGTATAAGTGTTTGGCTCAAATAAAATATTGCATGTTCATTTCCTTGTTCATCATTTTGGGCCAAGAGTTCTCCCAATGCATGTTTTGTGTCTAAGATATAAAGATGTAATGTTTATCCAAGTGTTGGCAGTCTCAAGACTAGCAAGCTAGCTAAGTATGTATTGAGTTTCTCAAATGCTTTATAACATTTGATATCCCACTGAAAAGTCACCCCCTTTTTCAAGAGGTATATGAAAGTATGACACTTATCTGTCAACTATGATATAAACTTGTGAATAGATTGAATCTTGCCTTGTTAGCTATAAAGTTATTTTAGATTAGAATGTGGAGGAATTTTCATGATGTGTTTGACCTTAGAAAGATACACTGTAATCCCACTCTATGATATAATGAATCCTATAAATTTTCTTGAATTGATTCCAAAGATGCACTTCTTAGTATTTAGATGAACCTTATACTCATGAAGTTTTTCAAAGATTCTCTACAGGACATTGGATGTTTGGCACATGTTCTTGATTTCTACAAAATATCATCAACATATTCCTCAACTATGTCATGCATCATGTCATGAAAGATGATATTCATGACATGTTGATAGGTGGCACTAGCATTATTTAAGCCAAAAGTCATGACTTGGTAATAGAATGTTCCCCATGATGTGGTGAATGCAATCTTGTGATAGTCCTTTGGAGATAGCTTAATTTGGTTATATCCTGAGAAGTTATCCATAAGGTAAAACATCTCATACCCATCAGTTAAGTTAATGATCATGTTGATTTTTGGTAGAGTAAAATCATCTTTAGGACATGCTCTGTTGATATCCCAAAAACAAATACATAAATAAATGCTCTATGGATTTTTTTATCATTGGGACTATATTTGATATCCATTTAGAATACTCCAATGGTATAATGAATCCAATTCCCAATAATTTTTAAAACTCCTTATTTACTAAAATATCAATGCATGGGTGTTAGGTTGTGGAGCTAAAAGCTTCATTGATGCAAACAGGGAAGGAGGTTGCTAAGTGTCACAGTCACCGGCGTCGATTAGGCCGACTGACGTCAGCCAGTGGTGGACAGGAATGCAACCAACGTCGGCAAGAGTTGGTCGACATCGATCACCTCCAGGTAGATAAGGACCGATGTCGGTCACCTGTGTAGTTCTGGAACTGTCGGTTGCATGAATAGTTTGTTAATGAATCGAGTGTTTGCATGTTAAGAGCCAATTGTAGACTAGAAGCTATGGATCTAATTATTGTAATCAGATGTCTAATTATTGTATGCATGGGATATATTTAATAGACTCATGGGCTATATTGTAAAGTGTGGTAGAGAGTAAGAAAGCAAATATTAGCTCCTTCTATGTGTGAAGAGAGCATGGTGTGTTCCTCCTAGTGCCATAGTGCCAAGTATAGGTGCTGGTTTGGAGAATCAGAAGGGTTCTTCATGTATGTAGGATCTTGGTTAGCAAGTGTGCAAGGCCACATTTGGAGATCTACATGGTAAGTAAGATCATTGATCTACAAGTGTATGTGTGTGCATGTTCTAGGTTTACAGGTGTGCAGAACTAGGTTGATCTACAAGTGGTAGTAGAATCAAGGTGATAGCAACACAACAAAGAGCAAGATCAGGTGGGATCTACTTGGAGTACAGTCTATACTCGGTTGGAGAGCAAAGAGGAAGGCAAGGTAGTTCTTTCTAAAGTAAGATCATTTGAGTTATAGGTTGTTGTAAGTTCATGGGAGATCTAATTGAAGTATGATTGTGTACTTGGAGTGCGTGGATCACTTGTGGAGTGCGTGGAGCACTTGTGTACTGGCAGTAGTGGATACTAATTGGTTGGAGGTGAACACCAACTCTGTGTTTGAGTTGTGTGTTGGGACCATAATTGAGAGAGTGAGCTCTTGAAGGTGAATTATTGAACACTTGGTGTGGCAAACCTGTAAGGTGGAAGAGTGTGGCGTCTCTTTATTGTAATTCTTTTCTGGAAGAGTATTAATACAAGTTGTGTATTGTCTCTCATATTCTATGTTATTTTTGAATTTTAGTTACTTGTTACTTCTGGTTAATTCTGCATGTTAGTTGCTTGTATATGGTAATCAATGGTGCTTCCTTGGGTTCCTAATAGATGGTATCAAAGCTAAGGTTGTAGGGAGCAGGGTTTGTGTTTGGTTACAGGTCACTCTCAGGGGTTTCTAATTGAGTGGGAGTATAGCAACGGCAGAATAAAGTAAGCTACGAATGGAGGAATTAAATAGCATGAATGGTCAATTACAGTGTTATGGAAAGAAAGAATAGGTAAAGAAATATTGTTGGTTGGCAGAAGATCAACATGAAGGAACTGAAGAAGTAGATGTTGCAGGTGTTGTTGCACAGGATGGTCCAGGATGTTTCTTGGATAAAGTTGAATCTTGGTTAATAGATTCTATTGCCTCTTTCCATGCAGCCCCAAGTAGAGGGGTTGGTGAGCATCATATTATTGGCAAAGGAGAAGTGTTACTGAAATTGTAGGTGGCCAACACATGGGTGTTGAAGAAGGTCATGCAGGTCCTAGTCTTGGAGATGCGGCTAATTGCTTTAGGAAAGTTGGGTGATGAGAGATGCACAAGAACTCTCACAGCAGATTCTTGGAATGTTTTCAAGGATACACTTGAATTAGCATGTGGTAAGAAAGTAGGTACTCTTTATCTACTTGCTTGTATTATTGATTCTTCTTCTATTGTGAAGACGTTGCTTTGTAGGCTTGGTCACATGAGCAAGAAGGAGATGCATGTTCTTAAGATGAAATCAGATGTCTTTGACAAACTTAAGAACTAGAAAACCTTGGTGTTCTTGGAGGAGATGATGGACAGAGACCAATGGATGGGGCTAGATACTTCTGAGTAGGGCAGTTTGGACAGGGTTTTGATCCATGGAGAGCTCATAGGTAAAAAGTCATCACTTAGGCATACACAGGTACCAGCATCAATCAAGGGTAACTGACATCAAATAGATAGGTGCCGACGTCAGTCATGTGTAGACCAGAGGAGTCGGTGGTGTTGGGCAGGTGGAGATTGATGTCGGTAGGATAATTGGCATTGATGAGCTGGATAGTTGCATGGAACTAACGTCGATCAGATGCAGACTGTGTGGTGACCGAGGTCAGTCACTGTAAAAAATTTTGGGGGGATAGTAAGCTATCAAGGAGTCTCAAATGCCCATATGGAGGACTAAAAGTGGTAAGTAAGCCTCAAATTCATTGTTCCTCTTATTTATACTTGTTGCTCACTATAGAGTAGGAAGGATCCAGGAAACAGTGGGAGCATGGCATGAATAGGATGCAGAACCAAATAGGAGATTTGGTAGGGTTGCCAACTAGAAGAAAGAACTGAGAGATGAATGGATACCTTAGCTAAAGAATAGAGAGAATGGACATGTGAGATGGAAGGCCAGGTCATATGGTCTTGAGGAAGCTGCAGGACAGTGGTACAGGGCTGACAGGTGGTACCAGGTGGATGACAAAGCAAGGCTTTAGTCAATGTCAGTGTAACCATTGTGTTTGTCTTACTAAGTGGATGATGGTTACAACATTATCTTGTTACTATATGTGGAGGATGAGCTTGGTGCAGGTTCAGACATACAAGGTTTTGCTGAGCTAAGGGTAAGGTTAGTTCTAGTGGCATGTCATGAGGAATTTGGAGCAACAAAATTCTTTGGCATGAGTGTGTTCTAGAGACATAAAGATCACAGGTTGATTTTGTCTCTGGATGATTGTGTGATACTACTTAGCACATCGATGGTTGGACAGTTCACAAACAGGGTCCTGATTCACATGATGAGGTTAAGTACATGCATAATGGACTTGGGTTGCCCATGCAGTGGGAGCTGTTAGGAAGTTTGGAGCTGATCTGGGAAAGAAGTACTGGAGGGCAGTTTAGTGGATTCTCAAGTGTTTGAGAGGGAGTAGTAGTAGGTGCACATGCTATGCAGGGTCAAGTTCTTTTATACATGTGTTTGTAGTGCAGATGCGGTAGGTTACTTAGATGACAGGAAGTGCACCACAGGTTTTGTGGTGGGTGGTCTTCAAGGTTGAGCTTGAAGAGGGATACAAGCTAGGATATAGATTAGATGGGGTACATGTATAGGTGTAGTACATCTATTTATCTCCAAGTGGGAGATTGTTAGGTTGTGGAGCTAAAAGCTTCACTGATGTAAATAGGGAAGGAGGTTGTTGAGTGTCACAGTCACCAGCATCAGTTAGGCCGATTGACGTTGGCCAGTGGTGGACAGGAATGCAATTGATGTTGGCAGGAGTCAGCCGATGTTGGTCACCTCCAGGTAGACAGGGATCGACATCGGTCACCTGTGCGGTTTCAAAACTATCGGTTGCATGAACAGTTTGTTAACAAACTGAGTGTTTGCATGTTAAGAGCCAATTTTAGACTAGAAGCTATAGATCTAATTATTGTAATTAGATGTCTAATTATTGTATGCATGGGATCTATATAATAGACTCATGGGCTATATTGTAAAGTGTGCTAGAGAGTAAGATAACAAATATTAGCTCCTTCTGTGTGTGAAGAGAGCATGGTGTGTTCCTCCTAGTGCCACAGTGCTAAGTATGGGTGTTGGTTTGGAGAATCAGAAGGGTTCTTCATGTATGTAGGATCTTGGTTAGTAGGTGTGCAAGGCCACATTTGAAGATCTACATGGTAAGTAAGATCATTGATCTACTGGTGTATGTGTGTGCATGGTCTAGGTTTGCAGGTGTGTAGAACTAGGTTGATTTGTAGGTGGCAGCAAAATCAAGGTGATAGCAACACAACAAAGAGCAAGATCAGGTGGGATCTACTTGGAGTATAGTCTATACTCAGTTGGAGAGCAAAGAGGAAGGCAAGGTAGTTACTTCTAAAGTAAGATCATTTGAGTTGTAGGTTGTTGCAAGTTCATGGGAGATCTACTTGAAGTATGATTGTGTACTTGGAGTGTGTGGAGCACTTGTGGAGTGTGTGGTAGTGGATACTGACTGGTTGGAGGTGAACACTAACTCTGTGTTTGAGTTGTGTGTTAGGACCATAATTGAGAGAGTGAGCTCTTGAAGGTGAATTACTGAACACTTGGTGTGGCAAACCTGTAAGGTGGAAGAGTGTGGCATCTCTTTGTTGTAATTCTTTTCTAGAAGAGTATTTATACAAGTTGTGTATTGTCTCTCATATTCTATGTTATTTTTGAATTCTAGTTACTTCTGGTTAATTCTGCATGTTAGTTGCTTGTATATGGTAATCAATGGTGCTTTCTTGGGTTCCTAACAATGGGTACATTTTTGTTAATTTTTTCTTGACTAGATTGGCATCTGGATGTACAACAAGGTGATGCATGACCAAGTCATGATCTAGGCCTAGTATGTTTGAATAAGACCATGTAAAGATATCAATAAAATTCCTTAGAATAATGATAATGTAGTCATGCTATTTATCGGTGAGGTATGCTCCTAGATAAATTTTTTTGGGATATTCATAAGTTCCTAGGTTCACTTTAGTGGTATTTTATACAAGGAGTGTATAACCATCTATAAAATAGTGGGAAATGTTTGATTCCAGTCCTCTTCTTCTATTTTAGATTATGGTTGTGAGTTCCAAAACTCAAGATAATGAGATGAATCCAAGTTTTTTGATTCAAGTAGTGGCCAATTAGTAAATATATAAATAAAGTTGAGAGTAAGACACTCAAATACTTTATGTTGTTTAGAGGTGATACTAACACTAGATCTAGAGCTTGGACTTGGTGGACATTGCACTTCTTATTGAGGTAAGCAAACTTATTCATCCAAGAGTGCCTAAAATAGGTTTTCACTCAAGGGCTTATCTTTTTCTTTACTTTTTACCTAACCAATGTGTACCTCATAAGTGTTTTCACTAGAAGATCTTGATGTTTTATCTTTTGTGTAACCAATAAAGTTTGTTTGCTCTCTAAAGTAGGTAGTAGAGTCTAAGGAGAAGCCAAAGCCTTACTTATGATTGTTAATTTGTAATCCATCTCTGAGGTCCATATACTTAGTAATAGAATCCTCATTCTAAAATTTGTCAAGAGGTATAAAATAATTTTAAAAGTCTAAATCTATGAGGTCAAAATTGTAAAGGGTAAGAGGATAATGGGCTATAATAGTCATAATAGAGTTGGAGTCAAATAAATCAGTGTCAGCTAGCTCATCATAACATCTATAATGGGATGTTATGTTACTATTGGGAGTTTATTCATCAGTTGATAAAGAAGAATCACTATCACAATACATGAGGTCACCCCTAAGTAGTATAAATATGAGACCTTGATTCATACTAGGTATAATAGCTGATAGAGGTTCTATAATTCCTTGCTCTTGTGGCCCTAGGATTTTTCTTGTATAACCTAAACTATCCATAATCTGATTAGGGATAGGCTATTGAGTATTCTAAAAATAATTGGTAAGCCCATCAACATATAACCAATATCCTTCAGTAAAGGCTTCCTAATCTTGATTTCATGAAGTTGTTTGTATAAATACCACTTGTGGTTTTTACATGTTCTTCTTCTGCCAAATCATGTTGGGCTTATAGGGGCTCTCAGAAGGTTTAAGTCTACCATATGATTTAGGGGATTTAGGAAATTTTTCCCATATGAAATGCATCTTTTAAAGGATACGTGGAAATGCCTTCTTATTCAATAATGATTTGGTTTGTAAACTCTATAGGAAATAGATCAGTCGAAGTGGAAACAAGGTCACTCGGGTCGATATCATTAGATTTGGGCAGATTAAAAATGATTACTTTATTCTTTTTGGTTACAAATTTAGAGCCAGGACAATAATTATAATTATGGTATTCAACCTCTAGGTGTTTGTAATATTGGTAGGGCTAGAGGTCAACATAAATGGTGACTTCCTCAATTCTTGAATGGGGGAATTTGTGGCACTAATAAAAGGTAGATGTGACATCTCATACTTTATAGATCTAAGGACAACCAAGAAGTTTATTATTTCTCAATTCTATGTCCATGATATGGCACATAATATCATGGGATATAGACCCAAAAATTATTGGCAAATAAATAGTCTCAGAAGACACTTTTTCAATGTTATAATATGCTTTGTACATTATTTTTTCAGGTTGTATGTGTTTGATGGTATATCCCAATCATTGTATCAACTTTAGAGATACTATGTTCATCCTTAAACCATTGTTTATAAGAATCTACTTGATCTTATGATGTTATAAAATGAATTCAATGTAAAAGGTGTTAATGGCTTAGACCAAGGAAAGACATATCTCTTTGATCAAAATTTAGTTATTGGTTTAAAGATAAATGTACTATGAGTGTTTGAAATTGGTTAGGGTTGATATCTTCGGGAATAGTAGACTATTGAAAGAAGTCATTTAATATATTTATGTGGACTTATGATGTATGTAAGAGATCTAAGATATAAATTTGTGTAGAGGTTTTTCTTAGTTGGTCCCTAATGATATATGGCTTCTCAATGGAAGGATGTGAGGTTTTGGCCTTAGCCGATATAGTGTTCAATTTAGGACCAGAAGGCATAATTTTTAGATTTAGTTCAATGTTGGAAGAAGGCAAAGGGCCTTGGAGGGTGGCTTGTGACCATCTAGTTGTGATTGCACAATTTTGAGTTAGGAGGGATTCATTATAATTAGAAGTAAAAGGCATAAGGTCCAAATTTGGCTCAATAGTGGAATAATACAAAGGGCCTTAAGGGGTGACTCATGAGCATCTAGTTATAATTTCACACTTTTGAGTCAATAAGGAGTCATTATAATTAGAATAAGTAGGAGCATGGTCCATATTTGACTCAATAGTGGAATAAGGTGAAGGGCCTTAAAGGGTGAATCGTAAGCATCTAGTTGTGATTATGCAATTTTGAGTCAAAAAGGAGTCATTATAAGTAGGAGAAGGGGATGGTTATCTAAAATAGTAATCTATAGAAACTAAGGCACAATATAATTGCTTGAACCTAGTATGTCATTACTTTAAGAAGAGAATGTCAACACTTTAACAAGTGTTGGATAGTTCACAGGTTTTGATTGTAATGGTGGCATCATGATTTACAAAACACATCCCATGGTGTTATTATAATCATATTACATATTATTATAACCTAAGTTATTAGCTTGGGTATTATGATCCTAATTATTAATATATTTATTAGGCTTCTAACCTTGTCTTTGTTGATGTTGGCCCTAACCTTGATTATGATTATTCCTCTATTATTATTTATTGTGTTTGGGAAATGGGTCTTTGTAGCTACCTATATCCTGATCATTATTTTGTGTTGTTTGTTTCACTTCAATTTTTCCACTTTCAATTAGGCCCTTAATAAGATCTGGTAATTATATGCATCAATAAATGACATGGCTGATTACATGATAGAAATTACAAAATTCATCTTCCCAATACCAATCAAGTTTATGCTAATCTTTAGGGAACTATTTTGGTATAAGCGACATAATCAAATTGGATACCACTAGATTTTGAAATACTATATCCACAAGTTTTCATAGTTTTTTGAATATTCTATATTTATTAAATGTTTTTCATGGAGGATCTCTTTGCAAAGTGGTTGATGGATTGGGTTGGGCTGGTTATAAATTTAGAGTCAGTAGAGCCTTCACCATTTGTATGTGCCTTGAGTTTTTCACTCCATTTCCCACCATGTTCTTATTCTTGTTAAAAACCTTAGGTTTGTCTATAGTAGTATCTTGAATAAGTCGTTGAGTTTGAGTAGATGTTTGACCTTGTGAACACATTTTCACAAGGCCTCTGGTTATAAGTGTCTTTTCAAATTATACTCCCTTCTCAACAATTTCCTTAAATGTTTTTTCATAAGCAATTATTATATTATGAGCTACTTTAGGGTGTAAATTGTATGAAAAAATATCAACTAAATACCTATCAAGTAAGTTATGTTGAAAGCGATCAATTAATGCTCTCCACCATTATAGGTATACTACAAAGATTTATCCATCTCTTTGGCTATCTTTGTATAAGTTAACCACTATTAACTCATGCTTGATTTTTTAAGGTAAATGTTTGAAATTTTTTTATGATAGATCATTCCAATATATCACTAATCCCTTAGGCAATTTGAGGAGCCAATATAAAACTTGTCTAGCCAAACTACATGGAAACAAGTGAAGAAAATAAAAATTACTGTAGGCTAACTCTTAGAATAATATGAAAAGGCTTGAATGTGTTCTCAAGGTCACCCTTCCCTTTATATTTATCAAACTTGGGTGACTCAAAATGAGGTGGAAAGGGTACATGAGTAATGATTAAGTCAAACAGATATGGCATATCTCATCAAACTTATATTTTTTGACCCTATTACCTATTTCAAGTCTTGTGACTATTTCCTTCATTAAATTCCAATCTTCCATGTTTGGTGCATTTTTTGGTGGATTATAATTTTTTTAGGGTGGAATGTACCCCTGTTGCATGGTCTTATTAGGGATATGAACCCTTTGGCCAAAGTTTTGGTTTTTTTTTACTCTAGATTTGAGTAGGTCTAATGTTATTAGTTCAACTGATTCTATTGTAAATTCCTAGATGTTTGGTATTGATTCCCTAGCATCTATTTTTGTGATCTATATGAATTCTACTGATATTAGAGTATCTATTATATGTTCATCAAAGGTTATTGTAGTTGAGATGAACTTGTTATATTTTTTTTAAATACCCCCAATATGTGATGAGTCTTTAGTTATTTGTTATTGTAAATGGGAAAGAGTCTCTTGGTGTTTGAATAAAGTATGCTCTGTATCAGGTGAAACATGTTATGAATCATCTATATCTTTATTTTATTTAGGAGAAGACCCAAATTCTACCATAAATTTACGATTAACAAAGGCTTATTTCACTTGGTCTATCATTTTTTCTTTGTATTTAAAAATGGTGTTGTCAATTGAGGTCATAGCTAAATAAGGTATTAAGTCTATAATAAGTTGGTCAATGTACTATTGATTGATGTTCTAGACTCGGTATAAATATATTGATCATTTAGGGAGGACTATATAAGTTGTTATTTTCCTTTTCTATTGGAAACAATGTTGGATTTGGTAAGATGAGTAAGAGGCTACTCTATCTATTTCTCCTCTACTCATACAAGTGTGTGCAATTATTCAATTGGGAAATCTAGCAGCAATCTAGCACCTGATTCAATTAACCTAAGGATAGATTAATATTTATCCTCTCCAAGTTTTTGTTCATAATAACTGTGTTTAGATCCTAATATCATTGGGATATTGTAAAACATGACAAAGTTTTATTCTCCATCATAATAATGTTCTTACTCATAACTAGGGTTGTAAGAGACCCCACTACAAGTATATCTTTTCATGTTTAAATATGGGTTTCTACATTTGCAAAGTGTTTTGAATTGGTTTAAAAATATTCAAAATATGCTTTAAATTATTAAATAAAATAAATACAAGTTAAAATGAGACTATAATTAAAAGATAAATGGCATGATGCCACACAATTAGAAGAAATAGGTTCCAAGATTACTCAACCTTGGTTGGTTGAAATCATCAATTTAAAGAGGGTAAAACAATCTTGGAACTTAGGGTGTAGGATATCACATAGAAACCTAAGTTTAAAATAATTAATACCATAAAAATATAAGAACAAATATGGTGGATTATGATTATAAAATTAGAAGAAGACCTTTTGGATCAAGTAGCTTCAAACACAAACAAATAAATAAACTGAGAATGCAAATTAACACAATAAGTCCTAAGTATAAAACCTAAAATAAATGGGCAATATAATGATGCACCATGGAAAAAAAGTCAAATGGCCCAATAACTTAGAGAGTGAGTGAACACAAGATGACCTAAGTTCAAAATAATAATAAAATAGGCAAGTATCTAGACAAATGGCCTTCAAACCAATGGAAAATTTCACCTAAGTTATTCAAACCAAATGTGAAAGATGAACCACCCAAGCCTAAGTTATAGGCAAGACTCTAGTGTAAATCAATTACATTTTGGGATAGAACTTAGAAAAGGTAAAATTTTTGAATTTGGATTAAAAGGAATCAAAATTTTACAAGTGATAAATAGTCTAGACTCAAGTGAACAACATAATGATGTTTTTATGGAAACACAAACACAAATGATTTGATTAAATTTTGAATAAGGATAAAAGTGTTTTGAACTTGACCAATGTAACACCTTTTTTATTCAAAATAAATGGTGTATAACAAGTGTTTGGTTTGGGACATTTTTTAGTTCACACACAAATAATTTTTAGACTCAAAAGACAATGTAAGTAAATAAGAACAAGAAAAACATTAAACTTACATCCTATCTTATAAACTAACAAGGTGACTTCATACTCTTATATTTCATCGATATACTCCTTATTGAGAGGAAATAATTTTTAAATATAATAAATTTAGATGCACATTAAAATTAGGGTTTTTAATCCCCCTCTTCTCTCAAGATATTGTACAGTGAAATGGAACTTTTGGCTACTCACCCTACACTAATAATACTCCGTGGAAAATGGGGTTTATCTAAAAACTATAAGTATAACATAATCTAAATGGTCTTATATGTGTGATTAACACTAGGTCACAACACATCATTTAGATTTGAGTACATTAATTTTTTAGGAAAAGGTCTTGCCCTTTTTATAATAACTACATCTGTCAATTACTCAGTGTAGTGCGATGTCTAGGTTAAGCCATCATTTCAAGGCAAGTTTTACTAATGAAGCTTGTTTAACTGATCAAACAAGGATCCCATAAAGTCAACCTCAATTTATATACCCCACCATGGATTGGAGTTGAAATGATGCCAAAAGATGAATTCCTAGGTCAATGCTTCCCTAGAGAACCTGTGGGGAGGTTATGAACTCCCACCCACAAGCCAAGATGTAAGAAATAAAATTGTAGAATTACTTTAAGGTCATTTTGGGATCAACCAAATCACATATATTTTGGGGAGTTCCTTTGTGACATTTATTCCATGATTGTAATAAGCAATAAAAGCAATAAGTGAAGCATTTTTAAGCCACCCAAGTTCCCTAAACGGGATGGAGGAGAGCATACATGCTAAGTTTGATTTGCACAAATAACAACCAAGTCAAAGAACTTTAAAACTACTTTGACCAACAAAAAAAATGACAAAAATTAAAGACTCTTATGATGATTATTCATTTTAAGCTTAAATCTAAATGTGATTGAAAATTTCCTTTGTTTTTGTATAAAAAAAGAAAATAGTGAAGTGTCTTAAACCTGTAAAACAAAGTGTTAGAAGTCTAGCAAGGGGTGTAAGATGATAAAATAAACTTGAATTTGTTTTAACTCTTTGTTTCTCAACACATGTCAATTTCATTGTTTTGTAGAGAGATTTCACCATTTAAAAAGACAATTTTTTCATTCCTTAGGATAATTCTTTTATTTACATAGATGCAAATAGGCTATATGGCATTCTTGTTGATTAACAGGCCAATATCACCATTATTATGGTGATATCACCAATTAACAAGGTGATCCCATTGATAAATAGGGAAAATCCATTAAAATGATAAAAATGAAAAGAGAGAAATTACCTAAAAAATTGGTCCAAGAGGATCCTATTAATCTTTAGATGACCCCACCATTCTATAGGTTGATTTCATTAATATTTAGGTCAATTTTATTATTTTATAAAAACATAGAGATAGAGAAAAAACACAATAATTAATCCCACAATTTGAATGATTGATCTCATTGTTGCTCAGGGTGATCTCACCATTCCATAAGGTAATTTTACTGATGTTTAAGATGAATTCATTGATTGAAGGTCGATTCCATCATTTAGTCCAAAAGTTATAAAACATGAAAATGATAAGAAAAAGGAGAGATAAATAGCCTAAAAAGAGGGTCTAAGTGTTAAATTATAATTATAAACAACTGCATCATATGTGTGGGTCCCACTAGGTATGCCAAAATATAGAATAAGATTATGAAGCAAGTTAGTCCATGCGTTAGTAGATAAAAACCCAAAATAAGCATTAAAAACTAGCATATTAAGCCTACTCCCTTAAGGGGCGATGTTAATTAACTTAAGGAACTAATTATGAAAATAAGATAAGTAATACATTCCAAGTAGTAACACTCCTTCAAAAATGGTTAATAAGAGTGTTTATGCTCACATTTGGTACTCTAAGTCTTTGCCAATGTGGTATAGTGTATGCCTCTATCATCTCTTAGCTCACCAATGTCTTTGGTTCCTAGATTTTTCAATTAGGGGGGTGATTAAAGCTTATCCATCAATATTATTACATAATAATGTTAATTGAATCATGTTTGAAGGTATTTCTTCACAATAAGTTTACACAAAATAACTTTATTGAAGATATTTTTGCATAATAACATTACATAAAAGAGATTAAAATTTATGGTCTTATATTGCTTATTTATAGATTTTCCAAAATGTTCAAGATCAATCATGACTATCCATATTGAGATCAAGATGTGTGGCCATGGACTGATTAAATTTTGGAGGGACAAGCTATAAATATGGTCATCAATATTTGTAAGAATGGGGCATTGATGAGGCATGGGAGAGATTAATCATCATATTTATCCCATTAATGGATTATGGATGACACCCATGTGATGATGCAAAATTGAATAATGAATTTCTAATAAATAGATATTCAACAACTTTCATGGATTTTGCATTTAAGCTTCTAATTTGGTTTTGATTTGCTTAAATGACTTTAATTAGTTTTATGTAATTCTTTATAAATTTGTTTCACATTTAATCAACCTAGTTGGAAATTTCATTTTATTGAGTCATAATTTGACTATAGTATAATTAGAAGAAGATGTTAGTTGTGTATAGGGTAACACCCTAATAAGCGTATTATAGATGCAAATTGACACATGCACATGATGTGTGAAACTAGATTAGAAGATTATAATGGTCTAGGAAGTCATTTTACGTGGTCTTAATTTGACTTGAAGTGAATTAAGAAAATATAATTATTCTATAAAATGCCTTACCCCAATCAGGAATCAATAGGCAAGAATCGAAACCAACACATAACATGTGTAGATGTTTTAGAGTGTTTTGGTTATTTTGGTCTAGATTGTGAATAATTGTGGAATGTAATTTAGATTTTTAATTTTAGAATAATAGTGATATGGATTGGATGTCTATAACCTTTAAATTTTGCCAATCCATAGTAGCTTATTATATATAGCCTAATGGATAGAATTGTTTTTTAATGTAAAAACAAAATTAGCCCAAGAAGATATCACTATATCATTCTTAAGGATACCCTATTATGTCTTACTCTCCCACCAAATTAGTGTTTTACCACCCAATCGAATAGTAGCTATCTAAATTTTATCTTCCTAATTATCAATCTTTTAAACCCTATAGTATACTTCTGCTTGATCCAATGATCCAAATTTTATGCATTAATCTCTCTATTATAAGTTGGAAAATCAAATTTAACATCAAGATTAAATTTAGAATATAAATAATCATAAAATTTATTTTACTCATCATTAGATAAAGAAGGAGAATATATATAAGGAGTATATTTAGGAGATTTTTCTCCTTTACCCTTACCACTGGTTGAGGGTGATTCCTCTTGTTTACCTTCACTTCACATCTTTATTTCATGATAAAACTCTTCCACCATGATTTTAATCACAATAAAGGCTTAATATAAGGACACTTTTAATTTTGGTTATTCTATGAGAATCCATGGCTTAACTCGCACATTTTGCACCAAATTCAAGGTTATATTCTTCAAGCAATCCTTCACCATGATTTGAATTAGACCTAGTTATCAAGCAAAATAGATACTTAAAATTCCAAAAACCACATTAAAATATCCCTAATCAATGACTTTGATACCAAACTTTATCTAAAATTCAATATTATACTTATACTTTTAATTTTTCAAATTTTGGACACTTAAAATACCTTTTTTCAATTTCTCATAAAATTTGTACAAATTGGCATGAAAATAAAAAAAACTATATTTTAAAATGATTGAAACATTGTAATTAATTAAAAAAATGCAAACCAATTTTGTTAATAAAGTTCACCCTTTAAGGGGTTATGTCTCTAGGACCAAAAAATCACTCGAACCAATCTATTAAATGGTGCCAAATACACTTTGCATACACTATTTACATGTAAATATGACTTTGGTCTAGAAACATAACCTTTGCTCCACCTTTAGGAAGTCTTTACATCTTGTGTTGAAGCTATTCTTCCTTGCTTGTTTCTTACTTTCTTTCCTTCAAAAGAGAGCTCTCACACCAAAAAATTAGAATGAATTTACAAATGAGGCTCATGGGCTTATATAGTGTTCTTAAGGCCCAACATTTTGGATTTAAGCCTTATCACTTCATCCCATATGTTTGGAATCCTATCTCCTCTTTCATTACCTTATTTTAAGGATTAAATAAAGCTCCCATATATTTTGGGTGGGATTTACTCCCATATTTATGGGGATAGAGATAAACATGGCTTTAAAAGCCATTTCTCAAGCCTTATGAAGTGGTCAAGGAAGACTATGTGGACTTAGGCACCAAACGTATGTGGATTCCACATGATAGGTGTATGATGTGTCCTCCATGGAATATGTGGTAGTTGAGTGGATTTTGGTGACATGTCAACATCATCATTATACCTTGTTTGCTTCAATAGGTCATAAATTTTATGTCTAAAGTCTATTTGGCCCCATTTAAAATGTGTTGGATTCATCTCAATGAGATCTTCAATGTTGGGATGTTTCTAATTACTTTGGAAATAATTTGATTAGATTGATTTGGGTATCATCCTATATCACTTAGGTCACTTTGGCTAGGTCATGAAGAAAAGGGTGGTGAAATCCAACAAGGCTGGAGCCTAGGCTATGTTATAACTCTCTACTTAATACACTATGATAATTAGTTAGGATTCAGAGGTCAAGGTGTCCATGGAGTTCCCACTCGAAGTCTATCAAAAACTAGTGGCCCAATTAGAGGTGATATTTTAAGATCCATTGATGAATTTGGCCAAGTTAGACCAAGATTTTGACCTAGTATCAATTGCATTATCTATTAGGTAGTTAGAGTCTAAATAGTTGGGAGGCAATTCATTTGAGGGTCTTCCATGTATCATTTATATGGGCCCTCAGATATGTTATGGAGGAAGTGGAGGATGTTTTTTTGAATTCATGCAATTGTAAAAAACTTTGGGAGGCCATAATGGCCTAGGAATGGAATCTCATGCTACTTGGAGGTGAGCCCCTATCCATATATATAAATTGTAAACTATATCTTGCTATAGAAGGTCAAAAAATTTGGTTCCAAAACACTATCAAAATTAAGTTAAGGTTTCACCTACTTTCCTTTGATCATTATGACTATGAATGTCTACCATGATAAGAACTCTTTGTAAAGAAACTCATTTTTTTAAAGAATATAATTCATTATTTTATGTTAAACTAGTTGTTCATTTACCAATGTGTCGATCATTTCTATTTTTGAATGAATGCTAATGTTAGATAATTGAACAAGTGTTTTGTTATTAAATGAATGTGGTGGTTATAATGTGTTATGTTGTTTTAACCATTCATATACCTTTCTTTTTTTCTTTCACAACTTTAGTCATCTTTGTATCTATGTACAAATTATGTTTGAAGGCCTTATGTGTTGTTTACTATAGGCTCTTTGACTATTGATATTTAGAGGGGGTTTATGAATTAAGAATATCCTTATATTTACTTAAACTTATTCCATTGTGTGAAATTTAATCAAAGCCCTTGGTGAAACATGACACATAGTGTTATAATTGTGGCAAGGTATTTAGCTTGTTTCTTCAAGCATTAACACCTTTTAGGCCCAGAAACACTCACTCCTACCCTACATTTCCCTCTTTTTTATGTTTTATTTTAAGGCCCAAACATTTTCCCTACTTTATAAATATATAGAACATATCTTAGTATCAAATGACAAATAAAAGTATCTTAGTCCTTATATTGAACCATCATCACTCCTAAATTTAATGAGTGGATATTCTATCCCATGCTTTATCTCCCACTTTCATCTTTAGAACACTCAATCTCATGGGGGCCTTCGAAGCTAGAAAGGATTTCACGACCAATAATAGCTAGTGATAGAAGGAAGGGCTAAATGTTTTTTCAAATTTGTTTGGTAATAATAGTAAGAAAACGTCTTAAAAAACACATTAAATCCTATTTCACCTATCACCAGAGTTATGTCATGTCATGATAGACTAGTTGTTTCACCTTTACAATTTCATAGGAGTCCTAGACTTAGTAGACTTATATCCAAACTAATAGTTGATTCCACTAGCTCATCTTATCAATCTCCCCCAAATATACCACCCACCATGGCTATCCAAGTACCCTAGTTAATTTATTTGTCCATCAACATTCTTGTAGCTGTTCATGACTTACCTAGGAACCTAGACAGGACCTCGTACAAGACTACCCTAAGACTTATCAATGTGGAGCATGAATATGTGGAATATAACATTTTCCCCTTAACTTTGATGGAATTATCTTATGACTATTTACTCAACCTCACCAAAAAATAAATCACAAACTAGGACCAGTTTAGTAGTGCTTTCATATCCCAATTTGGGCAAATTATTGACCCCAACATCCTCTACCAATAGTTCACCTACATAAAATGAGAACCAAATGAACCCATCAAAAAATTCAATGTTAGGTCTCAAAAATTGTATAGCTAAGTCACTTTACTCTACCAACATAACACCTAGCTAGTGCTTGAGATATATAAGAATGCATTGGACCCCTATACTACCATGTTCTTAAGATAATACCTCCAAAAAATTGACTTACCCCAAGGTTATGTTGAATCCATAAGTCGATAGACAACTACACTCCTAGGTTCAAGTGATGGATCTTATCCCTAATGTTTTACCACATATATTTGCATTGAAATTATTTCCCAACACAAACTAGAATATTCTAGGGGTACAACCATTTCCCATAACAAATTAGCTCCCTCTGAGTCATGTCACACCAAACCAACACTTGGGTTTTCTTAACCCAATAAACAATCAAATGGTTCTCGAGTTGCAATACCAAATGATGTTAGTAGTATCTAACAACAATCAATCCATACCCTATGAGTCTATAAAAAATGAGTTGGATATCATCCAGCTAATAGTACAAAAGCTAAGTAATGACTTCTTTGGTTTTTAAAGATAAATAAGTAGCTCAAATTTTTAAATCTCAAATAAGAACTTTACCTACCAAATAAATAAATAAATTATAGCCATCCTCATAATAAACTAGATCCCTCCCCATATTGGCTACCCTAATTCAACATATACAAGATAGATTTTCCTAATTGGTGTTGAGTGCATAACATAGCTATGCATGGGGAACTTGACTATATAGAGTTCTATAACACCTTTGATATGTTCTAGATAGAGATGAAGGATTATGAGGTAGTCCCAAATCACATAAAACCATCTAGCATGGGTAGACCCCCTAACACAAACATGGTGTTATAAACCATGGAGTTTCCCACCCAAGAATAAAATCGGTTTAAAGAAAGCATGAGTGAGGTTCATGCATTCCAACAATTCTAGAGGATCAACTATATCCTTGGGAATAGGCAACACATAATAGCCCCTCACTACCTTGACTCCTCTAAATAATGGTATAACCCCACCATACCATAATGCTAGGAATGACCCACATCCTCCAAAACACTAAGAACTAAAGTCTCCTACCAAGCAGTCCTAAATAGGGTAGACTACATCATAGGTAATAATACATGAATAAGATTAAATAAAATATCACCCTTCCTGATCTTGCTCATATCACAAAGTAATGATATCTTATGTTACAATACCTAAATAAAAATATAGCTTAACCAATCTAAACAAAGCAAAAGGTGACTCACACTAATGTACTTATTCATAAGAATAAGTCTAAGGCTCTCCTCTTTATTCTAACTATCATAATTTGTAGGAAGATTATGTATAATTGTATTGTAGACTCAAGAGCTTTAGCCAATATGATGCCTATGGGCATCTCTAAAAAACTTGAATTAGTTCCCATCAAGTCAAACAATGTCATAGTATAAATAGACAAGTCTAAGTTTAAGGTAGTAGGTGAGATTCTAAATTTCCATAGCAACTAGAGTCCAAACCTAGGATTTAATAGTTCATAGACATCTAAGTGGTAGAGATTATTGAGGCATATAGAATATTCCTCAGTAGGGATTTGTCTAAAACCTTAATAGGTACATGGATACCATTTTTTCTCATATGTGGTTTGCCTTGGAAATGGGTATCTAATCAAATCAGAGTGGATAGGTAATACCATATGAAACATAAGATAACATAGTACAACATTGGCAATGAGCGGTTGAACCTAGTGTCCTTAGACTTAAGGATTTATACAATGAATAGAAACCTACTAAAGACAAAGTTAACAATGAACCAAAATTGATAGGATTATGGTCCCTATAGGTAGATGGGGCCCATTATAAATAAGGTATTATATTAATGTTATGATAATAAACCCACAAGGAAAGAAACACCTAGCTTTATATATGTTGTAATTCCCCTACATAAATAATTTGGTATAGTATAAGGTATTAATCCTAGGGTTATAGTTTTCATTAAAACTTAAGGTAAAATAACTGAGATTATTCATTGATTATGATCTAGTGTTTAATCAGGTTAAGAGTAAATTTTAGTGCAAATTATCATACGTTAGGAGGTATAAACATAGGGCCTAAGAATTGATCAAGATATTTAGTAAATTCAATGTCTTACCTATCCCTAGGGAATAAAATAAGGTTGTAGACTAATTAACATTCATCATCATAAATTGAACTTCCCTAGATGGCACTGAGTTACAAGAATTCTCTTTGGAACTAGTACCTTGTTTAACTATCTTGTAAAATATGATGAATTTATAGGTCTTTGAGGATGATAAATAGATTATCTAATTTCTTAACAACATCAAGGTATTTTAATCCTAGATAATTTATGAAGAAAATAAAGACAACCCTAGAACCAGACTTGATAAGGATAGGATCCTCAATATTCATTAGAATCAAATCACTAAAGGGATGATTTCACTATAAAGAGAATTTGACACATTCACCCTACACCCCAAATCTATAAGCCCAAGTTTAAGAATCAATTTTTTTGAACCGCTAATATTATTTCTTCATAAAGAGCCCAAACTATTAACATAGGTCCTAATTAGATGGACCTTGAACTCAATTAGCTACAAAATTTATTTCTAAGACATAGAGATGTGATTGCCTATGCCTATGGAGACCTCAAAGTTTTCAACTTAGTGGTAATTACTCACACCATTCCACTCAAACTAGGTTAAAAACCATTTATACAAAGACAAAGACCTATTTAATACATAAAGGTTCATAAATTAATCTTTGTTGGGATAATATTTCCAATTCACCACTCTAATTAGGTATCCAACCTAGTGCTCATGTAAAATAAGAATGGAGAAATCCATTTGTGCATAGACTTTTGAAACCTGAATTCATCTTCAATCAAAGATAATTATCCATTATGTTCCATTGACAAAGTAATCCAAATGGTGAGTAGATCCCATACGATGTCTTGCTTGGTTTGATTCTCATTATATAACTAGATCCTAGTCAATCTAAAATATTCATTCAAAACTACATTCACCATAAAATGGGGTACATTCACATATAAGTGAATGCTAATTGCACTGATCAATGTCAAATCAACATTTTAGAGGGATATGGATTTTTATTTTGAAGGTTTATTTGGAAAGTGAAAAATAATTTATATGGATGACTTGACTATGTTCCTAAATATAGAACAAATCACATATGCCACTTACATAAGGTATTTGAAACGTGCAGGAGGTATGGTATCTCTCTAAAACCAGATAAAAGTGAGTTTAGTGTCA